>CM031237.1:24345901-24547409 GCA_018340775.1 Taxus wallichiana var. yunnanensis | reverse complement strand
GTATATTTTAAACATGGATATATATATAGAGATGATGATTTTGATCCACATGGTGTATAAAAATGTTTTATGTGTTTTGTTGATGGTTTTGAAATTTAATGTATATAGATGATGAGTTCAATCCACATGGTGTATACACTCGATGGGTTTGATGTAGATATTGAAATGTCATATGTAATTTGTTGATGGTTGTTTTATTGTAGATAGATGATATGGATGAAATTGTGACGATATATTGATGTGATTTTAATGACAAATATTGATAATGGTGTCGTTATGCGGGAAAAAAGAGGCGGGTGCCACAAAATTTGCAAAAAATAAAGAAAAGGCATAGGTTTAAGCAAAAGGAAACATGTGACCGATATCGTTATCTAACCGATGTTGGTAAATCCAGACAAATATTGGTTAGGTAACCGATACCGGTTATTCCAAAACTAGCTTTTCTAAAAATAGAAAAGCTTGGGTGGTAACTTAAGTTCTTATTTTTAGAGTCATGCAACAAGTTAAATACGCAAATGTGACGCTGTTTGACGACTGATACAGGTAATTACATGAAAGAATTGAGTGATAAGGAGGAAAGAGACAGGTAAAGTGAGTGCGGGCTGAGATTAAGAAGGTAGAAAGGCAAGTTATATTTGAAGAGGGTGGTGAACATGGCTGAACGAGGAGAAGCATCCAGCAGGTAGGGACGAGAGGGAAGACAGGTTCCACCCCAAGCTGCTGCATCCCAAGAGGTAAACTGTTTGGTTGAATTTTAATTCTTGCATGTTTTGGGGTAGAGATGAGAAAGAAAAGATGATAGGCAAGGGTTTGGGATAGAGTGAGTGTTATGGGGTAGGTAGCGGGGTGTTCATGTATGTTTATAGGTATAGAGAGGAGTAAACAAGCAAAATAATTATCATAGGGGATGTTTCTAAGTAGGTGTATAGGATTGACGGTGGACCGGTATCGATTAGAGATAACTTGCAGATCGTTAGTAAACAGGTATTAGTTATCTATCGGATACCGATTCTATAGGAATTTCGAGAATGTGAGAAAAAATACTTGGCAATTTGATTTATTGAATGGTTGTGTGTCGTTTTAATATACTGCAAGCGAGAGGCGGGGTTGAGGATGAATGATAGTGTGCCAGCTTTGTTGTCACAAATCCGAGCGGATGTAACACCAGCTGAATGGGAATTGATAAACCGTGTGGGGTTAAGTGGAATTCGCTATTATTCATGAATCACACGCAATCATGCTATGTTGCAGGCGTTGATTGAGAGATGGAATCCAGAAAAGAATACCTTCTATCTACCAACAGGGGAGATGACAGTGATGTTGGAAGATGTGTTTAGGATCTTGAGGCTCCCAATTACAGGAAGACCAGTGTATCAGGTAGGGCCGAGTGTAGCACGGGGAGCAATAACAGTAGTATTTGGTCTCCAGCTGCACGAGATTTGACACAGTGAGGTTTGACATTCACTTATGGTATAATGTATGCATCACACCTTGAGGCAACAAGGTCATAGAGTATTAATGATAGCGGTGGGGTATTATGCATTACCGACAACGGCGGATGGGGAAGATTTCCAAAAGCATTGATGTGTAATATTTGGGAAATGATAGAAAGGAGCGTGACTTTGCATGGGCACCCGCATATCTGGTGGAGCTATACAGGGGTTTATGGGCTGCAGGTGAAATCACGAGGACAACATTGGATTGTTCATACTTATTACATTATTGGGTGTATGAGCACATTATTTGTGTGTGACCGATAGGTGACCCGTCCCGATCGGGAGAGACAGGAGTAATGAGAGGTTGGGATTGAGACGTTGGGTCTAGATAGAACAAGAGGCAAGATCTCAGGCCGTGAAAGAGGACATCGAGTATTATAGGTAGGTGTGGGAGATGGTGATGATTGCAGATATCTGTTGGAGGCCTTACGGGAACTATATGGTGACAGAGAACATAGCTAAGGAGTTGAGGGGTGTAGAGTGATTGAGGTGGATCACGGGGCACAGGCCCAGTGAGTACGAGAGGATTCCTCTAGATCGTGTGTGGTGACAATTTGGATTTGTTCAGGATAAACCCATGGCCTATAGACCATACATGAGGATCGATGCCAAGGCATCATTCTCATGTCCCCGGCCGACACCTCCAGAAGGACCAGAAGAGATAGCAGCCGATCACAGGGTAATGGATGTAGGAGTGACAGAGGCTTATAGATTATGGTGGGTAAGCCAGAGCTGCGAGGTTCATGTGAGAGGGCCGATCATCTTGACATAGATGTGATTACAGCGAGAGAGATATCGTCTGTAGGGTTTAGTTCATCAGCTCCAAACGTGGGTGAATGAGACCACGGGATTGTTAGTGGTTGCAGAGTCACGAGTGGA
Source organism: Taxus wallichiana var. yunnanensis (assembly GCA_018340775.1). NCBI lineage: Eukaryota > Viridiplantae > Streptophyta > Pinopsida > Cupressales > Taxaceae > Taxus > Taxus wallichiana. The sequence goes on along the minus strand of CM031237.1, from coordinate 24,545,034 downwards.
GTGACTAGAGGTGAGATTCCACCATGTGAGAGGGCATATTCATATGTTACGAGGAAAGGTTGGCGGATCGGTGGGAGGAACCAATAGTAGTGGCACCTTTGAGGATGGAGAGGCCGGAAAGCGGCGTCGATGATCACAATCATCACCAGTTGGAATGAGGTGTCGGGATCTAGGTGAATTTCATAGAGGTATAGGAATAAATAGGGATGTCAACTGCGCGTCGATGATAGAGAAGATGTATGTGTTTAACATCTAAATAAAATTGAATATGTATGTTGATTTGAGGTATGATAATAATAAGAATGGTTGTGTTTTGAATGTTTTGTTTTGAAAAAGGATAAAGATGAATGTGAGCAAATAGAAATATGCAAAAATATTTATATGTACCACACATGATAGGTTATGGTAGGGGATGGTCAAGCTAACCTTGGGAGACCCCATGTCTCCTAAGTGCTACCTACATAGCCCATTGCAAAAGAAAGGAGGGGCTTTAGGCCGATGTAGTTCTCCCTTATAAACGAGGGAGAGGTGAATTCGGGAGCAATTTGGTTATAGTTAGGCAATTTATGTGCTGGTAAAAATATTGATATTAATAGGGTAACATTGTTGGTGTTGGTAAGGGGTGGCGATGTTGGTGTAGGTATAGGTGAAAGCGAAAGTTAGCTTACCCAAGTAGTAGGGAATCGTGTCACGATTAAGGTCAACACATAATCCTAGATTCGAGTAAAAGAGGCAAAAGTGTCCCATAGTTGAGAAGAGCTAAACAAACCACTTATTAACGTAGGATGAGCTTGAATCCCTAGGTGCCTTGCATAGGCGAGAAGTCGATAGGTGAAAAGAGTCGTATAATCACAATATATCGGATATACGTCACGTCCCTTGAGTTTTGTTGCTTTGACAAATGGTGAGGTGAGGTAGCTGGTATAGCGGAGAGTGCAGAGAACTTGTTATAAGGTGATTATGCTGACTAAAGAGAACCAAACCTAAATAGACAAGTCCATGACTCAAAAGTGCTATTGAATACTACTTTTTACTTTTCTGGATATAGACTGATCGATGCGGGAAGTCCATAGGGGATATGCATTTTGTTGTTCTTGAGCTCTTCACGAAGCTGATCAATGCGAGAAGCTTCTGATAAAGGCTGACTTTGTATAGCTGTCCTTCAAGGGAGCAGTCTATTTATAGTAGCAGATGTGGTTTTTACACATAGCTATCCTTCGAGGGAAGCGAGTTTATGTATAACTTTAGAGGTCTAGATGTCCGTTTGGCATGAAGCATCTAGTTTTGTAGGAAGTTTGACTCAAGAATATCCCATAAGCGTATAATTGAGAACGTGTTATTTTGATACTTTTAAGTCATGGACTAGACTAAAAAGGGGAAGGCATCTTTAAGGGGAGGTGATGACTAAACCATGTGAGCTTGATTCAATTTTGAGATGCATGAAACAAAGTGTATGAGGTGGGAAATGAGCTCAAGGGACAAGCGCAAGGTAGATAAGAAGTGATATAACACTAAATTCAATAGTAGAATGGTTGGAGATGCAAGGCATTAAGGGGTTCAGGCTCGGGTTTACCATTAAGTGAAGCTAAATGATAAGTGCCTGATCCATAAGTGTGAGTGATAATGTAAGGCCCAATCAATTTGGAGCAAATTTTCCACGTTTGCTTTTTCTAGTTTGGTTACATGTTGATTCTCTTTGAGGACAAGATCACCAACCTTAAAGGTATGCTCACAAAGTCACTTATCATAAGCACGCTTGATGCACTTTTGATAGATTTGAAGGTGGTCAAGAGCTGTAAGACAATGCTCATCAAGAAGCTCTAATTGGGCTAACCGCTCTTAGTGGAAATCATCATTGGTGAGAATATCCTGAAGGGATATTCTTAGTGAGGGTATTTTACTTCAAGAGACAAGACAACCTGGTACCATATACCAAAGAAAAAGGGGTGGCATTAGTGGAGGTATGAATGCTAGTCGATAAGCCCAAAAAAGCAAAGGGGATGTGATCGAGACCAATTTGTTCCAAAATCGTTAACGACTTTCATGAGAATTTTGGTCAAGGTTTTGTTAGAAGATTCAGCTTGACAATTTACTTATGGATAGTAAGGTGATGAGAAGCTAAGTTTGATACCAAAGGTTTCATAAAGGTCTTGTAACAACTTATTCTTAAAATATTTTCCATTATACATTATCGAGTGCGATGAGGAATACCAAAAGCGACAAATAATGTGATGGTTAATGAATTATACAATTTTTTATTTTTGGTTGAAATGAGTGGAATGGCCTCCACCCATTTAGTGTAATATTTAGTTCTTTGTGATTATCCAATGGTGACATTGCGGCGAGGGCGGTGAATCTCACCAATAAGGTCTAAACCCCATTGTGAGAAAGGCCAAAGATCTCGTGCGACCTGTAGCGGATGGCTAGGAGTATGTTGAAGGTTGGCATGTTGTTGACACATAACACAATGCTTAACATATTCGTAGTAGTTGTTATTAAGAGTAGGCCAATAATAGCCTAGGTGAAGGATCCGTTTGGCCATGGAAAGGCCACTAAAATGTCCACCACAAATACCGTCATGGACTTGTTGGATGGTATAGGTGACCTCCGCGCCGGTCGGACATTGAAGGAGGATGCCATCAAAGGCATGTTTATAGAGGATTCCCCCATGACAACATAACGAGAAACACATTTAAGAAAAGAACATTTGTCGTTACTAGTAAGGTCGAGGTGGGAGAAACGAGAGGTTGTAAGGTAGTCATAAAATTGGTGATACGGGTATCTTGTGAATTAGTAGACACATTATTTATCATACAAACATCGGGGCGGAGTAAGATGGGGCAAAGAGTTGTTGGATCAAGATGAATATGTCGAGTCGATTAGTGAGGCGAGGAATTTACGAGGCTAAGCAAGCCATAGTATCCGCAAATTTATTAGTGGAGCGGGAATGGTTTGGATAGAATAATGAGTAAATAAGGTCAAAAGTGAATTCACATAATGTTTTTACTTTTGAAGTTCCTCATTTTACATTGGTAGATGCCCATAACTTGATTGACTACCAATTGAGAGTCGCCAAAAATATTAATAGATTTTACACCTAAGTGTAACGTAACCTAGAGACCCAAAACAAGGGCCTCGTATTCTCTGTATTATTAGTGCAGGGGAAATCGAGCTGGAATGAAAGAGGCATAGGCTCAGCGTCAAGAGGAATGAGAACAACGCTGGCCCCTCTACCATGCTGGCATTTAGATCCATCGAAGAAGAGGGTCATTGGATACGACTCCTCACTGAGTGAAAGAGTGGTGATGAGTTCGTCAGGGAAATTAAAATTGGTAAATTGCTCCCCAGGTAAAGGGGCTTCCGTGAGTTGGTCTGCGATAGTTTGTCCTTTGATTGATTTCTGGTGTACAAATTCAAGGTCAAGGTCGGCAAGGAGCATAAGCCATCGGGTGATGCGTTGGTTTAGATGAGGTTTGGCATACATATAATGGATGGGGTCCGTGTTGGTGATGACAAAAGTTTTGTGATTCAGGAGGTAATGTCGGAGTTTGGTGGCCACGAATGATAGGGCTAGGCACAACTTTTCTACATGTGTATACCTAGTCTCATAATCCACCAGAGTACGAATTATATAATAAGCAGCTTTTCTCGATGCTCGAGTCATGATGTGTGAGCATGGCTCCTACATCATGGTCGGTGGCGGAAAGGTAAAGGTAGAAAGGGTGATCGTCCTGAGGTGGGATAAGCACTTGTGGCTGCAAGAGATAGGCTTTAAGAGCTTCGAAGGCTTGGTGGCACTCTTCGCTCCATTGAAAGATAATGTCCTTTTTAAGGAGATGATGGAAAGGTTGACATCGATCCGAGAGTTTCGAGATGAAACACCGGATAGATTGGAGTTTACCCTACAAACTACGCAATTGTTTAAGGTTAGTAGGTGGGGGCATCTCTAGGATAGCTTTGACTTTACCTAGATTGACCTTGATGCCATGCAAAGAGACAATAAAACCAAGGAGTTTTCCCGAAAGGACACCAAAGACACATTTCTTTGGTTGAAGACGAACACAATATTGTAATAGGTGATTGAAAATAATTTTTAGAACATCGAGATGTTGACTACGATTTTTAGATTTTCCAAGAAGATCATCGACATAATCCTCAAGGATAGTGTGCATAATGTCATGAAAAATGTAAGTCATAGCCGCTGATAGGCTATACCAGCATTCTTAAGGCCAAGCGGCATGACACGATAGCAAAATTTTCCCCAAGGAGTTATGAAGGTAGTTTTATGTTGATCAGCCGGGATACCAAAATTTGATTGTATCCCGAGAAGCCATCCATGAGAGAAAGCATCTCATGACCTGCGGTGAGATCAACTAGTTGATCAATACTTGGGAGGGGGAAGTCATCCTTTAGGCAAGCAAGGTTAAGGTCTAAAATCCATTCATATCGAAGTCCCCGTTGCTTTAGTAATGCAGTGCGATGTTAGAGATCCATTGAGGATAGTCAATAGGTAAGATGAAGGAAATAGAAAGGAGTTGTTGAAGCTCTTCTTTGACCAAGAGGGCAATGCGTGGATGCATTTTCTAGTTTCTATTTAACTGGTTTGGCCTCGGGTTTTAGGGTAATGTTATGGACAGCGATGTCGGGAATCAATTCTGGCATGTCTGCGTAGAGGACAAGCGAAAGCTTGGTTGCTGGGCACGAAGGAAGGTAGTGAAGGGTTTTTACGATGCGGTAAGAGATTGTCTGATCTTCACAATGTGAGGATCGTCCTCGGTGTGGATGTTGATTTCTATAGTCGACTCATTCAACATGGTTTGAGTGTCGAGATGGTAAAGCATGTTGAATATAAGAATCATCCACACCAAGGTAAGTGAGGATGGAGTCGTCATCCGGCACTCAACAACATTAATTGAAGGTGAGTCCTCTTCGATCATCTGCGGATACGAAGAAGGGGAGAGAAGATGGGTCTTCATTATCATGTTGATAAGTGAGAGGACCCGGGGAAGATAGCGTTTATGAAAAAAAAAATTAGGAGGGATAGATTCGAGGGTCTATCGACTCGTGGGTGATGATGGCAAAATGGGTGATGATGGTTCGGAAGGGGTGACTTCATCGTCTTTCTAGATATAATGAATATGTGGTGTTTTTGATGTAGGTGGTTCAAAGAATCCAAGACCACGATGATCTTTGTGTTTGTGTGTAGTTATGGGAATAATCATATGTCGGCCTTGTTCATAAAGGCGAAACCGAATCCCTTCTAAGCACGGAAGCGTCAAGAAGGTGAGAGTGAAAGCGATGATTAGTTAAATATTGAAAATCAGATTGGAAGGGAACCACACCAAGGGGAGGTTCGGGGGTGACGAGAGGATGTATCGACACCCCCATACATTAGGTTGGTGCAGCAATTAGGTGGTCCGTAGGAGATTACTTCCCCCACCACGCGAGGTTATAGGTAGGATGTGCATGTAGCTGTCCATACTCTCGTGGGGTATGGAAAGTGCTAACGTTATATAGGTGATACTCCCAGTGTAAGGCGTTGAAAAAATCAACTAAGGGATCGAGGTTGGGATGTTGTCAGTAGGAAAGGAAGTAGAATTGGCGGAGGCGGTTTCATTGGTTGAAGGTGTAGGTGTGGTTGAGATGGATGGTTGAGGTGTGATTGAAGTAGATGGTTAGGTTGGATGAATCGGTGTCTTGAGTGGTACAAGTACATCATTAGGGAGATATAACATATTATAGGTTTTGAAGGGGGGAGCATCAGCTTTTACGGTGTAGGATTTCCCCTCATACTCAAATTTTATGCATCTATGTAAGGTGGAGGAACACATCCCATAGCCCGAGATCAAGGTGGCCTAACAACATGTTGTATTGGAATTCTCCCTCGAGGCACATAGAAGAGCTCGGGTAAGGTACGTGGCCCTACACGAATGTTAAGGATCACGGTGCCTAAGGTGAAGTAATAGCATCATTGAATGAACGTAACATGGTGGGGTTGGCACACATGCAACTAGAAGGAATATTCATTTGTTGGAAGGATTTTGAAGAGATGATGTTTAGGCTAGTGCCCTTGTCAATCATAACACGACGTACTCGGATGTCCCAGACGTAAGCTGGGATGAAAAGAGTAGGGTTAGGATCTTCTGCCCCAAAGTCGATAATTTCATCTTGAGAAACCGACAAAGAACGGCTTGTTGTGCGACGGGGATAGAAATGGTTGGGGAGATAGGTTATTTGGTGAGAGAAGCAACATGATTGGGTGTTAAAATGGAGGTAGCGGGAAAATTTTTGTTAGGTAGGACCTCTATCCCTTAAAGGATCTCAATGAGAGCTTGTCGATGAGATTCAGAGGTTTGAATGAGATCATACAGTGTCATTTTTACAGGTGATTGGTGAAGTTGTTTGATCATGGTATGGTGGAAAACTCCATCAGAGATGGGGTAGGTAGGTGCATGAATAACCACTTTAGGTGGTGGTGTGATTGGGATGGTGGAGGAAAGAGAGGTCGTAGGTATGTTTTCTTTAGCTTTCCCATTATTTTTACGCCTCAGTAGCAACACTAATCATGTTGTTCTCGTGAACACGAGAGGAGGAAGACGGTAGGGATAAGTCATGGTCATCGAGAGGTGGGGTTGTAATAATGATAGATCTTGGTGAGGCGGGGATAGGTGGTATAGGAGAGGGATTGAAGCTAAAGGTTTCTCCCTTCATAAGTTATCCTTCTTAACCTTTCTATCCGAGAGAGGTATTGAAGTATGGCTTTCAAAGCTTTGCATCCCTCTACATCATGTCTGGTGTGCGGTGGTAAGTGCATATTTTAGAATCATCATAACCTATAGGTCGAGGTTTAGATGGATCATAGGATCCAAGTGGGGGTAGGGAAATGGTCGCATTTTCCATCAACATATCAAGGATCATGGCATAAGATCCTTTGAGTGGGTCAAAGTCGAGAGGAAGATGAGGCTATTGATTGGGTGAGTTTTAGTAATGTTTGGGTATGGTTAGTTCATATGGGTGGTGGTTTAGACAAGGGGTTTTGATAATTAGATTTAACTAAGCGTGGCTTCTTCGGCGTAGAAGTTATGTTTAGATGATTAGATGATGAGGCCATAAATGATGTGGTAGCAGGAAATAACCATGGAGAAAGAGGAGTGATGGCAAACAAATCCTTTGATGATGGAGTTTGTTTAGGGTTGATAGGTGGACAGGATCTCTGTATGGGTGTAGAAGGTGTAGGTCATTTTAGAGAAAACGCAGGAGGTGTGATGTATTGAGGCAAGGTGGAGGGGTGAGGTCCCAATATGGAAGGTAAGTGTGACGGTGAGGGTTTTAGTTGTGACAGAGGAAGGGATTGGATTTGAGGAGATTGGATTTGTCTCCTAGGTGGATGGATGGATTTATTTTTGGATAAATCTAACCGTTTAGGTGGGTGTGTTAAACTAGGTATTGGTGGAGTCCCAAGCGTAGGGGAAGGTTTGGTTAGGTTAATAGAGGTGGATGAGGTATTCGGTAGAGATGAAGGGGGTGAAGATGAGGACATAGGCATTTTGAGTTTTTGTAAACACCGCGGGTATATGGTAGAGGTGTCTGGATCGGTCATCTGCATCTGAGTAGAGCATGGTGTACTCAAACGCTCCCATAGGACTCGTCTATCTTCTGAGGGATGACAATCTTCACGTGTGAATAGGAAATTTTGTATGGAAGAGAGGTGGGTTGTAATTCCGGTCCATTGTGGGTGTGATACAGGGGGTAAATGAGTCTCTGTATCAATGGGTGTTAAGAGGTCAACCGGTCACTGAAAAGATTTAGGTGATGAAGAACTAATAGGTAGAAGGGCATGTTTGAGGGGATCCATCATGATTAAAGAATGTGGTGATGTTGATTCGAGGGGTTTCTCTTCTAAGGATGATAGAAACAGTGGCGAGCCCTCCTCTTGTATAGCAAGAGTGGTAGAAGGAGATTTTTGGGAAATAGATAAGTTAGATAACATCCACTCATAGTCTTACGAGGATGTGGCGTAAGAATTCTCATCTATGAGAAGAGAACTCTATGTGGTTAATTCCTTTATGGGTAAAGGAATGGCAGGGATTTCATCTTGTCTTGATGGTGGTGAGGGGGGGTCCATGTGTTAGTGAAGAGGCTTGATTCAGAATTTTCTCAATAGAAGCATTTGGTTGGGAGTCGAAGACCGCATGGATTTCATGGACACTCTCCTCGGCTAAGATATCTAGGTTTATGTTCTTGTTAGATGAGTTGTTCGGGAATGGTTTGTTGAATATTTTCAAATTTTGGTTAGCGGGGCCATTAGGATTATCGAGGGTTATATTCCTGCATCAATCATTTCTGCACTATGTTTTTCAACATCTTACAGTTTTCGTGGATTGTGTCCCTTCACACGGTGGAAATTCTGAAGTCATTTTCTTTGTACCAAGAAGGTATAGCATGGGTGGAATAAAACCAAGAGTGAGGTTTAACGGGAGGCAAGGTGATAGCTCTGCTTTGAGAAATTTTTCCAAGATGACACCATAATTTTCTCCAAAGGAGTGTAGTTGATGGGCTCGGCTTTATACTTATAGGTGGTTTTGGTGGGGTACTAGATGGTGCTTGGGATTTGACCATTACCACATGTACAACTCCTTTTGATTCTGAAGTAGTCGATGCATGAGAATTGGTGGTGTTGGGTTTGTTGGTGGAGTCTTGGGTTTGGAAATTAGGGTTTTTGTTGTGTAACCACAATTTCTCTTCCTTTAAGGCTCGAATTTCTAGTTTCTGAGCCATAGTAAAGGCATCATCAAAGGTGTAGAAAGTTTGAATTTGGAGGGTAGGAGAAATGTGCTTAGCACAGGCCCGTGTAAAGAGTTCGATGAGTTCGGCTGAGGCGAGGCATAGGTAAGTTGGTTGATGAGGCCCGCCATCGTCCAATGAAATCTACGATAGATTTGTCTTCAAATTGTTGGATGGCATAGAGGTCGGTGATAGATACCTTCTTAGCAATATTAATGGAGAAATGATCCAAGAAAGATTGGGCTAATTGGTTAAAGAGAAGATTGAGTCTTTGGGTTAAAAAGCCTTTGTACCACTCTCCAAGGCGGGTCTGATAAAGACATGGGAAAGGTGCAGAGTAGTAAAAGGCATCTTCATGAGCAATCGAGATAGCAGGAATGTCTAAATGATCGCAAGTGTTGTTGAGGATCCTCCTTACTATTAAAATGAGTGAATTTTGGTAATTCCCATTGAGGAGGATATGAATGAAAGGGGACGAGAAGGATGAATAGGCTCTCGACAAACTTTCTCGTATGTCGTGGTACTACTGACTTCTGAAATAGAAGCCTCAGATTTTGCATCTTGTCCATCATTTGTTTGATGAAATCGGTGGTTGGATGAGATGATGGTGTGGTTGTTGTAAACGGTGGAGGATTGGGCAAGGGCCTCCATTAGACAATGGAGGGGTTAAATGTTGATAAGGTATTGAGGATGAATATGTTGAGGCGGCTAAATAGGGATGTCTATATAAGGTGTTGAAGCCACAGGATAAGTGTGTGGAAACGAAAAGGTGGGCGGAGCTTAAGAAGGAAAGCTCATGTGGATAGGTGGTAGAGAGCAAGTTATGAAAGGGGCGATCTGTGAAAGAGACGAGGTAGGAGAAATCAGCAGTAATGATATGTGGGGCCCCAAATTAACCAAAGGAAATCCAATGCCGTATGAACCTGAAGCCACCGAGTTGGGAGACGGGGCTAGGGATGAAGAAGGTAAGGCAGAGTTATTAGGTGGAGAGGGAGCTAAATGAGAAGCTATACTAATAGGCATACCAATAAGGAGCTGACCGTCGGGTGTATGGTCAGGGGTATGAGACAAATAGTATTGTACAGTTCTAGGATTAGCATCCAAAAATTTCTCAAATTCGTTATCTCCTACAGGGATTTTGGGAACCTCACTGGTGTCTGTAGGATTCCCCATAGAATGTGAAGAGGGTGATTCAGGAAAAGGCATGGAACAGGCATGTGAAACCATGGCTGTGGCTTGTTTTCGAGTGATAATAACCATGGACAAGATTACCAGCAGATATTTGATCTATTAGGAATAGAAACAACCACAAAATTTTGGAATTGGTAGGCTTTGGTTTATCGGGAAGCATGAAATACGATGGCAACCGATATCGGTCGATAAGCGATGTCGGTTAGGCTGTAGCTTGGCGTCGTCGCCGTTAAGCGGTGTCGGTATAATAGGACCGGTGTAAGAAGCTGTAAGGAGCTGTTGATTTGGGGTTAACAATGCTTAGTATATCTATCAAAACTATTCTAAAGTGATCACTGAAACAGCGTATGACAGAGAAATAGAACTAAAAACAAGCAAGATGCACAAGTAAATTAACGAGACTAACCCTAGGATTAGTTTTAATTATTGCGGGCTTATGCCTTAGATGCAAGATGATGTCAATCCTAAAAAAATACTTAGGGAAATTTCAAGTTTGTTTTGGCTTATAAAATTACCTCAATCGGGTGGAGGAATACCACGGAAAAAGGAGGGATGTTTAAGCTATTGTGTTGATTATGACGTGATTCGATATGTGTTGTGTAGTGAAAGTAAGATTAATTTCTTGTCAATACCGTGGATAACACCCCACGTGTACGACCTTGTTACTTAATCTATGTTCACTAGAATTGAAAACAACAAGAAAGAATGTGATGCACGTGTTTTAAACCCAAATTGAAAATGATATTCGATGAAGCAAAGAAGATGACTTTCACTAATGCAAAGATGTGAAAGTGAGAAAAATTATTTTAACAAAATGACAAAATATTTTGTGAATACTTAGAAACAAACAACAAGTATGCTCCCTATATGAAAGAAAGAAAGAAAGAAAGAAACCTGAAATGGGTCCCACCAAAGCGTGCAAAATGTTTCACGCATGAATGTTTCCATTCTTGGAATAGAGTTGCTTCTATCCTTTCATTCTCTTGAGAAACAGAGATAAGGGTTAGGGCTAGGAGGAATACTGTTGAATGATGGATGGATGTGTGTGTACCGTAGAGAGAGATCAAATTGATTGTGAAGAAATCCTTTTTGTGCGGGAAGGACTACCTATGAATAAGAATGCAAGACCACGGATTATAGTTAGACAATAAATGAGGAACTGCCTTGGGCCAGGGAAATATTAAAATTCCTTTCGAAGGTGGTTAGTTCCCCTGCTAATATGAATTAACACAAATTATTGCAAAATTACAATTTAATTACCTCGTTAAAACAATAGAGGAAAGGCTGGTTTTGGTTTTGAGTCACAGTGACCGATGCCGGTCACTGTCACCGGTACCGGTTGCTGATAGCCGATATCGGTGGGGAAGTGGTTTTAGGGGCTTTTAGTGAAGGTTGGCTATAAGGTGTCTATGGTGTTTATAAGGCTTGTAAATGATTGGGGATAGGTAATGGGGTGATGGAGAAGACTCAGAGAGTATGGGGGATTTCCTTGGGACAATGTACGGGTAGAGGAATGACAGTTAGATGTAGTGTGTTACCGGGTAGTAGATCTAGGAATAGACTTATAATTGTTGTGCTTCAGAAGTTCAAGAAATGTTATTAAAAGAACATACAAGATACTACTTACTAGTTCCTGATGAAGATACAGGCCCGAGGACTGTGATGACGAAGGCAGGACTCAGGTAGGATGATCTGACAATCAAAGATGAGCTATCTTCTCTCCCAATGCTTGGATGAGTGTCATCGGGCTCTGGTTACTCAGTTGCAGTCTTGGGCTTGATGTCCTTCTCTATAAACTCTTTTCTTTCCTTCACTTGTCTCTGCTCGGCCAAGTGAATTCCTAATCTTTTCAATGAATTTTTCCAGATCCCTTGTTTTTGGTTGGGGGAGGTCATTTACAGGGAACCGATGGCGGTTACGTAACCGACGGCGGTCGAGTAGGAACCAATGTTGGTTAAGTCAAAGTGGGCTATTTTTAGTAAAATAGCCAACTTTCCCTCCTTTTCTCTGAGGAATTAGTTGTGGGCTTGGTCAAGTCATTATTAGGTTGATTTTGGTGCGGGTGAGGAGTAATTAGTCATGGGTGTGGATGTAGACCAAGTTATAGGTCTTTATTAGGTTAGTTTAGGGTTAGGACTAGGTCATGATGAGGTGGCTAAATGAGGTGGCAGGTTTGGAGATGTGGATTTATTAATTATAAGGTAATTAATAAATAAGCGTGCAACGTTTAGGTGGTGAGGCTAGGTTATGAAATGAGATGCGGGGCACGGGGTGTCGTAAGACACAAATTTTGTGTCTACACTCACCTTTCCAACTCACGTTGAACTCACTTTGCCAACTCTCCTTGAGCTCATCTAGTAGCTCGCATGTAAGCTCACCTTGGAGATTGTTGATAAGCTTACCTTTGAGCTCTCCCAGGAGTTCATCAAGCATCTCAACTTGAGCTTGCCTAGAAACTCATCTAGGAGCTCACCTTGTTAGCTCACCTTGCTAACTCACTGGAGCTTTTTGGTAGATCACATGTAAGCTCACCTAAGAGAATTATGAAAAACTCACCTAGGATCTCACTAAGTAGCTGACTTCGGAGCTTGGTTGGGAGCTCAACAAGTAACTTGTCTAGGAGCTTGTCGAGTAGCTTGACTTGAGCTTTCTTGGAAACTCACTTAGGAACCTACTTGATAGCTCACCTTACCAGCTCATCTTGAGCTCTGCTAGGAGCTAGGCAAGTAGCATGACTTAAGCTTACCTGGGAACTCATGAAACAACTCACCTAAAAAATCACATGGGAGCTCACCTAACAGCTTTCCTTGCCAATTCAAATGGGATCTCACCTTGCTAGCTCACCTTGAGGCTGGTGAGGAGCTCACCTTGCCAACTCACCTTGAGCTCAGAAGGTCACTCAACTCAGAGTTTTTCAAGCAGCTCAAGTTGAGTTCACCCGTTAGCTCATCGAGTAACTCACCTGGGAAATCACTTGGGAGCTCACCTGATAGCTCACCTTGCCAACTCACCTTGAGCTCACCTTGGTAAATGACTCACCTTTTAGCTCACTCCGGGAGCGCACCTAAGCAAATCTAGGAGTTAGGTGGGAGCTTGGCAAGTAGCTCACCCAAGAGCTTGACTTGAGCTTGCCCAAAACTCACGGGAGCTCACCTAAACACTCACCTTGCTAGCTTGGCTTGAGCTTGCCAAGGAGCTCACCGAGCAGCTCAACTTGAGCTCACCTTGGACCTCATCAAGCACCTCATGTAAAAATCACATGAAAGCTCACCTTAAGCTCACCGAGGAGCTCAACTTACTAACTCACCTTGGGCTATTTTGCTAGCTCACCTCGAGTTTTTCAAGTATCTCGGTAAGTAGCTTACCTGGGAGCTCGCCTAATAGCTCACCTGGGGGCTCACTTAGTAGCTCACCAAGTAGGTTGACTTCATCTCACTTGTTAGCTCACTTGAGAGCTCACTGAGTAGCTCGACGAGGACCTCACCTTGGAGCTCGCAAAGTACCTCACTTGGGATTTCGCCGAATAGCTCACAAAGTAGCTCACCCGAGAGCTCTTCTAGGAGCTCCCTAATTAGATTGAGTTGAGATTGCCCAGGAGCTCATCGAGTAACTCACTTGGGAACTCACCTGGAAGGTCACTGAAAGCTCACCTTACCAACTCACATTGATCTCATCTAGTAGCTCACATGTAAGATCACCTAAGAAATTACGGACAAACTAACCTTTGAGGTTGCTTGTGAGCTCACCGAGCAGCTCACCTAGGAGATCAGCTAGGAAGTCAGTAAGTAGCTCATCGAGGAGCTCATTGAGCACCTCAACTTGAGATTTCACGAAAACTAACCTAGTAGCTCACTCCGACTGACTTACCTTTGTAGCTCACCTAGATCTCACCCGGGAGCTCACCGAGAAACTTGACTTGAGCTCACCCAAGAACTTGTCAAGCAGCTCACTGAAAACTTACATGGGAGCTCACTTGATAGCTCACCTTGCCAAGTCACATGGAACCTCACCTATCAGCTTGCCTTGCTAGCTTGCCTTGAGCTCACTGAGGAACTCACCTTAATAACTCACCTTGAGCTCATCTGGTAGCTTACCTCAGAGTTCATCGAGCGGCTTTCCAATTAGCTCACCTAGAAGCTTACCTAATAGCTCACCTAGGAGCTCACATAATATCTCACCTAGGAGCTTGCCTAACAGCTCACCTAGGAGCTCACCAAGCAGCTAAACGAGTAGGTTTAGTTAAGATCACTTGTGAGCTCATCGGGGGACCTCACTTGGGAGATCACCTAGTAGCTCTCCGGGAGCTCACCATATAACTCGCCAAGTAGCTCACCTAGGAGCTCTTCTAGGAGCTCACTGATTAGCTCGAGTTGAAATCACCTAGGAGCTTTTCGAGTAACTCACCTGACATCTTACCTTACCAAATCACTTAGATCTCACCTTTCTAACTTGCTTTGAGCTAACCTTGCCAACTCACCTTGAGCTCATCTGGTAGCTCGTATGTAAGCTCACTTAAGAGATTACTGACAAGCTCACCTTTGAGCTCACATGGGAGCTCACTTAGTGGCTCACCTAGGAGCTTGGTGGGAGCTCGGGAAGTAGCTCACATAGGACCTCATCAAGCACCTCATCTTGAGATTTCCTAGAAACTAACACAGGAGCTCAAGTGATAACTCACGCAGGAGCTCACCGAGCAGCTGGACTTGAGCCTATTAGGGATCTTATCAAGTAGCTCACTGAAAACTTACATGGGAGCTCACCTATAAGGTCACATGTCCAGCTCACCTTGAGCTCGCTAAGGAGATCACCTTGCCAACTCACCTTGAGCTTTTACGTAGCTCACCTCAAAGGTTTTGAGTAGTTCACCATGTAGCTCACCTAGGAGCTCACCTAACATCTCACCTAGGAGCTCATAGAGTAGCTCGCCAAGTAGGTTGACTTGACCTCACTTTTGAGCTCACTAATAAGCTCGCATTGAGTAGCTCATTAGGGACCTTGCATGGGAGTTCAACATGTAGAGCACTTTAGAGCTCACCTAGCATCTCGCCTGGGAACTCGTAGAATAGCTTGCCAAGTAGCTCACTTGGGAGATCTTCTACGAGCTCACCGATCAACTTGAGTTGAGCTCACCTGGGAGCTCATCGAGTAACTCACTTAGGAACTCACCTCGGAGCTCACCTAATAACTCACCTTTCCAACTCACCTTGAGCTCTCCTTGCCAACTCTCCTTGAGCTCACCTTGCTAACTTTCCTTGAGCTCATATGGTAGCATGGATGTAAGTTGACCTTAGAGATTGTTGATAAGCTCACATTTGAGCTCACTTCAAAGCTCATGGATTAGCTCACCTAGGAGTTGGGATGGAAACTCGGTAAGTAGCCTAGGAGCTCGTCAAGTAGCTCACCCAAAAAATCAAATGGGACCTCACTGATAGCTCCCCTTGCCAACTTGCATGGGATCTCACCTATCAACTCACCTTTCTAGCTCACCTTGAGCTCACTGAGGAGCTCACCTTTCTAACTCACCTTGAGCACATCTAGTAGCTCACCTATGAGTTCATTGAGTAGATCACCAAGATGATCACTGGGAACTCTCCTAGGAGATCTCACGAGAGCTCATCGAGAAACTCACTAAGTAGGTTGACTTGAGCTCGCTTGTGAGATCGCTAGGGACCTCGATTGGGAGCTTGCAAAGTAGGTCACTTTAGAGATCACCTAGCAGCTCACTGGGAGCTCACCGAAAAGCTCATCAAGTAGCTCACCTAGTAGCTCAATTGAAGCTCACCTAATAGTTCACCTAATATCTCACTCGGGAACTCATTGATAAGCTCACCGAGTAGGTTGACATAAGCTCACTTGTGAGCTTTCCTAGCACTTCTTTGGGGACCTTGCCCAAGATCTCACTAAGTAACTCGCTTGGGAGCTCACGTAATAGTTCACCTAGGAGCTCACTGAAAAACTCACCAAGTAGCTTTCCTAGGAGCTCTTAGTGGAGATTGCTGATCAACTCAAGTTGAGCTCGCACGAGAGCTCATTGAGTAACTCAACTAGGAACTCACCTGGGAGCTCACTGAATGCTCACCTTGCCAATTCACCTTGAGTTCACCTTACAACATGCCTTGAGCTCACCTTGCCAACTCACCTTGAGCTCATCTAGTAGCTTGTATGTAAGCTCACCTCAGAGATTACCAACAAACTCACCTTTGAGATCACATGGTAGCTTACCGAGAAGCTCACCTAGGAGCTTTCTTTGGGAGCTTGGTAAGTAGCTCACCTAAGAACTCATCGAGCGGCTTGACTTGAGCTTACCTGAAACTTGCTTGGAAGCTCACCGATAGCTCAACTTGAGCTCATCTAGTAGCTCATCAAATAGGTCGACTTGAGCTCATCCAAAAAACTCGCATGGGAGCTCACCTAATAGCTCACCTTACCAACTCACTTAGGAGCTCCCTTATCAACTCACTTTTTCAGCTTGCCTTGAGATCGTTGAGGAGCTAAACCTGCCAACTCACCTTGAGCTTGTTTTATAGCTCACATTGGAGTTGATCAAGCAGCTCACCAAGTAGCTTTCTGTGAGCTCGACTAACATCTCACCTAGGAGATCACTTTGGAGTTCACCGAGTAGCTCACCGAGTAGGTTGACTTGAGCTCACTTATGAGCTCACTGAGAAGCTCATCGGGGACCTCGGTTGGGAAATTTTGAAGTAGCTCACTTGGGAGCTTGCCTAGAATCTCTCCTGGGAGCTCACCAAATAGCTTGCTAAGTACCTCACTTGAGAGCTATGCAGGAGCTCACCGATCAGCTCGAGTTGAGATCACCTAGGAGCTCATCAAGTAACTTGCCTAGGAACTTAACTAGGAGCTCACTGACACTCACCTTACCATCTCACCTTGAGTTTGCCTTGCCAACTAACCTTAAGCTCACCTTGCTAACTCACCTTGAGCTCATCTAGTAGCTTGCATGTAATCTCAGCTCAGTGATTTCTGACAAAATCACCTAGGAGTTTGATTGGGAGCTCAGAAAGTAGCGCACCAAGGAGCTCACCTGACAGCTTGCCTTACTAGCTCACCTTGAGCTCACCTAGAAGCTCGTTGAGCAACTCAACTTGAGCTCATCAAGTAGCTCTCCTAAAAACTCACATAAGATCTCGCCTTACCAACTTGAATGGGAGCTCACCTATCAGCTCACCTTGACATCTCACCTTAATCTTTCTCGGATATCACCTTACCAACCCCCTTGAGCTTTTTGGTAGCTCATCTCGGAGTTTTCATGTAGCTCACCAAGTAGCTCTCACGGGAGCTCTCCTAATAGCTCACTTAGGAGGTCACTAAGAAGCTCACTGAGTAGGTTGACTTGAGCTCACTTGTGAGCTTGCTTTGAGTAGCTCTTTGGGGAATTCACCTAGGAGCTTGCCAAGTAGCTCTCTTGGGAGCTTGTCTAGTAGCTCACTTGGGAGCTCACCTAACAACTTACCAAGTAGCTTACATGGGAGCTCTTCTGGGAGCTCACCGATTAGCTCAAGTTGAGCTCGCACGGGAGCTCATTGAGTAACTCACCTGGGATCTCACCTAGGAGCTCACCTGATATCTCACCTTACCAACTCACCTTGAGCTCACCTTGTCGACTCACCTTGAGCTTGCCTTGCCAACTCACCTTGAGCTCATCTAGTAGCTCGCATGTAAGCTCACCTCAGAGATTCCGACAAGTTCACCTTTGAGCTCGCATGGGAGCTCATCAAGAAGCTCACCTAGGAGATTGGCTAGGAGCATGGAAAGTAGCTTGACTTGATCTTGTCTAGAAACCCACCTCTTAGATCACTTAACAACTCACCTTGCTAGCTCACCTTGAGCTCACTAAGGATCTCACCTTGCCAACTCGCCTTGAGCTCATCGGTATCTCACATTGGATTTCATCGAGTAGCTCACCAAGTAGCTCACCTGGGAGCTCACCGAGTAGCTCTCTGAGTAGGTTGACTTGAGATCACTTGTGAGTTCACCGAGAAGCTTGCCAGGGACCTCAACTAGTAGCTCACCTAGAAGCTCACCAAACAACTCACCTGGGATCTCTTTTGGGAGCTCACCGATCAGATCAAGTTGAGCTTAAATAGGAGCTCATAGAGTAACTCACTTAGGAACTCACATGGGAGATCACCTGATAGCTCACCTTGCCAACTTTCCTTGAGCTTACTGTCCACCTCAAATTGATCTGTCCTTACCAACTCACCTTGATCTCATCTTGTAGCTCACATGTAAGCTCACCTCGAGATTACCAACAAGTTCACCTTTGAACTCACTAGGAACTCAAAGATTAGCTTAGCTAGGAGCTCTCTTTGGGAGCTCAACATGTAGCTCACCTAAGAGCTCGTCGAGAAGCTCGACTTGAGCTTTCCCAAAAACTCACCTGGGAGCTCACCTTACAACTTGCCTTGCAAAATTTCCTTGAGCTTTCCCAAGAGATTACCGAAGCAACTCGACTTGAGCTTACCCATGATTTTATCAAGCGCTTGCCCAAAAAATCACATGGGAGTTCACGTGATAGCATGCCTTGCCGGCTCACATGGGAGCTCACCTTGCCGGCTCACATTGAGCTCACCGAGGAACTCAAATTACCAAATCACCTTGAGCTCATCCGGTAGCTCACATCGAGTTTGTAGAGTTAATCTTCATGTAGCTTGCCTAGGAGCTCACCTAATAGCTCACACGGGAGCTCACCTAATAAGCTCACCCGGGCTCACCTAATAGCTCACCGGGAACTCACCGAGTAGGTTGCGAGTAGGTTGACTTGAGATTGATTGTGAGCTCAATGATTATCTCACTCAAGACCTCACTTATGAGATCACCAAGTTGTACACTCAGGATCTCACCTAGGAGCTTTCCGGGAGCTCGCTAATTAGCTTACCAAGTATCTCACCTTAACATCTCACCTTGCCAACTCACTTTGAGCTCTCCTTCCCAACTCACCTTGAGCTCACCTTGCCAACTCACCTTGATCTTATCTTTAAGCTCACCTGGGAGCCCACCAAGCATCTCACCTAGGAGCTTAGCTAGGAGCTCAACAAGTAGCTCACCCAAGAAATTGTCAAGAAGCTCGACTTGAGCTTGCCGAAACTCCCTGGGAGCTCACCTAATACCTCACCTTTCCAACTCACTTTGAGCTCACCTAGGAGCTCGCGAGAAGCTTGACTTTAGCTCAATTTGGGAGCTCGTCAAGTATCTCACCCAAAAACATGCATCGGAGCTCACCTAAAAACTCACCCAGAAACTCACATGGGAGCTCACCTATCAGCTAGCCTTAATAGCTCGCATTGAGCTCGCTAAGGATCTCACCTTCCCAACTCATCTTCAGGTCATCTGGTATCTCATCTCACAGTTTGTCAAGCAGCCCACCTAGGAGCTCAAGAAGTAGCTCATCGAGGACCTCACTTAGGAGCTTACATAACAGGTCACCTTGCCAATTCACCTTGAGTTCACCTTACCAACTCACCTTGAGCTCACCTTATCAACTCACCTTGAACTCATCGGTAGCTCATATGTAAGCCCACCTCAAATATTACGAGACAAGCTCACCTTTGAGCTCTCACGGGAGCTTACCAAGCAACTAACCTAGGAGATCAACTTGGGAGCTCGCAAAGTAGCTCACCCGGGAACTCATCGACCAGCTCGACTTGAGCTTGACTAGAAAATCACCTAGAGCTCACACGATACCTTACCTTACCAACTAAAATGGGAGCTCCCCTATAAGCTCACCTTTCCGGCTCACCTTGAGCTCGTTGAGGAGCTCACCTTACCAACTTGCCTTGATCTCGCCTCGGTAGCTCACAATGGATTTCATCAATAAAATCACCAAGTAGCTTGCCGGGAGCTCAACTAATAGCTCACCTAAGAGCTTACCTAACAACTCACTTGGGATCTCATTGAGTTAGTTGACTCGAGCTTGGTTATGAGCTCACCGAGCAGCTTATCGGGGACCTCGCCTAGAAGCTCACCGAGTAGCTTACCGAGTAGGTTGACTTGAGCTCACTTATGAGCTCACCAAGAAGCTCATCGGGGACCTCACCAAGTAGCTCGCTTGGGATCTCACCTATCAGCTCACCTAGGAGCTCGGTAAATAGCTCATCAAGTAGCTCACTTGGGAGCTCTGCAGGAGCTCACCGATCAGCTTCGAATTGACCTTACCTGGGAACTTGTCAAGTAACTCACTGGAGCTCGACTAAGATCTCACCTTAATAACTCACCTTGAGTTCACTTTGCAAACTCACCTTGAGTTCATCTGGTAAGTCACATGTAATCTCACCTCGGAGGTTCGAGAAGGTCACCTTTGAGCTCACCTAAGAGTTCACCAAGTAGCTCACCTTGGAGCTCGGTTAGGAGCTTAAAAATTAGCTCACCCGGGAGCTCACTTGATATCTCACCTTGCAAACTCACCTTGAGCTCACCCATGAGGTCATCAAGTAGGTCACCTAAAAACTCACATGGAAGCTCACCTTACCAACTTGCATCGGAGCTCACCTATCAACTCAACCTCCAAGCTCACCTTAAGCTTGCTTAGGAGATGACCTTACTAACGCACCTTGAGCTTGTCTAGTAGCTCGCTTGGAGTTCATTGAGTAGCTCACCAAGTAGTTCACCGGGAGCTCACCTAAAGCTCACCTAGGAGCTAAACTAATAGCTCGCTTGGGATCTCACCTAATAGCTCCTTTGGATTCACCAAGAAGCTTTCTTAGTAGGTTGACTTGAGCTCACTTGTGAACTTGCCAAACACTCTGGGGACCTCACCTTTGAGCTTGCCAAGTAGCTCACTTAGGAGATCCCTTGGGAGCTCGCCAAATAACTCACCAAGTAGCTCACCTCGGATCTCTTCTCGAGCTCTCCAATTATCTTGAGTTGAGCTCGTATGAGATCTCATCGAGTAACTCACCTGGGAACTCACATAGGAGCTCACCTGATAGCTCACCTTACCAACTCACCTTGAGCTTGCCTTGCTGACTCACCTTGAACTTACCTTGCCAACTCACATTGAGCTCATCTAGTAGCTCACATATAATCTAACCTCACAGATTACCGATAACCTCGTCTTTGAGCTTGCACGGGAGCTCATCGAGTAGTTCACCTAGGAGCTTGGCTAGGATTTTGGTAAGAAGCCTGACTTGAGCTTGTCAGGAAACTCACCTCAGAGATAGCCTGATAGCTCACCTTGCTAGATCACCTTTGAGCTCACCCAAGAGCTCACCAAGTATTTCACCCAAAAACTCACCTATCAGCTCACCTAGGAGCTCGGTAAATAGCTTGTCAAGTAGCTCACTTGGGAGCTATTCTGGGAGCTCATCGATCAGCTCGAATTGACCTTACCTGGGAACTTGTCGAGTAACTCACCTGGGAGCTTGAATAAGATCTCACCTTAACAACTCACCTTGAGTTCACTTTGCAAACTCACCTTGAGCTCATCTAGTAAGTCACATGTAATCTCACCTCAGAGGTTACTGAGAAGGTCACCTTTGAGCTTACTTGAGATTTCACCAAGTAGCTCACCTTAGAGCTCAGTTCGAGCTTGAAAAGTAGCTCACCCAAGAGCTCACTTGATATCTCACCTTGCAAACTCACCTTGAGCTCACCCATGAGGTCATTAAGTAGCTCACCTAAAAACTCACATGGAAGCTCACCTTACCAACTTGCATGGGAGCTCACCTATCAGCTCAACCTCTAAGCTCACCTTAAGCTTGCTTAGGAGATGACCTTACTAACGCACCTTGAGCTTGTCTGGTAGCTTTGCTTGGAGTTCATTGAGTAGCTCACCAAGTAGTTCACCTAGGAGCTCACCTAACAGCTCACGTAGGAGCTAACCTAATAGCTCGCTTGGGATCTCACCTAATAGCTCCTTGGGATTCACCAAGAAGCTTTCTTAGTAGGTTGACTTGAGCTCACTTGTGAACTTGCCAAATAGCTCACTGGGGACCTCACCTTTGAGCTTTCCAAGTAGCTCACTTAGGAGCTCCCTTGGGAGCTCGCCAAATAACTCACCAAGTAGCTCACCTCGGATCTCTACTCAGAACTCTCCAATTATCTCGAGTTGAGCTCGTATGAGAACTCATCGAGTAACTCACACACGGGAACTCACGTAGGAGCTCACACGATAGGTCACCTTACCAACTCACCTTGAGCTTGCCTTGTCGACTCACCTTGAACTTACCTTGCTAACTCACCTTGAGCTCATTTAGTAGCTCACATATAATCTAACCTCACAGATTACCGATAACCTCGTCTTTGAGCTTGGGAGCTCATCAAGCCAGTTCACCTAGGAGCTTGGCTAGGATTTTGGTAAGAAGCTTGACTTGAGCTTGTCGGGAAACTCACCTCGGAGATAGCCCGATAGCTCACCTTGCCGAGATCACCTTTGAGCTCACCCAAGAGCTCACCAAGTATTTCACCCAAAAACTCACCTTACAACTCACCTAGAAACTCACATGAGAGCTCACCTTTCTAGCTCGCCTTGAGCTCGCTAAGTAACTCACCTTACCAACTCACCTTGAGTTTTCTGGTAGCACTCATCGAGTGCATCAAGTAGCTTGACAAGTAGCTCACTTGGGTGCTCACCGAGAATCTCTCCAAGTAGGTTTAATTAAGCTCACTTGTGAGCTCACTTGTGAGTTTTCCTAGCAGCTCACTCTGGCACCTCACCCGGGAGATAACTATGTAGCTCACTTAGAACCTCTCCTAGAAGCTCACTTGGAAACTCACTAAATAGATCACCAAGTAGCTCACCGTGAGCTCTTTTAGGATCTCTCCACTCGAGATCGAGTTAAGCTCACCCAGGAGCTCGTCAAGTAACTCACTAGGGAACTCACGTGGGAGCTAGCCTAATAGCTCACCTTACCAACTCACCTTGAGCTCACCTGCCTAACTCGACTTGATCTAACCTTACCAACTCACCTTGAGCTCATCTCGGTAGCTCATAGGTAAGGTAACCTTAGAGATTCTTGGCAAGCTCACCTTTGAGCTCACACGGGAGCTCACAGTAGCTCACCTAGGAGCTCAAATGGGAGCTCAACAAGTAGCTCACCTAGGAGGTTGTCGAGCAGCTTGACTTGAGCTTTCCCGAGAAACTCACTCGGGAGCTCACCTTACATTTCACCTTACCATCTTGCCTTGAGCTTTCCCAAAATGACACCTGAGCATCTCGACTATAGCTTGCTCATGATTTTGTCAAGTAACTTTCACGAAAACTCACATGGGAGCTTTCCTAACAGAATGCCTTGCCAACTCATATAGGAGCCCACCTTACCAGCTCACATTGAGCTCACCGAGGAGCTCACATTGCCAACTCACCTTGAGCTCATTTGGTATCTCACCTCGAGTTCATTTAGTAAATCTCTAAGTAGCTCACCTAAATGACTCACACGGTACCTTACAGGAACAACTCACAAAGTAGCTCACACGGGAGCTTGCCAAATATCTCACCAAGTTCCTAACCCGGGAGCTATTCTTGGAGCTCAACTAGGAGCTTACCCGATAGCTCACCTTATGAACTTTCCTTGAGTTCACCTTGCTAACTCACCTTAAGCTCACCTTGTAAACTAACCTTGAGATCATCTAGTAGGCTCACATGTAATCTAACCTCAAAGATTACTGAAAATATCACCTTTGAGATCACCTGGGAGTTCACCAAGTAGCTCACCTAGAATCTCGGTAGGGAGCTTGGAAAGTATCTCACCTAAGAGTTCACCTGATAGCTCGCCATTCCAGCTTACCTTGAGCTCACCGGAAGCTCGCGGGTAACCCGACTTGAGCTCACCTAGGAGCTCATCAAGTAGCTCTGCCAAAAATCACATGGGAGCTCACCTTACCAAATTACATGGGATCTCACCTATCAGCTCACCTTATGCTCCTCGGGAGCTCACCTTGCCAACCCACCTTGAGCTTGTCTTATAGCTCACCGCGAGAGTTCGTAGAGTAGCTCACCGAGTAGGTTGACTTAAGCTCACTTGTGAGCTCACCTGCAACTCACCGGGGACCTCACTAGGAAGCTTATGTGGAAGCTCACCAAATAACATGCCAAGTAGCTCACCAGGAGCTCACCAAATAAAATGCCAAGTAGCTCTCTGGGAGCTCTTCTAGGAGCTCACCGATCACTGGATTTGAGCTCACATGGGAGCTCGTTGAGTAACTCTCCTGGGAACTCACCTTGGATCTCACCTGATAGCTCACCTTACCAACTCAACTTGAGCTTTCCTTGGTGACTCACCTTGAGCTTGCCTTACTAACTCAACTTGAGCTCATCTAGTAGCTCACATGTAAGCTCACCTCGAGATTGCTTTGACAAGCTTACCTTTGAGCACACATGGGAGACTATCTAGTAGCTCACCGGGAACTTGATAAGCAGCTCGACTTGAGCTTGTCCCGAAACTCACCTCGAGATCACCCGATAGCTCATCTTGCGCGGTTTACCTTGAGCTCACCCAAGATCTTTTCGAGAAACTCACCTTCTGACTCACCAGAAACTCGCATGGGAGTCCACCTTGCTAGCTTATCTTAAGCTTGCCAAGGAGCTCACCTTTCCAACTTGCCCTTATTTCATCGGTATCTCACCTCGAGTTCATCGAGTAGCTCACCAAGTAGCTCACCGGGAGCTCACCAAGTAGCACTTTGAGTAGGTTGACTTGGGATCAATTGTAAGCTCCCCGTGATTTCAATGAGAAGCTCACAAGGGACCTCACCTAGGAGCTCTCCAAGTAGCTCACTTGGAACCTTGCCTAGCAGCTCACCTGGAAGCTCACTGAATAGCTTGCCAAGTAGCTCACTTGGGAGCTCTTCTAGGAGCTCACCTATTAGATCGAGTTGAGCTCACTTGGGAGATCATCAAGTAATTTGCCTGGAAACTCACCTAGGAGCTCACCTAATAGCTCACCTTGCCAACTTACCTTTAGCTCAACTATGTAACTCGAATTGATCTCACCTTACCAACTCACCTTGATCTCATCTGGTAGCTCACATGTAAGTTTAGCTCAAAGATTTCTGATGAGTTCACCTTTGAGCATACCTGGGAGCTCATAGAGTAGCTCATGTAGGAACTCCCCTAGGATCTCAAGAAGTAGCTCACCTAGGAGCTCGTTGAGTATTTCGACTTGAGCTTTCTTGGAAAATCACCTAGGAACTCACCTTGCCAGCTTGCCTTGAGCTTCCCAGCTCACCGAGTAACTCAACTTGAGATCACCCATGAGTTCATCAAGTAGCTTACCCGAAAAATCACATGGGAGCTTGCCTGATAGCATGCCTTGCTAACTCACATGGGAGCTCACCTTACCAGTTCACATTGAGTTCACTAAGGAGCTCACATTACCAACTCACCTTGAGCTCGTCTCGGTGGCTCACCTTAGATTTCATCGATAAAATATTCAAGTAGCTCACTTAAGAGCTCTCCTAACAACTCACGGGAGCTCACTCGAGTAGGTTGACTTGAGCTCACTTATGGTGAGCCGGTCGATCACTCATAGGGCACCTCACCTAGGAGCTCACCAAGTAGCTCACTTGGTAGCTCACCTAGTAGCTTACACGGGAGCTCACCGAATAGCTCGCTAAATAACTTTCCTTGAGATCTTTTGAGAGCTCATCGATTAGCTCGAGTTGAGCTCACCTAGGAGCTCTTCAAGTAACTCACTTAGGTGCTCATCGAGTAACTCACCTAGGATCTCATTTGATAGCTCACCTTGCTAACTCACTTTGAGCTCACATTTCCAAATCACCTTGATCTTACCTTGCGAACTCACCTTGAGATCACCTTTGAGCTCGCTCGGGACCTCACCGACCATCTCACCTAAGAGATCAGCTAGGAGCTTAGCAAGCATCTTAGAAGCCCTTGAGCATCTCGACTAGAGATTTCCTAGAAACTCACCTAGGAGCTCACCTAACACTCACCTTACAAGCTCACTTTTAGCTCACCTAGGAGCTCGTCGAGTAGCTTAACTTGAGCTCACATGGGAGCTCCTCAAGCAGCTCACCCATAAACTTGCATGGGATCTCACCGACAGCTCACCCAGAAACTCACATGGGATCTCACCTATCGGCTTGCCTATCAGCTAGCCTTAAGAGCTCACCTTGAACTTTCTAATTAGCTCACCATCGCAACTCACCTTGACCTCGTCTAGTAGCTCACCTCAAATTTTTTCGAGTAGCTCATCAAGCAGCTCACCTGAGAGCTCACCAAATAGCTCATTGAGTAGGTTAACTTGAGCTCACTTATGAGCTCACTAGTGAGATTGTTCAGCTACTCGCCAGGGACCTCACCTAGGAGCTCGCTAAGTAGCTTGCTTGGGAGCTCACCTAGTAGCTTGCCGGGAGCTCATGAAATATCTCACAAAGTAGCTCACCTAGGAACTCTTCTGGGAGCTCACCGATTACCTCAAGTTGAGCTCACATGGGATCTCATCGAGTAATTCTCACAGTAACTCACCTAGGTTCTAGCCTGACAAAGCTCACCTTGCCAACTCACCTTGAACTCACCTTGCCAACTAATCTTGAGCTCATCTAGTAGCTCACATGTAAGTTCACCTCATAGATTACTAACAAGCTCACCTTTGAGCTCACCTGGGAGCTCACCGAGTAGCTCACCCGGGATTTCAGCTAGGAGCATGGCTAGTAGCTCACCTAAGAGCTCATTGAGTAGCTCAAGTTAAGCTTGCCTAGAAGCTCACCTAGGAGCTTGCATACCATCTCACCTTACCAACTCACGGTGAGCTCACAAAGTGACTCAACTTGAGCTCGATCGGGAGCTCATCAAGTAGCTCACTCAAAAACTCACATAGGATCTCACCTAACAGACTCACCTTGCCATCTCGAATGGGAACTCACCTATCAGCTCAACTTGTCAGCTCATCTTGATCTCGGTGAGGAGTTCACCTTTCCAACTCACCTTGAGCTCGTCAGGTAGCTTGCCTCAGAGTTCATCGAGTATCTCACCAAGTATCTCATCTAATAGCTCACCGGGAACTTTCCTAACATCTCACCTAGGATACCATCGAGTAGCTCTCGAGTAGGTTTACTTGAGATTACTTGTGAGCTCTCCAAGTAGCTCATCGAGTAACTCACCTGGGAACTCACCTTTGAGGTTGCCTGATAGCTCACCTTACCAACTCACCTTACCAACTCATCTTGAGCTCACCTTGTCAACTCTCCTTGAGCTAATTTGGTAGCTCACATTTAAGCTCACCTCAAAGATTATCGACAAGCTCACCTGGGAGCTCTTTGAGTAACTCACCTAGGAACTCACCTGGGAGCTCACCTAAAATCTCACCTTGTTAACTCAGCTCGTAGAGATTACTAAAAATATTGCCTTTTAGCTCACCTAGGAATTCACATAGGATTTTTTTGGGAGCTCAATAAATAGGTCGCTCAGAGCTCATCAAGCACTTGACTTGAGATTTCCCAAGAACTTACGAGAGCTCACACTGATAGCTCACCTTGTAAGCTCAACTTGACCACACCCAGGAGCTTACTCAGCAGCTCGACTTGAGCTCACCTAGGAGCTCATCAAGTAGCTCACCCAAAAATGTGCATGGGAGCTCACCTGCCAGCTTACCTTACCAACTCACATGGGAGGTCCCCTATCAGCTCCCTTATCAGAGTTCATCGAGTAGCTTACCAAGTAGCTCATTTGGGAACTCAACTAATAGCTCTCTTGGGAGTTCACCTAACAGCTTGCCTAGGAGCTCACCAAGTAGCTCACCGACTAGGTTGACTTGAGCTCGCTTATGAGCTCACCGAGCAGCTCACTGGGGACCTCACCCGGGAACTCACTAGGTAGCTCACTTTCGAGGTGACCTAAACACTCACCTAGGAGCTCACCAAAAAGCTCACTAAGTAGCTCACCTTGGATCTCTTCTCGAGCTCATCGATCAACTTAATTTGAGCTCACCTAGGAGCTCATCGAGTAATTCACCTAGGAACTCACCGCATCTCACCTTACTAACTCACCTTGAGCTCATTTAGATCTGTCGAGTAACTCACACGGGAACTCACTTAGGAGCTTTCTGACAGCTCACCTTGCCACTCTCCTTGGGCTCACATTGCCAACTCACCTTGAGCTCATCGGTATCTCGCATGTAAGCTCATCTTAGAGATTACCAACAAGCTCATGTTTTATCTCACTTAGGAGCTAACTGTGTAGCTCAACTAGGAGCTTGACTGGGAGCTTATAAAGTAGCTCACCCAAGATCTCCTCGAGTATCTCGACTTGAGCTTTCTTGAAATATCACCTTGGAGTCCATCAAGTAGCTCCCCAAGTAGCTCACCTAGGAGATCACCTAACAACTCACCTGGGAGCTCACTGAGCAACTTGTCAAGTAGGTTAAGTTGAGCTTGGTTGTGAGCTCATTGAGCAACTCACCAGGGACCTTGCATGGGAGCTTAACTAGTAGCTCACCTAGAATCCAACCAAAAATCTTGTCAAGTATCTCACCTAGGAGCTCTTCTGGGAGCTCACCGATCATCTCAAGTCGATCTCGTATAGAAGCTGATCGAGTAATTCACCTAGGAACTCACAACTCATATATATGCTTGTCAAGTAGCTCACTTGAAAACTCACATGGGATCTCACCTTGCCGGCTCACCTCGACCTCACTAAGGTGCTCTCCTAATAACTCACCTGGGAGCTAACCGAATAGCTGTCTAAGTAGCTCACCTAAGAGCTCTTCTAGGATCTCACGATAAGCTCTAGTTGAGCTCACTCGAGAGCTTGTCAAGTAACTCACCTAGGAGCTCACCCGACAGCTTACCTTGCCAACTTGCATTAAGCTCAGCTGGTAGCTCACATATAAGCTCACCTCAGACATCACTGACAAGATCACCTTTGAGGTTTCCTAATAGCCCACCGAGTAACTCACCTAGGAGCTCAGCTAAGAGCTTGACAAGTAGCTCACCGAGGTGCTCGTTGAGCAACTTGACTTGAGCTTACACGGAAACTCACCTAGGAGCTCACCTTGCCAGCTCACCTTGAGCTTACCTAGGAGCTTTCCGAGTAGCTTGACTTGATCTCATCTAGTAGCTCACATATAATCTAACCTCACAGACATTCTCGATAACCTCATCTTTGAGCTTTCTGGGAGCTCATCGAGGAGTTCACCTAGGAGCTTGGCTAGGATTTTGGTAAGAAGCTTGACTTGAGCTTATCAGAAACTCACCTCGGAGATAGCCTAATAGCTCACCTTGCTAGATCACCTTTGAGCTCACCTAAGAGCTCACCAAGTATTTCACCCAAAAACTCACCTTACAACTCACCTAGAAACTCGCATGAGAGCTCACCTTTCTAGCTCGCCTTGAGCTCGCTAAGTAACTCACCTTACCAACTCACCTTGAGCTTTTCTGGTAGCACTCATCGAGTGCATCGAGTAGCTTGACAAGTAGCTCACTTGGGTGCTCACTAAGAATCTCTCCAAGTAGGTTTAATTGAGCTCACTTGTGAGCTCACTTGTGAGTTTTCCTAGCAGCTCACCTAGCACCTCACACGGGAGATAACCATGTAGCTCACTTAGAACCTCTCCTAGTAGCTCACTTGGAAACTCACTAAATAGATCACCAAGTAGCTCACTGTGAGCTCTTCGGGAGCTCTCCGCTCGAGATCGAGTTAAGCTCACTTGGGAGCTCGTCAAGTAACTCACTAGGGAACTCACGTGGGAGCTAGCCTAACAGCTCACCTTACCAACTCACCTTGAGCTCACTGTCTAACTCGACTTGATCTAACCTTACCAACTCGCCTTGAGCTCATCTGGTAGCTCATAGGTAAGGTAACCTTAGAGATTACCGGCAAGCTCACCTTTGAGCTCACCTGGGAGCTCACAGAGTAGCTCACCTAGGAGCTCAACTAGGAGCTCAACAAGTAGCTCACCTAGGAGGTTGTCGAGCAGCTTGACTTGAGCTTGCCTAGAAACTCACTCGGGAGCTCACTTTACATTTCACCTTACCATATTGCCTTGAGCTTTCCCAAAATGACACTTGAGCATCTTGACTATAGCTTGCTCATGATTTTGTCAAGTAACTTTCGAAAACTCACATGGGAGCTTGCATAACATCATGCCTTACCAACTCATATAGGAGTCCACCTTACTGAGTCACATTGAGCTTGCTAAGGAGATCACATTGCCAACTCACCTTGAGCTCATTTGGTATCTCACCTCGAGTTCATTTAGTAAATCTCTAAGTAGCTCACCTAATGACTCACCTGTACCTTACGAGAACAACTCACAAAGTAGCTCACCTAGGAGCTTGCTAAATATCTCGCCAAGTTCCTCACTGGGAGCTATTCTTGGAGCTAAACTAGGAGCTCAACTAATAGCTCACCTTACCAACTTGCCTTGAGTTCACCTTGCTAACTCACCTTAAGCTCACCTTGCAAACTCACCTTGAGATCATCTAGTAGGCTCACATGTAATCTAACCTCAGAGATTACTAAAAATCTCACCTTTGAGCTCACATGGGAGTTCACCAAGTAGCTCACCTAGAATCTCAGTAGGGAGCTTGGAAAGTATCTCACCTAAGAGCTCACTGACGATAGCTCACCTTTCCGAGCCTTAGCTCACCTTGAGCTCACCTAGAAGCTCGCCAAGTAACCCGATTTGAGCTCACCCGGGATCTCATCAAGTAGCTCTCGCAAAAACTCACATGGGAGCTCACCTTACCAAATTACATGGGATCTCACCTATAATCTCACCTTATGCTCCTCGGGAGCTCACCTTGTCAACCCACCTTGAGCTTGTCTTGTAGCTCACCGCAGAGTTCATCGAGTAGCTCACCAAGTAGGTTGACTTAAGCTCACTTGTGAGCTCACCTTCCAACTCATCGGGGACCTCACTAGGAAGCTTACATGGCAGCTCACCAAATAACATGCCAAGTAGCTCACCCAGAGCTCACCAAATAAAATTCCAAGTAGCTCACCTGGGAGCTCTTCTAGGAGCTCACTGATCAGCTTGATTTGAGCTCACATGGGAGCTCGTCGAGTAACTCTCCTAGGAACTCACCTAGGAGCTCACTTGATAGCTCACCTTACCAACTCACCTTGAGCTTTCCTTGGCGACTCACCTTGAGCTTTCCTTACTAACTCAACTTGAGCTCATCTAGTAGCTCACATGTAAGCTCACCTCGGAGATTACGACAAGCTTACCTTTGAGCACACCTAGGAGACTATCCAAGAGCTCACCTAGGAACTTGATAAGCAGCTCGACTTGAGCTTGTCTGAAACTCACCTCGAGATCACCCGATAGCTCATCTTGCCAAACTTACCTTGAGCTCACCCAAGATCTTTCGAGAAACTCACCCGAAACTCACCTTACTCACCACAGAAACTCGCATGGGAGTCCACCTTGCTAGCTCATCTTAAGCTTGCCAAGGAGCTCACCTTTCCAACTTTCCTTATTTCATCTCGGTATCTCACCTCGAGTTCATCGAGTAGCTCACCAAGTAGCTTGCTGGGAGCTCACCAAGTAGCACTTCGAGTAGGTTGACTTGGGATCAATTGTGAGCTCCTTGTGATTTCATTGAGAAGCTCACAAGGGACCTCACCTAGGAGCTCTCAAGTAGCTCACTTGGAACCTTGCCTAGTAGCTCACCGGAAGCTCATCAATAGCTTGCCAAGTAGTTCACTTGGGAGATCTTCTAGGAGCTCACCTATTAGATCGAGTTGAGCTCACTTGGGAGATCATTAAGTAACCCTAGAGAGCTCACCTAGGAGCTCACGATAGCTCACCTTGATAACTTACCTTTAGCTCAACTATGTAACTCGACTTGATCTCACCTTACCAACTCACCTTGATCTCATCGGTAGCTCACATGTAAGTTTAGCTAAAAGATTTCTGATGAGCTCACCTTTGAGCATACGGGAGCTCACGAGTAGCTCACGTAGGAACTCCCCTAGGAGCTCAAGAAGTAGCTCACCTAGGAGCTCGTCGAGTATCTCGACTTGAGCTTTCTTGGAAAATCACCTAGGAAATCACCTTGCCAGCTTGCCTTGAGCTTTCCAGGAGCTCACCGAGTAACTCAACTTGAGATCACCCATGAGTTCATCAAGTAGCTTACCTGAAAACTCACATGGGAGATTTCCTAATAGCATGCCTTGCTAACTCACATGGGAGCTCACCTTACCAGTTCACATTGAGTTCACTGAGGAGATCACATTACCAACTCACCTTGAGCTCGTCTAGTGGCTCACCTCAGATTTCATCGAGAAAATATTCAAGTAGCTCACTTAGGAGCTCTCCTAACAACTCACGGGAGCTCACCGAGTAGCTCAATGAGTAGGTTGACTTGAGCTCACTTATGAGCTGGTCGATCAACTCACCGGGCACCTCACCTAGGAGCTCACCAAGTAGCTCACTTGGCAGCTCACCTAGAAGCTTACCTGGGAGCTCACCGAATAGCTCGCTAAGTAATTTTCCTTGAGATATTTTGAGAGCTCATCGATTAGCTCGAGTTGAGCTTGCCTAGGAGCTCTTCAAGTAACTCACTTAGGAGCTCATCGAGTAACTCACCTAGGATCTCATTTGATAGCTCACCTTGCTAACTCACTTTGAGCTCACATTTCCAAATCACCTTGATATTACTCTTGCGAACTCACCTTAGAGCTCACCTTTGAGCTCGCTCGGACCTCATCGACCATCTCACCTAAGAGATCAGCTAGGAGCTTAGCAAGCATCTTACCCGAAGCCCCTTGAGCATCTCGACTAGAGCTTTCTAGAAACTCACCTAGGAGCTCACCTAACAGCTCACCTTACTAGCTCACTTTTAGCTCACCTAGGAGCTCACCGAGTAGCTCAACTTGAGCTCACATGGGAGCTCCTCAAGAAGCTCACCCATAAAATTGCATGGGATCTCACTGACATGACTCACCCGAGAAACTCACATGGGATCTCACCTATCGGCTTTCCTATCGCCTAGCTTGAAGAGCTCACCTTGAGATTTCTAATTAGCTCACCATCGCAACTCACCTTGACCTCGTCTAGTAGCTCACCTCAAATTTTGTCGAGTAGCTCATCAAGCAGCTCACCGAGAGCTCACCAAATAGCTCATCGAGTAGGTTAACTTGAGCTCACTTATGAGCTCACTAGTGAGCTTGTTCAGCTTCTCACCGGGGACCTCACCTAGGGGCTCGCTAAGTAGCTTGCTTGGGAGCTCACTTAGTAGCTCACCGGGAGCTCATGAAATAGCTCACAAATTAGCTCACCTAGGAACTCTTACGGGAGATCACCGATTACCTCAAGTTGAGCTCGAGATGGGATCTCATCGAGTAATTCTCCAGTAACTCACCTAGGTGCTAGCCTGACAGGTCACCTTGCCAACTCACCTTGAACTCACCTTGCCAACTCACCTTGAGCTCATCTAGTAGCTCACATGTAAGCTCACCTCATAGATTACTAACAAGCTCACATTTGAGCTCACCTAGGAGCTCACCAAGTAGCTCACCCGAGATTTCAGGTGGGAGCATGGCGGTAGCTCACCTAAGAGCTCGTTGAGTAGCTCAAGTTAAGCTTGCCTATAAGCTCACCTAGGAGCTCACATACCATCTCACCTTACCAACTCACGGTGAGCTCACAAAGTGACTCA
The DNA here is from genome assembly GCA_018340775.1 of Taxus wallichiana var. yunnanensis. Lineage (NCBI taxonomy): Eukaryota > Viridiplantae > Streptophyta > Pinopsida > Cupressales > Taxaceae > Taxus > Taxus wallichiana. The sequence goes on along the minus strand of CM031237.1, from coordinate 24,511,482 downwards.
ACTTGAGCTCGATCGGGAGCTCATCAAGTAGCTCACTCTCTAACATGGGATCTCACCTAATAGCTCACCTAGCCATCTCGCATGGGAGCTCACCTATCGGCTCACTTGTTAGCTCATCTTGATCTCGGTGAGGAGTTCACCTTTCCAACTCACCTTGAGCTTGTTAGGTAGCTTCCTCGAGTTCATCGAGTATCTCACCAAGTATCTCATCTAATTGCTCACCCGGGAACTTTCCTAACATCTCACCTAGGAGACCATCGAGTAGCTCTCCAAGTAGGTTTACTTGAGCTTACTTGTGAGCTCGCCAAGTAGCTCATCGAGTAACTCACTGGGAACTCACCTTTGAGGTTGCTCGACGGCTCACCTTGCCAACTCACCTTACCAACTCATCTTGAGCTCACCTTGTCAACTCTCCTTGAGCTAATTTGGTAGCTCACATTTAAGCTCACCTCAAAGATTATCGACAAGCTCACTGGGAGCTCTTGAGTAACTAACCTAGGAACTCACCGGGAGCTCACCTAAAATCTCACCTTGTTAACTCAGCTCGAGAGATTACTAAAAATCTTGCCTTTTAGCTCACCTAGGAGTTCACATAAGATTTTTTACGGGAGCTCAATAAATATCTCGCTCGGGAGCTCATCAAGCAGCTTGACTTGAGATTTCCCAAGAACTTACCCGGGAGCTCACCTACGATAGCTCACCTTGTAAGCTCAACTTGACCACACCCGGGAGCTTACTCAAGAACTCGACTTGAGTAGACCTAGGATCTCATCAAGTAGCTCACCCAAAAATATGCATGGGAGCTCACACCGAGCCTTACCTTACCAACTTGCATGGGAGGTCCCCTATCGGCTCCCTTATTAGAGTTCATCGAGTAGCTTACCAAGTAGCTCATTTGGGAACTCAACTAATAGCTCTCTTGGGAGTTCACCTAACAGCTTGCCTAGGAGCTCACCAAGTAGCTCACTGAGTAGGTTGACTTGAACTCACTTATGAGCTCACCGAGCAGCTCAAAGGGGACCTCACCCAGACCTCACTAGGTAGCTCACTTTCGAGGTGACTAATGGCTCACCTAGGAGCTCACCAAACAACTCACTAAGTAGCTCACCTTGGATCTCTTCTCAGAGCTCATTGATCAACTTAATTTGAGCTCACCTAGGAGCTCGTCGAGTAATTCACCTAGGAACTCACCTGACATCTCACCTTACTAACTCACCTTGAGCTCATTTGGATCTCGTCGAGTAACTCACTGGGAACTCACTTAGGAGCTTTCTGACGATGACTCACCTTACCAACTCCCCTTGGGCTCAAATTGCCAACTCACCTTGAGCTCATCTCGGTATCTCGCATGTAAGCACATCTCGAGATTACCAACAAGCTCGTGTTTTATCTCACTTAGGAGCTAACTATGTAGCTCAACTCGAGCTTGACTGGAAGCTTAGAAAGTAGCGCACCCAAGATCTCCTCGAGTATATCGACTTGAGCTTTCTTGAAATATCACTCGGGAGCTTGTTTGTAGCTCACCTTGGAGTCTGTCAAGTAGCTCCCAAGTAGCTCACCTAGGAGATCACCTAACAGCTCACTGGGAGCTCACCGAGCAACTTGTCAAGTAGGTTAAGTTGAGCTTGGTTGTGAGCTCATTGAGCTTGACTCACTGGGACCTTGCATGGGAGCTTAACTAGTAGCTCACCTAGAATCCAACCGAACATCTTGTCAAGTATCTCACCTAGGAGCTCTTTCCGGGAGCTCACCGATCATCTCAAGTCGATCTCGTATAGAAGCTCATCGAGTAATTCACCTAGGAAATCACAGCTCATATATGTGCTTGTCAAGCGGCTCACTTGAAAACTCACATGGGATCTCACCTTGCCAACTCACCTCGACCTCACTAAGGTGCTCTCCTAATAACTCACTGGGACTCACCGAACAACTGTCTAAGTAGCTCACCTAAGAGCTCTTCTAGGATCTCCCGATAAGCTCTAGTTGAGCTCACTCGAGAGCTTGTCAAGTAACTCACCTAGGAGCTCACACGATAGCTTACCTTGCCAACTTACATTAAGCTCTGCTGGTAGCTCACATATAAGCTCACCTCGGACATCATCACTGACAAGATCATATTTGAGGTTGCCTAATAGCCCACCGAGTAACTCACCTAGGAGCTCGGCTAAGAGCTCGACAAGCAGACTCACCGAGGTGCTCGTTGAGCAACTTGACTTGAGCTTCTTGAAACTCACCTAGGAGCTCACCTTTCCAGCTCACCTTGAGCTTACCCAGGAGCTTGCCGAGTAGCTTGACTTGATCTCATCAAGTAGCTCACAAAAACTCACATGGGATCTCACCGATGACTCACCTTACCGACTCACATGAGAGGTCACCTATCGGCTCACCTTGAGCTCACTGAGCAGCCCACCTTACCAACTTACCTTGAGCTCATCTGGTAGCTCACCTCTGAGTTTATCAAGTAGCTCACCAAGTAGCTCACCTAGGAGCTCACCTGGGAGCTCAATGATCATCTCATCGAGTAGGTTGACTTGTGCTCACTTGTGAGCTCACCGAGTAGCTCGCTAGGGACCTCACCTAGGAGTTGCCAAGTAGATCGATTGGGAGCTCGTGTAGTAGCTCGCATGGGAACTCATCTGAATAGCTCACAAAGTAGCTCACCAAAGAGCTCTTCTAGGAGCTCGATGATTAGCTCGAGTTGGGCTTGCCTCGGACCTTGTCAAGTAACTCACACGGGAACTTTCTTGGGAGCTTTCCTGACAGCTTGCCTTACAAATTTGGCTTGAGCTCACCTTGCCAACTTTCCTTGAGCTCACCTTGCCAGATCACCTTGAGCTCATCTAGTAGCTCGCATGTAATCTCACCTCAGAGATTACCGACAAGCTCACCTTTGAGCTCTCCTTGGAGCTCACCAAGCAGTTCACCTAGGAGCTCAACTGGGAGCTTGAAAAACATCTCATCTAAGATCTCATCGAGTAGCTTGATTTGAGATTCCCTAGAAACTCACCTAGGAGCTCACCTGCTAGCTTACCTTCCGATCTCTCCTTGAGCTCATTAAACACCTCAACTTGAGCTCACATGAGAGCTCATCAAGTAGCTCACTTGAAAACTCACATAAGAGCTTTCTTGATAGCTCACCCTAAAAAATCACATGGGAACTCACCTATCAGCATGCCTTTCCAGCTCACCTTGATCTCACTGAGGAGCTCACCTTGCCAACTCATCAAGTAGCTCACCTCAGAGTTTATCAAGTAGCTCACCTAACAGCTCACATGGGAGCTCACCAAGGAGCTCGTCGAGTTAGATGACTTGAGCTCACTTGTGATCTCACCGAGTAGCTTATCGAGGAGCTTACTTGGGAGCTCCAAAAGTAGCTTGCTTGGAAGCTCACCTAGTAGCTCATCCGGGAGCTCGAAGAATAGCTCACAAAGTAGCTCACATGGGAGGTCTTCTAGGAGTACACCCATAAGCTCCCATTGAGCTCACCTTAGGATCTCATCGAGTAACTCACCTAGGAATTCACATCTTGTCTAGGAGCTTGTCAAGTAGCTCACCTAAAAACTCACATGAGAGCTCACCTATCATCTCAACTTACTAGCTCATCTTGAGCTCACTGAGTAGAAAAACTTGACAACTTACCTTGATCTCATCTGGTTTCTCCCTCAGAGTTTGTTGAGTTACTCACCAAGTAGCTTTCCTGAGAGCTCACCTAACAGCTCACTTGGGAGCTCATTGAGAAGCTCACTGAGTAGGTTGACTTGAGCTCAATTGTGAGCTTTTGAGTAGCTCATTGGGGACCTCACCGAGAGCTCAATAAGTAGCTTGCTTGGGTGCTCACCTAGCAGCTCACCTAGGAGCTTGCTCAACATCTCGCTAAGTAGTTTAGCTAGGAGCTCTTACGGGAGCTCACTAATCAACTCGAGTTGAGCTCACCTAGGAGCTCGTTAAGTAACTAACATAGGAACTCACTGGGAGTTCAGATGACATCCCACCATGCCAACTCACCTTAAGCTCACCTTTCCAACTCACCTTGAGCTCACCTTGCCAACTTGCCTTTACCTCATCTGGTAGCTCACATGTAAGCTCACCTAGGAGCTTGGCTAAGATCTTAGTAAGAAATTCATCCAGGAGCTCATCGAGCGGAGTTAACTTGATATTTCCTAGAAAATCACTGGGGAGCTCACCTTGGAAGCTTGCCTTGAGCTCACCAAGAGCTTTTTCAGCACCTCGACTTGAGCTCACCTGGGAGCTCGTCAAAAAGCTCACTCAAAAAATCACATGGGAGCTCACCTAGCAACTTGCCTTACTAACTCGCAGGTGAACTTGCCTTGCCAACTTGCCGAGGAGCTCGGCTTCCCAATTTTCCTTGAGCTCGTCTAGTATCTCACCTCGGAGTTCATCAAGTAGCTAGCCTAACAGCTCACCTAGGAGCTCACCTAATATCTCACCGGAAAACTCACCTAATAGCTCACCTAACAGCAGGTTGACTTGAGCTTGCTTGTGAGCTTGCCGAGCAACTTTTTGGGGTCCTAACCTAGGATTTCACTAAGTAGCTAACTTAGAGATCATCTAACAACTCACTTGGGAGCTCACTTAATAGCTCATTGAGTATCTCACTTAGGAGCTCTTCTAGGAGATTGCTCATAAGCTTGAGTTGAGCTCGCACGGGAGCTCATCAAGTAACTCACCTAGGAGCTTGCCAGATAGCTCACCTTGCCAACTCACCTTGAATTCACCTTGTCAACTCACCTTGAGCTCACCTTACCAACTCACCTTGAGATCATCTTGTAGCTCAAATGTAAGCTCACCTCATAGATTGCTGACAAGCTCCTTTGAGCTCACCCATGAGTTCATTAAGCATCTCGACTTAAGCTTTCCTGGATACTTACCTAGGAGCTCACCTGACAGCTTTCCTTGCTAGCTAACCTTGAGCTTACCTAGGAGCTCACCCTAAAACTCACCTGGGAGCTTGCCTTGGTAGCTCACCTTGTACTCACCTAGGAGCTCACCTAGCAGCTCACTCGTAAACTCACATAGGAGCTTTCCCAACAACTCACCTTGCCAACTCACATGGGAGCTCACTAAGGATCTCGGCTTCCTAACTCGGCTTAAGCTTGCGGTAGCTCACCTTAGATTTTATTGAGTAGCTCATCTGGGAACTCACCTAGGAGCTCACCTGATAGCTTGCCTTGCTGACTCTCCTTAATCTCAATGGGTAGCTCACATATAAGCTCACCTCAGACATTACTGAAAAGCTCACCTTTGAGCTTATCTAAGAGCCCACTGAGTAGCTCACCTAAGAGCTTAGCTGGGAGCTTGAAAAGTAGCTCACCTAGGTTCTCATCAAGTAGCTTGGCTTGAGCTTACACATAAACTCAATCGGGAGCTCTCCTTGCAAAGCTCACCTTGAGCTTGCCTAGGATCTTGCCAAGCAGCTCGACTTGAGCTCGTCAAGTAGCTCACCCAAAAACTCACATGGGAGATCTCCTCATAGCTCACATTGCTAACTTGAATGGGAGCTCACCTTGCCAGCTCACCTTGAACTCACTAAGGAGCCCACCTGGGTAACTCACCTTGAGCTCATCTAGTAGCTCACCTCTCATTTTATCAATTAATTCACCAAGTAGCTCACCTAAATGACTCACTGGGAGCTCAATGAGTAGGTCACCAAGTAGGTTGACTTGATCTCACTTGTGAGCTCACCGAGAATCTCACTGGGGACCTCACTTGGGAGTTCGCCAATTAGCTCGCAAAGAAAGCTCACATAGTAGCTCACCGGGATCTCACCGAATAGCTCATAAAGTAGCTCACCAAGGAGCTCTTCTGGGAACCTACCCGGGAGCTCACCTAATGAGCTCACTTTTCTAACTTGTCTTGAGCTCACCTTGCTAACTTTCCTTGAGCTCTCCTTACCAACTTGTGTTGATCTCATTCAATACCTCACATGTAAGATCACCTTAGATATTGCTAACAAGCTCACCTAGAAGCGCTTTGAGCAGCTCACCTAAGAGCCCGGCTTGGAGCTTAACAAGTAGCTCACCTAAGAGATCGTTGAGTAGCTCAACTTGATCTTCCTTGGAAACTTACCTGAGAGCTAACCTAATATCTCACTGACACTCACCTTACTAGCTCACCTCAACTTAAGCTCACCCGAGAGCTCATCAAGTAGCTCACGGAAACTCACATAGGAGCTAGACCGATAGTTCACCCCGATAACTCTCATGGGAACTCACCTATCAGCTTGCTTTACTAGCTCCCCTTGAGCTCACCTTACTAACTTGCCTTGAGCTCATCGGTATCTCACCTCGGAGATCATTAACCAGCTCGTCTAATAACTCACACTGGGAGCTCACCTAATAACTCACCTGGGAACTCACCAAGTAGCTTGTCGAGTAAGATGACTTGAATTCACTTTTGAGCTTTCTAAGTAGCCCATTGGGGTCTGAACCTAGGAGCTCACCAAGTAGCTCACTATAGGAGATCACCCAGGAGCTCACTGGGAGCTCACCTTACCAATTCACCTTGATCTCATCTTATCAACTCACCTTGAGCTCACCTTACCAACTCACCTTGAGTTCATCTAGTAGGTTGCATGTAATCTCACCTTGAAGATTGTTGATAAGCTCACCTTTGAGCTCACCCAAGATTTCATCAAGCATCTCGACATGAGATTGCCCAGAAACTCACCTAAGAGCTCGCTTTGACATGACTCACCTTGCGAACTCACCTAGAGCTTATTTGGTAGCTCACATGTAAGCTCATCTAAAAGAATTTGACAAGCTCACAGGATCTCACTGAGTAGCTCACTAAGGAGCTCGGTGGGAGCTCGAAAGTAACTCTTTGAGAAGTTTTTCGAGCAGATCGAATTATGCTTTCCTAAAACTCACCTAGGAACTTACCTAGCGAGTTCACCTTACCGGCTCATCTTGAGCGCTCCTAGAGCTAGGAAAGAAGCATGACTTACGATTCCTAGGAACTCGTCAAACAGACTCACCCAAAACTCACATGGGAGCTCACTTGATATCTTGCCTTGCCAAATCACATAGAATCTTACCTCGCTAGCTCACCTTGAGGTCGGTGAGGAGCTCACCTTGCCAACTTTCTTTGAGCTCGGAAGGTAGCTCACCTCGAGTTTTTAAGCATCTCGAGTTGAGTTTTCCTAGGAGCTCGTCGAGTAACACACCTCGAAACTCACTGGGAGCTCACCGCTGTGACTCACCTTTCCAAATGGCTCACCTTTTAGCTCACCTAGGAGCTCACCTAGCAGCACATCTACGAGCTAGGCTGGGAGCTCGGTAAGCAGCTCACCCAGGAGCTCATCGATGAGATCGACTTGAGCTTTCCCAAAACTCACCTTGGATCTCACTGATAGCTTTCCTTGCAAGCTTGCCTTGAGCTTTCCCGGGAGTTGCCAAGCAGCTCAACTTGAGCTCACACGGGAGCTCGTCAATCATCTCATGTGAAAACACACATGGGAGCTCACCTTGCTACCTCACCTTAAGATCACCGAGGAGCTCACCTTGCTAACTCACCTTGGGCTAGTATGGTAGCTCACCTCGTAGTTCATCGAGTAGCTTGGTACATAGCTTACCCGAGAGCTCACCTAACAGCTCACTTGGGGGATCATTGAGTATCTTACCGAGTAGGTTTACTTGATCTCGCTTATCGGATCACTTGTGAGCTCATTTGAGTATCTCGATGAGGACCTCATCTCGGAGCTCTCCAAGTACCTTGCTTGGGAGCTCACCTAGCATCTCTCTCTGGGATCTCACCAAAAGCTCGCGAAGTATCTCACCTAGGAGCTCATCTAGGAGCTCATCGATCAGATTGAGTTGAGCTCATCAGGAGCTCATCGAGTAACTCACCTAAGAACTCACTGGGAGGTCACTCAAAGCTCACCTTGCTAACTCACCTTGAGCTCATCTGGTATCTCAAATGTCATATCACCTAAGAAATTGCTAACAAGCTCACCTTTGAGCTCGCTTGTGAGCTCACCAAGCACCTCACCTAGAAGATTGGCTAGGAAGTCGGCAAGTAGCTCACCCAGGAGATCGTTGAGCAACTCAACTTGAGCTTTCTGGAAAATCACCTAGGATCTCATCTAATAGCTCACCTTTGCAGCTCACCTAGAGCTCACCCAGGAGCTCACTAAGCAACTCGACTTGAGCTCACCCGGGAGCTTTTCAAGTAGCTCACCTAAAAATTACATGTGAGCTCACTGACAACTCACCCTACCGGCTCACATGGAAGCTCTCCTATCAGCTCACCTTGCTAGCTTACCTTGAGTTCACCGAGGAGGTCACCTTTCCAACTCACCTTAAGCTCATCTCGGTAGTTTACCTCGGAATTCATCGAGTAGCTTACCAAGTAGCTCACTTAGAAGCTCACCTAACGGTTCACTGGGAGCTCACCTCACAGCTCACCTAGGAGCTTGCCCTGTGACTCACCTTGGAGCCCACCGACCAGCTAATAGAGTAGGTTTATGTGAGCTCTCTTGTGAGCTCATCGGGGACCTCACCTAGGAACTTGCTAAGTAGCTCACTTGGGAGCTCACCTAGCACCTCACCTGGGAGCTCGCCTAATAACTCGCCAAGTAGCTTGCCTAGGAGCTCTTCTAGGAGCTTACTGATTAGCTTGAGGTGAGCTCACCTAGGAGCTCATTGAGTAACTTTCTGGGAGCTCACCGATAGCTTACCTTATGAACTCACTTAGAGCTTTCCTTTTTAACTTACCTTTAGCTCACCTTTCCAACTCACCTTGATGTCATCTAGTAGCTCGCATGTAAGCTCACCTAAGATATTATTGACAAGCTAACCTTTGAGCTCACATGGGAGATCACTGAGTGGCTCACCTAGGAGCTCAGCTGGGAGCTCAGAAAGAAGCTCGTTTAGGAGCTCATTGAGCACCTCAACTTGAGCTTCCCCTGAAACTCACATAGGAGCTCACATGACATCTCACCCAAGAGCTCACCGAGCATCTCGACTTGAGCTTTCTGGGATCTCATCAAGCAGCTTGCCTAAAAACTTACATGGGAACTCACCTCTAAGGTCACATTTCCAGCTCACCTTCAACTTTGAGGAGCTTACCTTGCCAACTTGCCTTGAGCTTGTCGGTAGCTCACCTGTGTTTTTCGAGTAGTTTGCCAAGTAGCTCACCTGGGAGCTCACCTAACATCTCACCTAGGAGCTAATGGATCGGAGTTAACTAAGTAGGTTAACTTAAACTCACTTTTGAGCTCACTACTAAGGTCACCAAGTAGCTTTTGGGGACTCGCATGGGAGTTCACCATGTAGATTGCTTAGGAGCTCACCTAGCATCTCACCTGGGAACTCACAGAATAGCTTGCCAAGTAGCTCACTTGGGAGATCTTCTAGGAGCTTGTTGATCAGCTTGAGTTGAGCTCACCTAGGAGCTCATCGAGTAACTCACTTAGGAACTCACCTAGGATCTCACCTAATAGCTCACCTTTCCAACTCACCTTGAGCTCGCCTTGCCAACTCTCCTTGAGCTCACCTTGCTAACTCACCTTGAGCTCATCTGGTAGTGCATGTAAGTTGACCTTAGAGATTGCTGATAAGCTCACCTTTGAGCTCACTTCAGATCTCATGGAGTAGCTCACCTAGGAGCTAGGCTGGGAACTCAACAAACTGACTTGACTAGGAGCTTGAAGAGTATCTCGACTTGAGCTTGCTTAGAAGTTTGTCAAGTAGCTCAACCAAAAACTCAAATGGGAGCTCACTTGATAGCTTCCCTTGCCAACTGCATGAGAGCTCACCTATCAACTCGCCATGAGCTCACTAAGGAGCTCACCTTGCCAACTCACCTTGAGTGCATTTTTAGCTCACCTATGAGTTCATTGAGTAGCTCACCAAGTAGCTCACTTGGGAGCTCTCGTGGTAGCTCGTCTGAGAGCTCATCGAGTAACTCACTGAGTAGGTTGACTTGAGCTCACTTGTCATCTCACTAGGGACCTCAATTGGGAGCTTACCTAGTAGTTCACTTTGTTGATCACCTAGCAACTCACCGGGAGCTCACCGAAAATCTCATCAAGTAGCTCACATATTAGCTCGAATCGGAGATCACCTAATAGCTCACCTAGGAACTCACCGACCAGCTCACCGAATAGGTTAACATGAGCTCACTTGTGACCTTGACGAGCAGCTTACTAAGTAGCTTACGGGGACCTCACACTGGGAGCTCACTAAGTAGCTCGCTTGGAAGTTCACCTAGCAGTTCACCTAGGAGCTCACCAAACAACTCACCAAGTAGCTTGCCAGGGGAGCTCTTGTGGGAGCTTACTTGATCAGCTTGAGTTGAGCTCACCTTGGAGCTCATTAAGTAACTCACTGGGAAATTACCTAGGAGCTCACCGACATCTCACCTTGCCAATTAACCTTGAGTTTGCCTTACGAACTCACCTTGAGGCCGTCTTACCAACTAACCTTAAGCTCATCGGTAGCTTGTATATAAGATCACCTCAGAGATTACTGATAAGCTTACCTTTGAACTCACATGGTAGCTTACCGAGAAGCTCACCTAGGAGCTCGGTTGGGAGCTTGGTAAGTATCTCACCCAGAACTCATCAAGTAGATTGACTTGAGCTTACCCGAAAACTCACTTGGGAGATCACTTGATAGCTCACCTTACCAACACACGTTGAGCTCACCAAGGAGCTTGCCAAATAGCTAGACTTGAGCTCACTCAAAAATCACAGGGAGCTCACCTAACATCTCACCTTACCAACTCGCTTGAGACCTCCCTTATATGCTCACCTTACCAACTCACCTTGACCTCACCGAGGAGATAACCTTGCCAACTCACCTTGAGCTTGTCTAGTAGCTCGCATCGAGTTCATCGAGCATCTCACCAAGTAGCTCAACTAGGAACTCAACTAATGCTCTCCTAGGAACTCACCTAGGATCTCACCGAGTAGCTCACAAGTAGGTTGACTTGAGCTCACTTATGAGCTCAGAGCGATCATCGAGGACCTCGGTTTTGAGCTTACCAAGTAGCTCACTTGGGAGATTACCTAGCAGCTCTCTTGGGAGCTCACCAAATAGCTTGCTAAGTAGCTCACCTAGGATTTGTTCCGGGAGCTCACCGATCAGCTCGAGTTGAGCTCACACGGGAGCTCGTTGAGTAACTTGCCTAGGAACTCGACTAGGAGCTCACCGACATCTCACCTTAATAACTTACCTCAAGTTCACCTTTCCAACTAACCTTAATCTCACCTTGTTAACTTACCTTGAGTTCATATTGTAGTTCACATGTAATCTCACCTCGAGAGATTTCCAACAAACTCACCTAGGAGCTTGATTGGGAGCTTGAAAAGTAATACGCCCAAGATCTCACATGAAAGCTCACCTTGTCGGCTCATCTTGAGCTCACCAGAGCTTACCGAGTAGCTCAACTTGAGCTCATCAAGTAGCTCACCAAAAAATCATATAGGAGCTCACCTTACCAACTTGCATGGGAGCTCACCTATCAACTCACCTTGCCATCTCACCTTAAGCTTGCTCAAGAGCTCACCTTGCCAACCCACCTTGAGCTTGTCTAGTATCTCATCTAAGAGATTGTCAAGTAGCTCACAAAGTAGCTCACCCGGGAGCTCTCCTAACAACTTGCACGGGAGCTCACCTAAAAGCTCACTTGGGAGCTCATTGAGAAGCTCACTAAGTAGGTTTACTTGAGCTCACTTGTGAGCTCACCAAGCAGCTCACTAGGGGCCTCACCTGGGAGCTTTCCAAGTAGCTCGATTGGGAGCTCACCTAGCAGCCCACTGGGAGCTCGTGAACAACTTGCCAAGTAGCTCACTGGGAAATCTTCGGGAGGTCACCGATCAGCTCAAGTTGAGATCTCGTGGGAGCTCATCAAGTAACTCACACAGGAACTCACCTAGGAGCTCACCTAATAGCTCACCTTACTAAATCACCTAGAACTTGCCTTGTTGACTCACCTTGAGCTTTCCTTGCCAACTCATTTGAGCTCATATGGTAGCTCTCATGTAAGCTCACCTTAGAGATTAATGACAAGGTCACCTTTGAGCTCGCATGGGAGCTCATCAAGAAGCTCACCTATGAGCTCGGCTGGAAGCTTGAAAAGTAGCTCGACTTAAGCTTGTCTCGGAAAATCATCTCTAAGATCACCTAACATCTCACCTTGCCAGCTCACCTTGAGCTCACTAAGGAGCTCACCTTGCCAACTCACCTTTAGCTCATCGGTAGCTCACATTAGAGTTCATCGCTCAAGCAGCTTGCCAAGTATCTTGCTTGGGATCTCACTCGAGTAGCTCTCCGAGTAGGTTGACTTGATATCACTTATGAGTTCACCGAGTAGCTCACTAGGGACCTCATCTCGGTAGCTCACCTAGAAGCTCACCAAATAGCTCACCTGGGAGCTCTTCTAGGAGCTCGCCAATCAGATCAAGTTGAGCTTGACTGGGAACTCATCGAGTAACTCACTTAGGAACTCACATGGGAGCTCACCTGATAGCTCACCTTGCCATCTCACCTTGAGCTCACCTATCCAACTCGACTTGATCTCTCCTTGCTAACTCACCTTGAGCTCATCTTGTAGCTCACATGTAAGCTCACCTTAGAGATTACCAACAAGCTTGCCTTTAAGCTCACTTGGGAGCTCAAAGAGTAGCTCACCTAGGAGCTCGCCGAGAAGCTCAACTTGAGATTTCCAAGAAAATCACCTCGGAGCTCACCTTATAACTTACCTTGTCGGCTTGTCTTGAGCTTTCCAAGGAGATCACCGAGTAACTCGACTTGAGCTCACCTGTGAGTTTGTCAAACTTGACTTGCCCAAAAAATTATATGGGAGCTCACCTAATAAGATGCCTTTCCAACTCACATGGGAGCTCACCTTCCCATCTCATATTGAAATTACTAAGGAACTCAAATTACTAACTCACCTTGAGCTCATATGGTATCTCACATTAGATGTCATTGAGTAAATCTCCATGTAGCTTGCCTAGGATATCACCTAATAGCTCTCTCGGGAGCTCACCTAACAACTCACCGGGAGCTCACCGAGTAGGTCACAGAGTAAGTTGACTTGAGATTGATTATGAGCTTGGTGATTAGCTCATCGGGGACCTCACCTATGAGCTCACCAAGTAGCTTGCTTGGGAGCTCACCTAGCAACTTTCCTGGGAGCTCGCTGATTAGTTCACCAAGTGCCTCACCTTAACATCTCACCTTACCAACTCACTTTGAGATCACCTTCCCAACTCACCTTGAGCTTGCCTTACCAACTCACCTTGAGCTCGCCTTACCAACTCACCTTGAGCTCACCTTTGAGCTCACCTACGAGCTCACCAAGCATATCACCTAGGAGCTTGGCTGGGAACTTGAAAAGTAGCTCACCCAGGAACTCGTTGAGAAGCTCGACTTGAGCTTTCTGGAATCTCCCAAGGAGCTCACCGATAGCTCACCCTACCAGCTCACTTAGAGCTTTCCGAGTAGCTCGACGTGAGCTCACCGAGGAGCTTGTCAAGTAGCTCACCCAAAAACATGCATTAGAGCTCACTCGACATCTCACCAAGAAAATCACATGGGAGATTGCCTATCAGCTAGCCTTAATAGCTCACCTTAAGCTTGATGAGGAGCTCACCTTCCCAACTCATCTTGAGCTCATTTGGTAGCTTGTCTCAAAGTTTTTCAAGTAGCTCACCTTGGAGCTCACCCGAGCAACTTGTCAGAGGGACCTCACTTAGGAGTTCACCAAGTAGCTTACTTGGGACCTCACTGACAGCTCGCTTGGGAGCTCACTAAACAACTCGCAAAGTAGCTTGAATGGGAGCTCCTTTGGGAGCTCACTGATTACCTTGATTTGAGCTCACCCAAGAACTTTTCAAGTACCTCACATGGTAATTCACTGGGAGCTAGCTAGCTCGAGCTCACCTTGCAAACTTGCCTTGAGCTCACCTTACAAACTCACCTTGAGCTCATCTGGTAGCTCACATTTAAGCTCACCTCGGATATTTCCAAAATCTCAACTTTGAGCTCACACCGGGAGCTCACTAAGTAGCTCACTGGGATCTGGCAAGTAGCTCACTAAAGAGCTCATCAAGCAACTTGAGTTAAGCTTTCCTAGAAACTCACAGGATCTCGCATGACATCTTACTCTTGCTAACTCGCCATGTGCTCGCTCAAGAAGCTTGACTTGAGCTCGATCGGGAGCTCATCAAGTAGCTCACTCAAAAACTCACATGGGAGCTCACCGAAAGATTGCCTTTCTAGCTCACATGGGACCTCACCGAGGAGTTCAGCTTGCTAACTTACCTTGAGCTCATTTCATATCTCACCGATGAGTTCATCGAGTATCTCACCAAGTAACTCACCAAACATCTTACTTGGAAACTCACCTAATGGCTCGGCTTGGGAGATCACTGAGTAGCTCTCCGAGTAGGTTGAGTTGAGCTTGCTTGTGAGCTCACCGAGTAGCTTGTCAAGTAACTCACCTGGGAACTCACCTTAGAGCTCACCGACACCTCACTATGCCAACTCACCTTGAGCTCACCTAGCTAACTCACCTTGAGCTCACCTTGCCAACTCACCTTGAGCTAATTTGCTAGCTCGTATGTAAGCTCACCTCGGAGATTATTGATAAGCTCACCTAGGAGCTCTTCTGGGAGCTCATCGATTAGCTTGAGTTGAGCTCACCAAGGAGATCTTCGAGTAAATAACATGGGAACTCACCTAGGAGCTTGCCTAACTACTCACCATGTCAACTCGCCTTGAGCTCACCTTTTCTAGCTCACCTTGAGCTCATCTAGTAGCTCGCATGTAAGCTCACCTCAAAGAATACTGATAAGCTCACCTATGGGCTCACTTGGGAGCTCAACAAGTAACTCACATAGGAGCTCATCGATTGGGAGCTCACATAATAGGTCACCTTTCCAATTCACCTTGAGTTCACCTTACCAACTCACCTTGAGCTCGCCTTACCAACTCTCCTTGAGCTCATCTCATAGTTTATATGTAAGCTCACCTCAGAGATTACCGACAAGCTCACCTTTGAGCTCACCTAGGAGCTTACCAAGTAGCTCACCAAGGAGCTCAGCTTGGAGCTCACCAAGCAGCTCACCTAGGAACTCATCGAGCAGCTCAACTTGAGCTTGACTGGAAACTCACCTAGGATTTTACGTGATATCTTGCTTTGCTAACTCACATGGGAGCTCCCCTATTAGCTCGTGTTACCAACTAACCTAGAGCTTGCTAAGGAGTTCACCTTACCAACTAAGCTTGACCTCATCTAGTAGCTCATAATAGAGTTCATCAAGAAACTCACCAAGTAGCTCACCCGGGATCTTACCTAACAGCTTGCCTAGGAGCTCACTAAGTAGCTCACTGAGTTAGTTGACTTGAGCTCAGTTATGATCTCGCTAAGAAGCTCATCAAGGACCTCACCTAGGAGCTCATCGAGCACCTTACCAAGTAGGTTGACTTGAGCTCGATTATGAGATCACCAAGCAGCTCATCGGGGACCTCGCCAAGTAGCTCACTTGGGAGCTCACCTAGCAGCTCACCTAAGAGCTCAGCAAGTAGCTCACCAAGTAGCTTGCTTGGGATCCATTCAAGGAGCTCACCGATTAGTTTGAATTGAGCTCACTCGGGAACTTGTCGAGTAACTCACCTAGGAACTAGACTACGAGCTCACCTTACCAACTCACCTTGAGTTCACCTTACTGTTCACCTTGAGCTCATCTCGTAGCTCACATGTAATCTCACCTCGAGAGGTTACCGAGAAGCTCACCTTTGAGCTTTCCTAAGAGCTCACCAAGTAGCTCACCTTGAAACTCAGCTAGGAGCTAGAAAAGTAATCATCCAAGAGCTCACTTAATAGCTTGCCTTGCCAACTCACCTTGAACTCACCGAGGAGCTCACCTTAAGCAGCTTGAATTTAGCTCACCCATGAGTTCATCAAGTAGCTCATTTAAAAACTCACATGGGAGATCACCTTACTAACTTGCATGGGAGCTCACCTATCAAGTCAACTTTCTATCTCACCTTAAGCTTGCTCAGGGATCTCACCTTTCCAACCAACCTTGAGCTCTGCACGGTAGCTTGCTTTGGAATTTTTGAGTAGCTCTCCAAGTAACTCACTGGGAGCTCACCTAATAGCTCACCTGGGAGCTCACCGAGAAGCTCGCTGAGTAGGTTGACTTGAGCTCACTTGTGAAATCACCAAGTAACTCACTGGGGACCTCACCTTTGAGCTTGCCAAGTAGCTCACCTTGGAGCTCGCCAAATAACTCGGCAATTAGCTTAACTACGAGCTCTTCTAAGAGCTCACCGATTACCTCAAGTTGAGCTCACATGAGAGCTCATCGAGTAACTCACCTAGGAACTCACCTAGGAGCTCACTTGATAGCTTGCCTTACAAACTCACCTTGATATTACCTTACCAACTCACCTTGAGCTTACCTTGCCAACTCACCTTGAGCTTATCTGAGAGCTCACATGTAAGCTCACCGTAGATATTTTTGACAAGCCAACCTTTGAGCTCACCTAGGATCTCATCGAGAAGCTCACCTAGGAGCTCGGATAGGATTTTGGTAAGAATTTCAACTTGATCTTGTCAGGAAAATCACCTCAGTGATCACATGATAGCTCACCTTGCCGAGATCGCATTGAGCTCACACAAGAGGTCACCGAGCAGCTCACTCGAAACTCACCTTACAAATCACCTAGAAAATCACATGAGAGCTCACCATTCCAGATCATCTTGAGCTCGCTAAGTAGTTCACCTTACCAACTCACCTTGAGCTTGTCTGGTACCTCACATTAGAGTGTGTCGAGTAGCTTGATAAGTACCTCACCTGGGAGCTCACCGATTAGCTCTCTAACTAGGTTGACTTGAGATCACTTATGAGCTCACTTGTGAGTTCGCCGAGTATCTCACCAGGGACCTCACTTGGGAGTTAACTATGTAGCTCACTTGGAACCTCACCTAGTAGCTCACTTTGAAGCTTGTTGAACATCTCACCAAGTAGCTCACATAGGATCTATTTTGGGAGCTCACCGATCAAATTGAGTTGAGCTCACCCGGGAGCTCTCATTGAGTAACTCACTTGGGAACTCACCTAGGAGCTCACCGAAATCTCACCTTACTAACTCACCTTGAGCTCACCTATGAACTCAACCTGATCTCCCTTACCAACTCACCTTGAGCTCATCTCAGTAGCTCGCATGTAAGGTCACCTCGGAGATTACCAATAAGCTCACCCTTGAGCTCGCTTGGGAGCTCACGAGTAGCTCACCTAGGAGCTCAGCCAGTAGCTCACCCTAGGAGCTTGTCGAGTAGCTTGACTTTAGCTTGCCCGAAAACTCACCTGGGAGCTCACTTTACATCTCACCTTCCTAGCTTTCCTTGAGCTACCTGGGATCTTCTTTGAGTAATTTGACTTGAGCTTGCCTATGAGTTAGTCAAGTAATTTACCCAAAAACTCGAATGGGAGCTCACCTAATAGCACACCTTACCAACTCACATAGGAGCTCACCTTACTAGCTCACATTGAGGTCATTGAGGAGCTCACATTGCCAACTAACCTTGAGCTCATTTGATAGCTCACCTCGAGTTCATCAAGTAAATATCCAAGTATCTCACCTAGGATCTCACCTAATAGCTCACCTAACAGCTCACCTAATGTAGCTCACTTGGGAGCTCATTGACGAGATCACCGAGTAGGTTGACTTGAGCTCATCGATCAACTCACCGAGGACCTCACTTAGAGCTTGCCAAGTAGCTCACTTGTGAGCTCACCTAGAAACTTGCCTTAGAGCTCATTAAATAGCTCAACTTGAGCTCTTCATGGATCTCACTGATTATCTCAAGTTGAGCTTGCCAGAGCTCATCGAGTAACTCACTTACTCAGGGAACTCACATAGGAGCTCGCCGATAGTTTACCTTACTAAATCACCTTGAGCTTTCCTTGCCAACTCACCTTGAGCTCATCTGGTAGCTCACATGTAATCTTAGCTCAAAGATTATCAATAAGCTCAAATTTGAGCTCCTCAGGAGCTCATCAAGTAGCTCACCTACGAGCTCGGCTAGGGAGCTTGACATGCGGCTTGACTTGAGCTTGTCTCGGAAACTCACCTCGAAGATTGTTGGACAGCTCAACTTGTCATTTTCCCTTGTCGAGCTCACCTTGAGCTCACCAAGAGGTCACTTTGAGTAGCTCATCTGAGAAACTTTCATACAACTCGCCCTAAAACTCACATGGGAGCTCACCTTACCATCTCACCTTGAGCTCGCTTAAGCGAGCTCACCTTGCCTACTCACCTTGAACTCATCTAGTAGCTCACCTTGGAGTTCATTAAGCAAAGCATGCCAAGTAGCTCACCGAGTAGCTCTCTCGAGTAGGTTGACTTGAGCTCACTTGTGAGATCACTTGTTAGTTCACCTTGAATAGCTCACTGGGACCTCGCCTGGGAGCTCGCTAAGTAAATCACTTGAACCTCATCTAATGACTCACTGGAAGCTTTTCAAAAACTTTCAAGTAGCTCACTTGGGAGCTCTTCTAAGAGCTCACCGACCAGGATCAAGTTGAGTACGATAGGGAGCTCATCAAGTAACTCACCTAGGAACTCACCTAGGAGCTCACTGATAGCCTTACCTTGCCAACTCACCTTGAGGACACTGTCCCGACTTGACTTGATCTCACCTTTCTAACTCACCTTGAGCTCATCTAGTAGCTCATGTGTAAGCTCACCTCGAGAGATTTCCAAGAAGCTCACCTTTGAGCTCACAGAGTACCTCACATAGGAGCTCACCTAGGAGCTCAACAAGTAGATCACATAGGAGCTCACCGAGCAACTAGACTTGAGCTTGCCTGAAAACTCACACTGGGAGCTCATTTTATAGCTGACCTCACCATCTTTCCTTGAGCTTGCCCAAGAGCTCACCGAGCAACTTTACTTGAGCTCACCCATGAGTTTTTCAAGTAGCTTGCCCAAAACTCACATGTGAACTCACCTAATAGCATGCCTTGCCAACACACATGGGAGCTCACCTTTCCTGCTCACATTGAGATCACTAAGGAGCTCACATTACCAAATCACCTTGAGCTCATCTCGATAGCTTACCTCAGAGTTCGTTGAACAAATCTCCAAGTAGCTCACCTAGGAGATCTCACTGGGAGCTTGCCTAACACCTGGGAGCTCACCGAGAATCTCACCGAGTAGGTTGACTTGAGCTCACTTATGAGCTCACTTAGTAGCTCATCGGGACATCACTTAGGAGCTTTCCAAGTATCTCACTTAGGATCTCACCTAGCAGCTTACTCGGGAGCTCACCAAATTGCTCGCCAAGTAGCTCACTGGGAGTTGTTTTGGGAGCTCGCCAATCAGCTTGAGTTGAGCTCACTTGGGAGCTCATCGAGTAAATGACTTTTGAACTCACTAGGAGCTTACTCGATAGATCACCTTACCAATTTACCTTGAGTTAACCTAGCCAACTCACCTTAAGCTCACCTTGAAAACTCACCTTGAGCTCATTTGGTAGCTTGCATGTAATCTCACTTCAAAGATTATTGACAAGATCACCTTTGAGCTCACACGGGAGCTCACCAAGTAACTCACCTAGATCCTCAACTGGGAGCTCGAAAGAAGCTCACCAGGAGCTCACTCGATAGCTTGCCTTGCTAGCTAACCTTGAGCTCACCAGAGCTCATTGAGTAGCTTGACTTTAGCTCACCTTGGAGCTCATCAAGTAGCTCACCCAAAAACTCAAATGGGATCTCCCCTTACACACTTGCATGGGAGCTCACCTATCAGCTCACCTTGCTAGCTCACCTTAAGCTCGCTCAGGATCTCACCTTACAAACCTAGATTGAGCTTTTATAGTAGCTCACCTTTGAGTTTGTCGAGCAGCTCACCAAGTAGCTCACGGGAGGTCACCGAGAAGTTCACCTGAGTTGCTTGACTTGAGCTCATTTGTGAGCTCACCAAGTAGTTCACCGAGGACCTTTCCTTTGAGATTGCCAAGTAGCTCACCTAGAAGCTCACCTAGGAGCTCACTGAATAACTCACTAATAGGTCACACGGGAGCTCTTCTAGGAGCTTTCCGATCAACTCAATTTGAGCTCATGCGGAAGCTCATTGAGTAACTTACTTGGGAGCTCACCTAGGAGCTCACTTGACAGCTTACCTTATTAACTCACCTCTAGCTTGCCTTTTCGACTCACCTTGAGCTTGCCTTACCAACTACCTTGAGCTCATCTGGTAGCTCACATATAATCTCACCTCAGAGAAATCCAACAAGCTCACCTTTGAGCTCACCTAGGATCTCATCAAGAATCTCACCTAGGAACTTAGCTAGGAGCTCGGTATGTAGCTTGACTTGAACTTGTCTAGAAAACCACCTTGGAGATTACCTAACAGATTGCCTTACTAGCTCACCTTGCAAGCTCGCCTTGAGCTCACCCAAGATCTCACCAAGCAGCACATCCAGAAACTTAACTTATAGCTCACCTATAAAATTGCATGGGAGCTTGCCTTGCCAGCTTGCCTTAAGCTCGCTAAGGAGCTCACCTTGGCAACTCTTTCCTTGAACTCATCTAGTAGGTCACCTTGGAGTCCGTCGAGTAGCTCACCAAGTAGCTCACCTTAGAGCTCACCGAGCAACTCTCTGAGTAGGTTAACTTGAGCTCACTTGTGAGATTGCTTGTGAGTTCACCGAGCAGCTCACCAAGGACCTCGCCTAGGAGCTCATTAAGTAGCTTTCTTGGAACCTCACCTAGCAACTTACCTAGAAGCTCACCAAAAAAACTCGCTAAGTAGCTCACTTGGGATCTCTTCTAAGAGCTCTATGATTAGATCGAGTTGAGATAACCTAGGATCTCGTTGAGTAACTCACCTAGGATCTTGCTTGATAGATCATCTTGCTAACTCACCTTGAGCTCACCTATCCAACTTGACTTGATCTCACCTTGCCAACTCACCTTGACCTCATCAGTAGCTCCCATGTAAGCTTACCTCGGAGATTACTTGACAAGCTTACCTTTGACCTCACCGAATAGGTCACCATGTAGCTCACCTAGGAGCTCACTGGGAGCTCATAAAGTAGCTCACCCAAGAGCTCATCGAGCAGCTCGAGTTAAGCTTACCTAGAAACTAGCCTGGGAGCTCACATGACATATTACCTTACCAACTTCACTTTGAGCTCGCTAAGTAGCTTGACTTGAGCTATATTGGGAGATCATAAAGCATCTCACTTGAAAACTCACATTTGAGCTCACTGATAGCTCACCTTGCCAACTCACATGGGAGCTCACCTATCAACTTAGCTTGCCAACTAACCTTGAGCTCACTAAGGAGTTCACCTTTCCAACTCACCTTGAGATCATCTGATAGCTCACCTTGGATTTCATTGAGTAGCTTGCCAAGTAGCATGCCCAATGACTCACCACTGAACTCACCTAATAGCTTACCGGGAGATCACCGAGTAGTTCTCTAAGTAGAATGACTTGAGGTTGCTTTTGGGGTCATCGAGTAGCTTGTTGAGTAACTCACTGGGAGCTCACCTTGGAACTCACCTTAGAGCTCACTGATATCTCACCTTACAAACTCACCTTGAGCTCACCTTACCAACTCACCTTGAGCTCACCTTCATAACTCACCTTGAGCTAATCTAGTAGCTCACATGTAAGCTCACCTTAGAGATTGCCGACAAGCTCACTGGGAGCTCTTCTAAGATCTCACCAATCAGCTCGACTTGAGCTCGCATGTAAGCACACATAAAATATTACTAACAAGCTCCCCTTTGAGCTCACGGGATCTCACCTAGGAGCTCAGCAAGCAGCTCACCTAGGAGATCGCCGAGCAACTTGACTTGAGCTTACCCGGAAAATCACGTAAGAGATCACTGAGATAGCTCACCTTGCAAGCTCACCTTGAGCACACCTGGGATCTATCTCAAGAACTTGACTCGAGCTCACCTGGGAACTTTTCAAGCAGCTCACCTAAAAATGTGCATGGGAGCATGCACTCGATAGTTTCCTTACTTACTCTCATGGTATCTCCCCTATCGGAGTTCTTTGAGTAGCTCACTAATTATCTTGCCTAGGAACTCGAATGATAGCTCACCTTGGAGCTCATCTAATAGCTCCTAGGACCTCACTACGTAGCTTGCTGAGTAGGTTGACTTAAGCTCACTTGTGAGCTCACCGATCAGCTCACCGGGACCTCGCTGGGACTCACAAAGTAACTCACTTGGGAGGTTTCTAGCAGCTTTCCCGAGAGCTCACCAAATAACTCACCAAGTAGCTCACCTTAGAGCTCTTATAGGATCTCACCTATCAACTCAAGTTGAGTTCACCTGAGAGCTTGTCGAGTAACTCATGTGGGAACTCACCTAGGAGCTCACCTGAAAACTCACCTTTCCAACTCACCTTGAGCTCATCTGGTAGCATGCATATAAGCTTACCTTAGAGATTTATGACAAGCTCACCTTTGATCTTGCTAGGAGCTCACTGAGAAGCTCACCTAGGATCTCAGAAAGTAGCTCACCCAGGAGTTCGTCAAGCAGCTCAACTTGAGCTTACTCAAAATCTCACTGGAGCTCACCTGACGATAGCTTGCTTTGCTAGCTCACCTTAAGCTCACCTCAGAGGCTTGCTGAGTAGCTTGACTTGAGCTCATCTAGGAGCTTGTCAAATAGCTCACCGTAAAACTCACATTGGAGCTTACCTAACTGGCTCACTCACCTAGAAACTCGCATGGGAGCTCGCCTAATATCTCACCTCGAAACTCGGATGGGAGCTCACCTATTAGCTCACCTTAAGCTCACGAGAGGATCTCACCTTGTCAACTAGCCTTGAGCTCATCTGGTATCTCACCTTAGAGTTCATCAAGCAGCTCACCTAATAGCTCACCTGGGAGCTCACCTAACAACTCACCTGGGAGCTCACCGAGTAGCTCACCGAGTAGGTTGACTTGAGCTCAATTTTGAACTCACTTGTGAGCTTACCATGTAGCTCACCAGGGACCTCGCCTAGGAGCTTGCCAAGTAACTTGCTTGGGAGCTCACCTAGAAGCTCACATTGGAGCTCGCTAAGTAGCTCACCTATATGTAAGCTTGTATGTAAGCTCATTTATGAGATTACCAATAAGATCCCTTTGATCTCACGGAATCTTACCAAGAAGCTCAACAAGGAGTTCGCATGGGAGCTCGATAAGCAGCTCACCAAGGAACTCATCGAACAACTCAACTCAGCAGCTTACCTGAAACTCACACTGGGAGCTCGCTTGACTCACTCACCTTGCAACTCACCTTGAACTCACTGTGAGAGCTCACGGAGTAGCTCGACTTGAGATCACCCGAGAGCTTGTCAAGTAGCTCACCGAAAAACTCATATGGGAGCACACCTTATAGATCACCTTACCAACTCACATGGGAGCTCTCCCTATCAACTCATCGAGGAGCTCTTCTTGCAATCAGTTTGAACTTTAGCTCTTCCGGTAGCTAACATCGAGTTTGTTGAGCAGCTCGCCAAGTAGCTCACAGGAGGTCAACTAATAGCTCACTGGGACCTTACCTAATAGCTCACTTGAGCTCACCGATCAGCTCACCGAGTAGGTTGACTTGAGCTTTCTTATGAGCTCACCAAGAATCTCATCGGGGACCTCGCTTGGGAGCTCACTAAGTAGCTCACTTGGGATTTCACCTAGAAGCTCACCAAAGAGCTCACCAAATAGTTTGCCAAGTAGCTCAACTAGGAGTTGTTCTTGGAGCTTACCGATCAACTCAAGTTGAGCTCACCCAAGAGCTCATCGAGTAAATCACTGGGAACTCAACTAGGAGCTCACCTTACTAACTCACCTTAAGTTTTCCTTGCCATATCACCTTAAGCTTGCCTTTCTAACTCACCTTAAGCTCATCTGGTAGATCAAATGTAATCTCACCTCGAGATTGCGACAAGCTCACCTTTGAGCTCATCGAGCAGCTCACTAGGAGCTCTAATGGGATCTTAGAAAGCATCTCACCTAGGAGATCACTTGATAGCTCAGCTTGTCGGCTCACCTTGAGCTCACCCAGAGCTCACCGAGTAGCTTGACTTGAGCTCACCTAGTAGCTCATAAAGTAGCTCACCCAAAACTCACATGAGAGCTCACCTTACCAACTTACATAGGAGCTCACCTTTCACTCAGCCTTAAGCTTGCTCAAGAGCTCACCTTGCCACCCCACCTTGAGCTTGTCCAGTAGCTCACCAAGTACCTTTCCTAACAACTCACCTAAAAGCTCTCCCAACAGCTCACTTGGGAGCTCACTAAGAAGCTCACTAAGTAGGTTGACTTGAGTTCGCCAGAGCTCACCGAGTAGCTCACCTGGGGACCTCACTTGGGATCTTGCTAAGTAGCTTGCTTAGGAGCTTTCCTAGCAGCTCACCTTGGAGCTTTGAAGAACTCACCAAGTAACTCACTTGGGAGCTCTTCTTGGAGCTCACTTGATCAACTCGAGTTGAGCTCATGTGTGATCTCGTCAAGTAACTCTCTTAGGAAATCAAGTAGGAGCTTACCTAATAGCTCACCTTACCAAATCACCTTGAGCTCACCTTTCCGACTAACCTTGAGCTTGCCTTGCCAACTCACCTTGAGCTCATCTCGGTATCTCACATGTAAGCTCACCTCGAGAGATTGCCGACAAGCTCACCTTTGAGCTCACGGGAGGTCATCGAGAGATCAGCTAGGAGCTTCACCTGGGAGCTCAGCAAGTAGCTCAACTTGAGATTGTCCTAAAACTCACCTCGAGATCACTGACAGCCTTACCTTGCCATCTCATCTTGAGCTCACCCAAGAGCTCGTCGAGTAGCTCACCGAAACTCACCTTATAGCTCACCAAGAAACTCCCATGGGAGTTCACCTTATCAGCTCACCTTGAGCTTGCTAAGGATCTCACCCTGCTAAATCATCTTAAGCTCATCCGGTAGCTCACCTTGGAGTTCATAAAGTAGCTCACCAAGTAGCTCACCGGTAGCTCACCGAGTAGCTCTCGAGTAGGTTGACTTTCACTCACTTGTGAGCTTACTTGTGAGTTCACCAAGTAGGTTCCCTGGGACCTCACCCAGGAGCTCACCAAGTAGCTCACATAGAACCACACCTAGCAGCTCACTTGAAGGTCACCAAACAAATCACCAAGTAGCTCACCTGGGAGCTCTTCTGGGAGCTCCCCGATTAGATTAAGTTGAGCTCACCTAGGAGCTCATCGAGTAACTCACTTGGGAATTTTCTTGGGAGCTCACATGACATCTTTCCTTGCCAACTCACATTGAGCTCACCTATCTAACTCGACTTGATCTCACCCTGCCAACTCACCTTGAGCTCATCTGCTAGCTCACATGTAAGATCACCTCAAATATTGCCAATAAGCTCACCTTTGAGCTCACTTGGGAGCTCATAGAGTAGCTCACCTAGGAGCTCCATGGGAGCTCAAAGCATCTAGCTTACCTAGGAGCTCATCGAGCAGCTCAACTCAACAGCAGAGCTTACTGGAAACTCACCTAGGAGCTCACCTTGCCAACTTGCCTTAAACTTACCTAGGAGCTCACCGAGTAACTCGACTTGAGCTCACCTATGAGTTCGTCAAGTAGCTTGCCTTAAAACTCACATGGGAGCTCACCTGATAGCACACCTTACCAAAAATCATGGTATCTCAACTTTTCATCTTCCATTGAGATCACCGAGGAGCTCACATTGCTAACAACTCACTTAGGAGCTTTCAGTGAGCATCTCACCAAGTAGGTTAACTTGAGCTCACTTATGAGCTCGTTGATCGCCTTTCTAGGGACCTCACCTAGGAGCTTGCCAAGTAGCATTCTTGGGAGCTCACCTAACAACTTTCACCTGGGAGCTCACCGAATAGCTTGCCAAGTAGCTCACCTTGAGCTCTTCGGAATTTTGCCGATTAGATCGAGTTGAGATCACCCGGGAGATCGTCGAGTAACTCACCTTGGAGCTAGCGTGATAACTCACCTTGCCAACTCACTTTGAGCTCACCTTCCCAAATCACCTTGATCTCACCTTTCCAATTGGCCTTGAGCTTTCCTTTGAGCTCGCCTAGGAGCTCACTGAGTATCTCACCTAGGAGATCAGCTAGGAGCTCAAGTAAACATCTCACCTGAAAACTCACTTGAGCTTATCTCGAAAACTCACCTTAGAGCTCACCTAATAGCTCACCTTGCCTTGCCAAGTCACTTTGAGCTCACGTAGGAGCTCACCAAGCATCTTAAATTGAGTTCACCTGGGAGCTCGTCAAGCATCTCACCTAAAAACTTGTATGGGAGCTCACTTGATAGCTCACCCGAAACTTGCATGGGAGCTTTCCTTAACAACTCGCCTTGAGCTCACTAAGGGCTCACCTTCCCAAATTGCCTTGAGCTCATCGGTAGCTTACCTTGGATTTTTTTGAGTAGCTCATGAAGTAGCTTACAAGGGAGCTCACCAAACAGCTCACCGAGTAGGTTAACTTGAGCTCACTAGTGAGCTTTCCGAGTAACTCGCCGGGGACCTCACCAAGTAGCTCACGGGATCTCACTGAATAGCTTACAAAGTAGCTCACTTGGGAGCTCTTCGGGAGCTTACTAATTACCTCGAGTTGAGATCACTAGAGAGCACATCGAGTAACTTGCCCTGGTAACTCACCTAAGAGCTATCCTAATTTCTCACCTTGCCAAATCACCTTGAGCTTGTTTTCAGAGCCCACATGTAAGCTAAACTCGGAGATTACTGATAAGCTCACCTTTGAGCTTACTTCTAGAACTCACCTAGGAGCTTAGCTGGGAGCTCGAAAAAAAGCTCACCAAAAATCCCATCGAGTGGGGGATTACCTAACACCTCACCTTTGTAATTCACCTTGAGTTTTCCTTACTAACTCATGTTGAGCTTTCCTTGTCTACTCACCTTTAGCTCATCTGGTAGCTCGTATGTATGCTCACCTCGGAGTACTCATTGAGTAGCTCACCTAGGAACTCATCGAGTAGCTCGACTTGAGCTTTCACAAAAACTCACCTGGGAGCTCACCTGACAGCTCACCTTAAGCTCACCTAGGAGCTCACTGAGTAGCTTGACTTGAGCTCACTCGAGAGCTCCTCAAGCAGCTCATCCAAAAACTCATATGGGAGCTCATCTGATAACTCACCTTGCCAATTCTCATGGGAGCTCCTTTATCAGCTTGCCTTTTCACCTCACCTTGAGCTCGCTAAGGAGCTCATGTTGCCAACTCACGTTGATGTCGTCTGGTAGTTCACATCAGAGTTTATCAAGCAGCTTGCCAAGTAGCTTACGTAGGATCTCAACTAATAGCTGGCTTAAGAGCTAGCCTAACAGCTCACCTGGGACCTCACCGAGTAGCTCACTGATTAGGTTGACTTGAGCTCACTTATGAGCTCACCAAGCAGCTCATTGGGGACCTCACTTGGGAGCTCACCAAGTAGCTCACTTAGGAGCTTGCCTAGTAGCTCACATGGGAGTTTTCCAAATAGCTCACCAAGTAGCTCTCCTGGGAGTTGTTCTAGGAGCTCACCGATCAGCTTGAGTTGAGCTCCCGGGATCTCGTAGAGTAAATCACCTGGGAACTCAACTAGGAGCTCACCTAATAGCTCACCTTACCAACTTTCCTTGAGTTTACCTATCCATCTCACCTTAAGCTCAACTTGTTAACTCACCTTGAGCTCATCTCGTAGCTCGCATGTAATCTCAAGTTAGAGATTACTGATAAGCTCACCTTTGAGCTCACCTGGGAGCTCACCGAGTAGCTCACCTAGGAGCTCAGCTTGGAGCTTTAAAAATAGCTTGTCCAGGAGCTCACACGATAGTTTTCCTTTTCATCTCACCTTGAGCTCACCGGGAGTTCACTAAGTAGCTTGACTTGAGATCACCGGGAGCTCATCAAGTAGCTCACCCGAAAACTCACATGAGAGCTTGCCTTACCAACTTCCATAAGAGATTACCTTAAGCTCACTCAAGAGATCACATTTCCAACCCACCTTGACCTTGTCAGTAGCTCATGTTAGAGTTCATCGAGTAGCTCACCAAGTAGCTCACATGGGAGCTCGCTTAATAGCTCACCTAGGAGCTCACCTAATATCTCACTTGGGAGATCACCAAGTAGCTCGCTTGGGAGCTCACCTAATAGCTCATATGGGATCTTTCCAAACAACTCACCAAGTAGCTCACCTAGGAGCTCTTTACGGGAGCTCACTAATCAGCTTGAGTTGAGCTCACGTGGGAGATCGTCGAGTAACTCTCCGAGAACTCACCTAGGAGCTCACTTGACACTCGACATACTAACTTACCTTAAGCTCACCATGCTTTGACTCACTTTGAGATTTCCTTTCCAACTCACCTTGAGCTCATCTGGTAGCTCACATGTAAGATCACCTCAAATATTACTGACAAGATCACCTTTGAGCTCACCTAGGAGCTCATCAAGTAGCTCACCTAGGAGCTCGGTTGGGAGCTCGGTAAACAGCTTGACTTGAGTTTGTTCTAAATATCACCTCAGAGATTACTTCACAGCTCACCTTGCTAGCTTGCCTTGAGCTCACCCAAGAGCTTACTGAAAAGCTCACCCAGAAACTCACCTTACATCTCACCCATAAACTCACATGGGAGATCACCTCACCTTACCAGCTTGCCTCGAGCTCACTAAGGAACTCACCTTGCCAACTCACCTTGATCTCATTTGGTACCTTTCTTAAGAGTTTGTTGATCGGCTTGCCAATTAGCTCATCGAGGAGCTCACCAAACAAGTCTCGAAGAAGGTTAACTTGAGCTCACTTGTGAGTTCACCAAGCATCTCACCAGAACCTCACTTAAGAGCTCACCAAGTAGCTCACTTAGAACCTCACCGTATAGATAACTTGGAAGCTCACCAAATAACTTGCCAAGTAGCTCACTTAGGAGCTCTTCTGGGAGCTCACCAATCAGATCGAGTTGAGCTCACCTAGGAGCTCATCAAGTAACTCACCTGGGAACTCACCTGGGACCTCGCCTTACAGCTCACCTTCCCAACTCACCTTGAGTTCACCTATCTAACTCAACTTGATTTTGGCTTACCAATTCACCTTAAGCTCATCTAGTAGCTCGCATGTAAGCTCACCTTAGAGATTTCTGACAAGCTCACCTTTGAGATCACCTGGGAGCTCATAGAGTAGCTCACCTAGGAGCTCCCCTATGAGCTTAGCAAGTAGCTCACCTAGGAGCTCATCAAGCACCTCAAATCCAACTTTCTTAGAAACCCACGGGATCTCACCTTACACCTCACCTTACCCTAGCTCATGCCTTGAGCTTGCCCGGGAGCTCACCGAACAACTCTATTTGAGCTTGCCGTGAGTTTGTCAAGTAGCTTGCTTGACATCTCCCTCTCTAACTCACCTTGAGCTAATCTTGTATCTTTTATGTAAGCTAACCTTAGAGATTACCGACAAGCTCACCTTTGAGGTTTCCTAGAGCTCACTAAGTAGCTCACCTAGGAGCGCCTAGGTGCTTAGCAAGCAGACTCACTTAGGAGCTCGGCAAGTAGCTAAAATTAATCTTTCCCAAAAACTTACCTGGGAGCTCACATCACATCTTACCTTGCCTACTCACTAAGTAGCTCACTAAGTAGCTCACTTAGGAGCTCGATGAATAACTTGAATTAAGCTTACCCAAAAACTTACCTAGGAGCTTACATCACATCTTTCCTTGCCAACTCACCTTGAGCTTGTCAAGCAGCTCAACTTGAGCTCAATCGGGAGCTCGTCAAGAAGTTCACTCAAAAATTCACATGGGAGCTCACCGACATCTCATTTGGCCAACTCACATGGGAGCTCACCTATCAACTTAGTCTACCAGCTCACCTTGAGCTCGATGAGGAGTTCACCTTACCAACTCATCTTGAGCTCATCTAGTAGCTCACCTTAGAGTTCATTGAGCATCTCACCAAGTAGCTCACCTAAGAGCTCGATAGAGAACTCACCTAATAGCTCACCTGAGAGATCACCGAGCAGCTCTCTGAGTAGGTTGAATTGAGCTTGCTTGTGAGCTCTCCGAGTAGCTCATCGAGTAACTCACCTGGGAACTCACCTTGGAGCTCACCTGATAGCTCACCTTGACAACTCCCCTTGAGCTCACCTTGAGCACAAATTTCCAACTCACCTTGAGCTCACCTTGCCAACTCACCTTGAGCTAATCGTGTAGCTCGCATGTAAGCTCACCTCTCAGAGATTTTTGACATGCTCACTGGGAGATCTTTGGGAACTCACCGATTAGCTCGAGTTGAGATCACCTGGGATCTCTTCGAGTAACATGACTCGGAACTCACCTGGGAGCTTACCTAGAAGCTCACCTTGTCAACTCACCTTAAGCTCACCTTTCCTGCTCACTCTGAGGTCATATGGTAGCTCACATGTAAGCTCACCTTAGAGATTTCTGATAATCTTACCTTTGAGCTCACCTAGAAGCTAACCTAGGAGCTCAGGTGGGAGCTCAGCAAGTAGCTTGTGTAGGAGCTCATTGAGTGGGAGCTCACTTGACAACTCACCTTGTCACTTCACCATTATTTTACCTTACCAACTCACCTTAACCTCACCATTCCAACTCACCTTAAGCTCATCTAGTAGCTCATATATAAGCTCACCTTAGAGTTTACAAATAAGCTCACCTTTGAGCTCACCAAGGATCTTATCGAGTAGCTCACCTAAGAGCTCGGTTTAGAGCTCGGCAAGCGGCTCACCTAGGAACTCATCAAGCAACTCGACTTGAGTTTTCCGAGAAACTCACATGGGAGCTCCCATGACAGCTTACCTTGCCATCTCACCTTGAGCTCACCTAGGAGCTCATCGAGCAGCTGAATTGGGCTCACTTGATAGCTCGTCAAGCACCTCACTCGAAAACTCACATGGGAGCTCACCTGACAACTCACCTTGCCAACTCGTATGGGATCTCCCTGATTAGCTTACCTTATGAGCACACCTTGAGCTCACTAAGGAGCTCACTTTGTCCACTTGCCTTGAGATCATCTGGGAGCTTTCCGATCAGCTCAAGTTGATCTCATGTGGGAGCTCCTCAAGTAACTCACCTGGGAACTCACCTAGGAGCTCACCTTATAACTCACCTTACCAACTCACCTTGAGCTCCCTTTCTAACTCACCTTAATATTTCCTTGCCAACTCACTTTGAGCTCATCTAGTAGCTCACATGTAAGCTTACCTCAAAGATTAGTGACAAGATCACCTTTGAGCTCTCTTGGGATCTCATCGACTAGCTCACCTAGCGAGGTTGACAAATAGCTTGATTTGAGCTTGTTTGGAAAATCACCTCAGAGATTTCCTCACAGCTCACCTTTCCAGCTCACCTTGAGCTCACCTAAGAGCTCACCAAGTAGCTCACCCAGAAACTCACCTTACAGATCACCCAGAAACTCACATGAGAGCTTTCCTTACACAGATTTCCTTGAGCTCACTAAGGAGCTCACCTTGCCTACTCACCTTGATCTCATCTAGTAGATCATCTCAGAGTTCATCAAGTAGCTCACCAATTAGCTCACCTGGGAGCTCATTGAGCAGCTCTCCAAGTAGGTTGACTTCAGCTCACTTGTGAGCTCACTTATGAGTTTTCTGAGTAGCTCACAAGGGACCTCACCTAGGAGACCACCAAGTAGCTTACCTAGAACCTCGCCTAGCAGCTCACTGGAATATCACCGAATAGCTCGCCAAGGACCTCACCGAGAGCTCTTTTGGGAGCTCACCGATCAGATTCAGTTGAGCTCACATGGGATCTCATTGAGTAACTCACCTGGGAAATAACCTAGGAACTCCCCTGAAATCTCACTTAGCCAACTCACCTTGAGCTCACCTATCTAATTTGACTTGATCTCTCCTTTCCAACTAAACTTGAGCTCATCCAGTAGCTCTCATGTAAGATCACCTCGGAGATTACCGACAAGCTCACCTTTGAGCTCACTTGGGACTGACAAAGTAGCTCACCTACGAGCTTTGGCTGGGATCTCGGTAAGTAGCTCACCTAGGATCTCATCGAGAAGCTCGACTTGAGCTTGCCTAAAAAATCACACGGGAGCTTTCCTTGCCTGGCTTGCCTTGAGCTTGCCCAGAGCTCGGCTGAGTAACTCTACTTGAGCTCACCCGTGAGTTCATCAAGCAGCTTTGCCCAAAAATGACATGGTAGCTCACCTAACAGCACACCTTGCCAACTCACATGGGAGCTCACCTTGTCGGTTCACATTAAGCTTGCTTGAGGAGCTAACATTGCCAAGTTGCCTTGAGCTTGTCTAGTAGCTCACCTCACGAGTTCTTCAAGAAAATCTCCAAGTAGCTCACCTAGGAGCTTGCCTAATAGCTCACCGGGAGCACACCGGAAGCTCACCGAGAAGCTCTCAAGTAGGTTGACTTGATCTCACTAGGGACCTCACTCCGGGAGCTTTCCAAGTATCTCACTTGGGAGCTCATCTAGCAGCTTACCTATGAGCTCACCGAACAGCTCACTAAGTAGCTCCCCTTAAGCTCTTCTAGGAGCTCACCGATTAACTCGAGTTGAGCTCACCTAGGAGCTTGACTAGTAACTCACTTGGGAGCTCACTTGATAGCTCACCTTGCCAACTCACTTTGAGCTCACCTTCCCAACTCACCTTTCTAACTCATCTTGAGCTCACCTTTGAGCTCTCCTGGGAGGTCACCGAACATCTCACCTAAGAGCTCGGCTGGGAGCTCAGAATTTAGCTCACCAAGGAGCTCATCAAGGAAATTAACTTGAGCTTGCCTAGAAACTCACCTGGGAGCTCACCAAGTAGCTCGACTTGAGCTCACCCCAGAGCTCATCAAGTAGCTCACTCAAAAACTCGCATGGGAGCACACCTAACACTTACCCGAAACTTGAATGGGAGCTCACCTATCATCTCACCTTAACAGTTCACCTTGAGCTCATTGAGGAGTTCATCTTCCTAACTCACCTTGGAGTTTGTTGAGTAGCTTTCACGGGAGCTCACTTAGTAGCTCACCGACTAGGTTGACTTGATCTCACTTTTCAGCTCACTAGTGAACTTACCGAGCAACTCAACTTGGACCTCACATGGGAGCTCACCCCGAAATCTCACCTAATAACTTACTTGGGAGCTCACCTAACAGCTCACCTAGGATCTTACAGAGTAGCTTATTGAGTAGGTTAACTTGAGCTCACATGTGATCTTGGCGGGGACCTCACGGGAGCTCACGAAGTAGCTCGCTTAGGAGCTCACCTAAAAGCTTACCCGGGAGCTCACCGAATATCTCTCCATGTAGGTCACCTTAAGCTCTTGGTATCTTGATGATTAGCTTGAGTTGAGCTCACCCAGAGCTTGTTGAGTAACTTGACTGGGAGTTCTCTTGATAGCTCACCTTGCCAACTCACTTAGAGCTCACCTTTCCAACTCACCTATAGCTCACCTTTGAGCTCACCTAGGAGCTCACCGAGCATCACACCTAAGATCTCAGCTAGGAGCTCAAAGGAGCTCACCAGAGCTCATCAAGTAGCTCAACTTGAGCTTTCGATGAGTAGCTCGACTTGAGCTCACCCAAGAGCTCGTCAAGTAGCTCACCTAATAACTCACATGGGAGCTCGCCTAACAGCTCACCTAGAAACTCACATGGGAGCTCACCTATCAACTCCCCTTAATAGCTTTCCTTGAGCTCACTGATTATTTCACCTTGCTAACTTTCCTTGAGCTCATCCAGTGAGCTCATCTCGAGTTTGTCATGTAGCTCATCAAGCTGGCTCACCGACCAACTCATCGAGTAGGTTGACTTGAGCTCACTTTTGAGCTCACTAGT
Organism: Taxus wallichiana var. yunnanensis; assembly: GCA_018340775.1. Lineage (NCBI taxonomy): Eukaryota > Viridiplantae > Streptophyta > Pinopsida > Cupressales > Taxaceae > Taxus > Taxus wallichiana. The sequence goes on along the minus strand of CM031237.1, from coordinate 24,477,668 downwards.
GAGCTTACCAAGTAACTCATCGGATACCTCACCTAGGAGCTCACCAAGTAGGTCGCTTGGGAGCTCACCTAGTAGCTCTCCTAAGAGCTCACCAAATAGCTCAGCTCACGTAGGAGCTCGTCGATTAACTCAAGTTGAGATCACATGGAAGCTCATCAAGTAACTCATCTAGGAGCTAGCCTTAAAGCTCACCTTGCCAACTCACACTTAGCTCACCTTGCCAACTCACCTTGAGCTCATCTAGTAGCTCGCATGTAAGCTCAACTCGAGATTACCAATAATCTCACTGGGAGCTCACCGAGCAGCTCACCTAAGAGCTCCGCAAGCATCTCAAATAGGAGCTTAGCCTAGGAGCTCGCATGACATCTCACCTTGCCAACTTACCTTTAGCTTGCCAAGCAGCTCAACTTTTGCTCAATTGGGAGCAAGTCAAGTAGCTCACTAAAAAACTCACGTAGGAACTCACCTGATAGCTCACCTTGCAGACTCGAATGGGAGCTCACCTATCAGTGTGGCTTGCTAGCTCACCTTGAGCTCACTGAGGAGTTCACCTTGGTAACTCACCTTGAGCTCATCTTGTAGTTCACCTTAGAGTTCATCGAGTAGGTTTCCAAGTAGTTCACCTAACATCTTTCCTAGGAACTCACCTAACAACTCACCTGGGAGATCACCAAGTAGCTCTCCAAGTAGGTTAACTTGAGCTTGCTTGTGAGTTTGCCAAGAATCTCATCGAGTAACTCACTTGAGAACTCACGTTGGAGCTTTCCTCATATCTCACCTTGAAAACTCACCTTGAGCTCACCTTGTCAACTCACCTTGAGCTCACCTTGCCAATTCCCCTTGAGCTAATCTAGTAGATCACATGTAAGCTCACCTCAGAGATTGTCGACAAGCTCACCTAGGAGCTCTTCGGGAGCTCACCGATTAGCTCGAGTTGAGTTCACCGGGAGCTCTTCGAGTAAGAAACACTGGGAACTCACCGGGAGCTAACCTAGTAGCTCACCTTATCAACTCATCTTGATCTCACCTTGAGCTCATCTCGGTATCTCATAAGTAAGCTTACCTCAAAGATTACTTGAAAAATTTTCCTTTGAGCTCACCTTGGAGCTCACCTAGAGCTCGAGATAGGAGCTCGACAAATAGCTTTCCCAAGATATCATGGAGTAGGAGCTCACCTAACATCTCACCTTACAAATTCACCTTGAGTTTTCCTTAGCAACTCACCTTGATCTCACCTTGCGAACTCACCTTGAGCTCATCTAGTAGCTCATATGTAAGCTCACCTTAGAGATTACCAACAAGATCACCTTTGAGCTCACCTGGGAGCTTACCAAGTACCTCACCTTGGAGTTTGGCTAGGAGCTCAGCAAGTAGCTCACCTAGGAACTCATCGAGCAAATCAACTTGAGCTTTCCTGAAAACTGTCATGGAGAGCTCACCTAACAACTCACCTTGCTAGCTCACATTGAGCTCACCAGAGCTCACCGAGAATCTTGACTTGAGCTCACTGGGAGCTCATCAAGTAGCTCACCTAAAAACTCGCATGGGAGCTCACCTTGCTAACTTTCGGATAGGAGCTCACCTTGCAAACACACCTTGAGCTCATCTCGGTAGCTCACATCAGATTTTGTTGAGTAGCTCATCAAGTATCTCACCTAGGAGCTCACCTTATAGCTCACCTAGGAGCTCACCGACTAGCTCACTAAGTAGGTTGACTTGAGCTCTCATATGAGCTCACCAAGTAGCTTATCGGTGACTGGACACGGGAGCTCACCAAGTAGCTCACCAAATAGCTCGCCAAGTAGCACGGCAGTTGTTCTGCAGGAGCTCAACGATCAGCTCAAGTTGAGATCACCCTAGAGCTCATCGAGTAATTCACCGAGAACTTGACTAGGAGCTCACACGATAGCTCACCTTACCAACTCACCTTGAGTTCACCTTGCTAACTCACCTTAAGATCACCTTGCCAGCTCACCTTGAGCTCATCTTTTAGCTCATATGTAATCTCACCTCAGAGATTACTAACAAGCTCTCCTTTGAGTTTGCCAGGAGCTCACCGAGTAGCTCACCTAGGACCTCATCTTGGAGATCGTAAAATAGCTCACCTTACCAACTCACCTTGCTAGCTCACCTTAAGCTCACCAAGGAGCTTACCAAGCATCTCGACTTGACCTCACCAAGGAGCTCATCAAGTAGCTCACCCAAAAAATCACATGGGAGCTCACCTAACCAACTTACATGGGAGCTCACCTATTAGCTCACCTTAAGCTTACTCAGAAGCTCACCTTGCTAACCCACGTAGAGTTTGTCCGGTACCTCACCTCGAGTTCATCACTTAGTTCACCGAGTAGCTTACCTAGGAGCTCACGTAACAGCTCAACTAGGAGCTCACCTAACAGCTTGCTTGGGAGCTTCTTGAGATGCTCATCGAGTAGGTTGACTTGAGATATCTTGTGAGCTCACCGAGTAGCTCACCGAGGACCTCACCTAGGAGTTTGTGAAGTAGTTCACCTAGGATCTCTTTTGGGAGCTCACCGATTAGCTCAAGTTGAGCTCACGTGGGAGCTCGTCGAGTAACTCTCATGGGAACTCACCTAGGAGCTCACCTGATAGCTCACCTTACCAACTCACCCCGAGCTCACCCGACCGAATGACCTTGAGCTTTCCTTTCCAACTCACCTTGAGCTCATCTGGTAGCTTGCATGTAAGCTCACCTCAAAGATTTCCTACAAGCTCACCTTTGAGCTTTCCATGGAGCTCATCGAGTAGCTCACCTAGGAGCTCCACTAGGAGCTCGGAAAACAACTCGATTTGAGATTTTCTTGAAACTCACCTCATATATTTCCTGAAATCTCACCTTATCAGCTTACCTTGAGCTCACCAAAGAGCTCACTGAGCAACTAACCCAAAAATCACCTCACAACTCACCCGAAGCTTAGATGGGAGCTCACATTGCTAGTTCACCTTTAGCTTACTAAGGAGCTCACCTTTCCAACTCACTTTGAACCCATTTGGTATCTCACCTTGAAGTTTGTTGAGAAGATCACCAAGTAGCTTTCCTGGGAGCTCACCAAGTAGCTCTTCGAGTAAGTTGACTTGAGCTCACTTGTGAGCTAACTTGTGAGTTCACCGAGTAGCTTGCCGGTACCTTGCCTAGGAGCTCACCAAGTATCTCACTTAGAACCTCTCCTAGTAGCTCATCTTACTGGGAGCTATGCAGGAGTGCATCGATCAAATCAAGTTGAGCTTACCTAGGATATAGTCATGTAACTCACTGGGAACTTTCTGGGAGATCACCGATAGCTCACCTTGCCAACTCACCTTGAGCTCACCTATCCATCTCAACTTGATCTCACCTTGCTACCGACCTTAAGCTCATCGGTAGCTTACATGTAAGCTCACCTCGGAGATTGCTTGACAAGCTCACCTTTGAGCTCACTTAGGAGCTCACAGAGTAACTCACCTAGGAGATCCCTGGGAGCTTAGCAATTAGCTCACCTAGGAGCTCATTGAGAAGCTCGACTATAGCTTTCTTGAATACTCACCTGGGAGCTCACCTTAGAGCTCGCCTTGCTATCTTTCCTTGAGCTTGCCTAGGAGCTTTCCGAGTAACTCAACTTGACCTCACCCATGTGTTAATAAAGCATGGGAGATTGTCGATACAATGCCTTGCCAACTCGCATGAGATCTCACATTTCCATCTCGCATTGAGCTGGTTGAGGAAATCACATTGCCAACTTGCCTTGAGCTTGTTTGGTAGCTCACCTTGGAGATTTTCGAGCTCACCTAACAGGTCACCTGGGAGCTCCCTGAGTAGCTCACTGAGTAGGTTGACTTGAGCTCACTTGTGAGCTCATTGATCAACTCATCGGGGACCTCACCTAGGAGCTTGCCAAGTAGCTCGCTTGAGAGCTCAACTAGTAGCTTACCTGGGAGCTTGGAAAACAAATTGCCAAGTAGCTCACCTTGAGATCTTCTAAGAGCTCACCAATTAGCTCTAGGTGAGCTTTCCTAGGATCTCATCGAGTAACTCATCTGGGACCTCACTTGATAACTCACCTTGCCAACTCACTTTGAGCTCACCTTCCCAACTCACCTTGAGCTCACCTTGCCAATTCACCTTTAGCTTTCCTTTGATCTCATCTGCGATATCACCAATCATCTCACCTAGAAAACTCACCTAGGAGCTCACACGATAGCTGAAATTTCCATCTCACTTTGAGCTTGCCTAGTAGGTCGATGAGTAGCTCGACTTGAGCTCACCGGGAGCTTCTCAAGAAGCTCACCCAAAAACTCACATGGGAGCTAACCCGATAGCTCACCAAGAAACTCACATGGGAGCTCACTTATCAGCTCGCCTTAACAACTCACCTTGAGCTCGCTAAGAAGCTCACCTTCCCAACTCATCTTGAGCTCGTTTGTTAGCTCACCTTAGAATTTTTTGAGTAGCTCTTCAAGTAGCTCACCCGGGAGCTCATCGAGTAGGTTGAATTAAGCTAACTTGTGAGCTCACTAGTGAGCTTGCCGAGTAACTCACCTGGGACCTCGCCTAGAAGCTCATCACGTAGATCACTTGGGAGCTCACCTAGCAGCTTTCGGGAGCTCACTAAACATCTCAAAATGTAGCTCATCTGGGATCTCTTTTGGGAGTTTCCCGATTACCTCGAGTTGAGCTCACCTGGGAGCTCATTGATTAACTCACAGTAGCGACCACTTGCCTTACCAACTCACCTTGAGCTCATCTTGTAGCTTACATGTAAGTTCACCTAAGAGATTACTGATAAGCTCACCTTTGAGCTCACTTGTGTGCTCACAGAGTAGCTCACCTAGGAGCTCAACTGGGAGCTCAGTAAACAACTCTCCTAGGAGCTCATCAAGAAGCTTGAGTTAAGCTTTCCCAGAAACTAACCTAGGAGCTCACATGACATCTCACCTTGCCAACTTACCTTGAGCTGACCAAGAAGCTTGAATTTATCTGGATCAGAGCTTGTAAAATAGCTCACTAGAAAACTCACATGGGAGTTCACCTAACCGCTCACCTTGCTAACTTGCATGGGAGCTCACCTATCATCTTGGCTTGCCAGCTCAACTTGAGATCACTAAGGAGTTTACCTTGCCAACTCACATTGATCCCACCTAGTAGCTTACCTCAAAGTTCATCGAGTAGCTCACCAAGTAGGTCACCTAACATATTTCCATGGAACTCACCTAATAGATCACCTAGGACCTCACCGATAGCTCACCTTGTCAACTCACCTTGAGCTCACCTTGCCAACTCACCTTGAGCTCACCTTACCAACTCGCCTTGAGCTAATCTCGGTAGCTCACATGTAAGCTCACCTTAGAGAATTTCGACAATCTCACCTAGGAGCTCATCTCGGTAGCTCACCGAGTAGCTCATCGAGTAGGTTGACTTGACCTCGCTTGTGAGATCACTAGTGAGCTTGCCAAGAAACTCACCGATGACCTCACCTGGGAGCTCGCTAAGTGGCTCACTTCTAAACTTGCCTAGCAACTCACCTAGGAGCTCATCGAATAGCTTATAAAGTATCTAACTTGGGAGCTCTTCGGGAGGTCACCAATTACTTTGAGTTAAGCTCACTCATGAGTTCATCAAGTAACTCATCGATAACTCACACCGGGAGCTATTCTTAAAGCTCACCTTGCCAACTCACCTTGAGATTTCCTTTCTAACTCACGTAAGATATTTCGACAAGATCACCTGGGATCTCTTTTGGGAGCTCACCGATTAGCTTGAGTTGAGCTCACTCGGGATATCTTTGAGTAACACACACTGGGAGCTCGCCTAACAGCTCACCTTGTCAACTCACCTTGAGCTCACCTTGTCGGCTCCCTTGATCTCATCTCGGTAGCTTACATGTAAGCTCACCTCAAAGATTACTAACAAGATCACCTTTGAGCTCACCTAAGAGATCACCTAGGAGCTTGGTTGGGAGCTCGGCAAGTAGCTCGCCTAGGGGCTCATTGAGTAGGAGAACACCGATAGCTCACCTTTCCAATTCACCTTGAGTTTACCTTACCAACTTGCCTTGCTCACCTTAGAGATTACAGAAAACCTTGCCTTTGACCTCACCAAGGAGCTTCTTTGAGAAGCTCACCTAGGAGTTTCTTTGGGAGCTTGGTAGCGGCTCCCAAGAACTCATTAAGTAGCTGGACTTGAGCTTTCCTAGAAACTCACATGGGAGCTCACCGACAGTTCACCTTGTAAGTTCACCTTGATCTCACCCAAGAGCTCACCGAGTAGCTCAACTTGAGCTCACCCGAGAGCTCGTCAAGCAACTCACCTAAAAACTTGCATGGGTGCTCACCTGATAGCTCACCTTGCTAACTCGCATGGGAGATCCCCTATCAGCTCACCTTGTCATCTGACCTTGAGCTCACTAAGGAGCTCACCTTCCCAACTCACCTTGATCTTTTCGGTAGCTCACATCGAGTTCGTCGAGTAGCTCACCAAGTAGCTCACCTAGGAGCTTGACTAATAGCTTTCACGGGAGCTCGCCCCAATGAGCTCAACTAGGATCTCACTGAGTAGGTTAACTTGAGCCTTGTTCTAAGGTCATTGAGTAGCTCATCGGGGAACTCACCTGGGAGCTCACCAAATAGCTCACTTGGGAGCTTGCCTAGCATCTCGCCTAAGAGCTCACCAAACAACTCTCCAAGTAGCTCACCTAGGAAGCTGTTTTGGGAGCTTGTCGATAAGCTCGAGTTGAGCTCACCCAGGAGCTCATCAAGTAACTCACTTGGGAACTTGACTAGGAGCTTGCTGATAACTCACCTTACCAAATTACCTTGAGTTCACCTTACCAACTCACCCTAAGCTCACCTTACCAACTCGTGTTAAGCTCATCTAGTAGCTCGCATGTAATCGCATCTTAGAGATTCTTGACAAGCTCTCCTTTGAGCTTTCTGGGATCTCACCAAGTAGCTCACCTAGGAGCTCGGGTGGGAGCTTAGAAAGTAGCTAGCCTAGAAGCTCACCTAACGGCTCACCCAGAGGAGCTCATTGAGTAGCTCAACTTGAGCTCTCCCGGTGCTCATCAAGTAGCTCACCCAAAAACTCACATGGGAGCTCACCTTACCAACTTACATGGGAGATCACCTATCAACTCACCTTAAGCTCACTCAAGAGCTCAGCTTGCAAACTCACCTTAAGCTTTTCTAGTAGCTCACCTTAGAGTTCATCAAGCAGCTCACCAAGTAGCTCACTTGGGAGCTCACCTTGATGCTCACCTAACATCTCATCTAGGAGCTCACCTAACAGTCACTTGGGAGCTCATGAGAATCTCACCAAGTAGGTTGACTTGAGCTCACTTGTGAGCTTTACGAGTATCTCATCAAGTACATCACACGGGAGCTTACCAAGTAGCTTTCTTGGGAGGTCTTCTAGTACTCACTTGGGAGCTCTTTTGGGAGCTCTACGATCAGCTTGAGTTGAGCTTGCACTAGAGCTTGTTAAGTAACTATCTGGGAACTCACCTAGGAGCTCACCTGATAGCTCGCCTTACCAACTCACCTTGAGCTCACCTTGCCGACTCACCTTGAGCTTGCCTTTCCAACTTGCCTTGAGCTCATCGGTAGCTCACATGGAAGCTAACCTTAGAGATGTCTCGATAGCTCATCTTGCCGGCTCACCTTGAGCTCACCCAAGAGCTCACTTAATAGCTCACCCTAAAACTCACCCTTCTGCTCACCTAAAAACTTGCATGGGTGCTCACCTTACTAGCTCACCTTGAGCTCACTAAGGAGCTCACCTTGCCAACTCACCTTGAGCTCGTCTGGTAGCTCACCTCGAAGTTCATCGACTAGCTCACAAAGTAGCTCACCTGGGAGCTCACCAGAGTAGCTCTCGAGTAGGTGGTCTTGAGCTCACTTGTGACTGACTTGTGAGTTTTCAGAGAAGCTCACTGGGGACCTCGCATGGGAGCTTTCCAAGTTACTTACTTAGAACCTCACTTAGCGGCTCACTTGGAAGCTCAGTGAATAGCTCACCAAGTAGCTCACCTAGGAGATCTTTTAGGAGCTCACCGATCAGATCAAGTTGATCTCGACTGGGAGCTCATTGAGTAACTCAACTCATTTGCAAACTCACCTTGGAGCTCACCTAACAGCTCACCTTGCCAACTCAACTTGAGCTCACTGTCCAACTCAACTCGATCTCACCTTACCAAGTAACCTTGAGCTCATCTAGTATTTTACATGTAAGCTCACCTCGAGAGATTACCAACAAGTTCACCTTTGAGCTCACTGAGAGCTCACGAGTACCTCACCTAGGAGCTTGTCAAGAAGATCAACTTGAGATTAACCGGATACTTGGCTAGGATCTCACCTTGCCGGCTTGTGTTGAGCTTCCTAGGAGCTTGCCAAGCAACTTGACTTGAGATCACCCATGAGTTCATCAAGCATCTTGTCCAAAAAATCACATGGGAGCTCACTTGACAACATGCCTTTCCAACTCACATGGGAGCTCACCTTGCCAGCTCACATTGAGCTCCCTAAGGAGCTCACATTACCAACTCACCTTGAGCTTGTCAGTAGCTCACCTTGGAGTTCATCAAGAAAATCTCAAAGTAGCTCACCTAGGAGCTCACCAAATAGCTCACCTAGGAGCTCATCGAGCAACTTGCCGAGTAGGTTGACTTGAGCTCACTTGTGAGCTCCCAGATTATCTCGGTGGGACCTCACCTAAGAACTCAACTAGGAGTTTACACGATAACTCACCTAACCAAATCATCTTGAGTTCACCTTGCCAACTCACCTTAAGCTCACCTTGAGCTCATCTCGGTAGCTACATGTAATCTCACCTAAGATATTACCGATAAGCTCACCTTTAAGCTCACTGGGAGCTCACCGAGTAGCTCACCTAGGAGCTCAACTAAGAGCTCGAAAGTAGCTCACCCAGAGCTCACCTTAGCTCACCTTTACCTTGAGCTCACCTAGGAGCTCACCGAGAAGCTCAACTTGAGCTCACCTAGAAAATCAGCAAGTAACTCACCTAAAAACTCACATGGGAGTTCACCTTTCGACTTGCGTGGTAGCTCACCTATCATCTTTCCTGGGAGCTTACCTAACAACCCACCTATGAGCTCACCTAATAGCTCGCTTGGGAGCTCACAGAGAAGCTCACCAAGTAGTTTTACTTGAGCTTCCTAGTAGCTCTCCGGGGACCTCACTGGTAGCTTGCCAAGTAGCTCACTTGGGAGCTCACCTAGCGATTCACCTTGGAGCTCACCAAACAACTCACCAAGTAGCTCACTGGGAGCTCACTTGAATAACTCACCAAGTAGCTTACCTTTGAGCTCACCGGGGAACTCTTTGAGTACCTCACCTAGGAGCTCGGATCGGAGCTTGATAAGTAGCTTGACTTGAGCTTGTCCGAAAACTCACCTTAGAGATCCCCTAACAGACTCACCTTGTTAGCTCACCTTGAGCTCACCAAAGAGCTTGTTGAGTAGTTTTCCTAGAAACTCACCTTATAGATTTCCCGAGAAACTCACATGTGAGCTCGCCTTGCCAGCTCACCTTCACTCATTAATGATTTCACCTTTCCAACTCACCTTGAGCTCATCTGGTAGCTCACCTCGGAGTTCATCGAGTAGCTCGCCAAATAGCTCCCCTGGGAGCTCACCGAGCAGCTCTCCAAGTAGGTTTACTTGAGCTCACTTGTGAGTTCACCAAGCAGCTCACTAGGGACCTCACCTGGGAGCTCACCAAGTAGCTCACTTGGAACCTCACCTAGCATCTTGCCTAGAAGCTCACCAAACAACTCACCAAGTAGCTCACCTAGGAGCTCTTCGGGAGCTCGCTAATCGGATCGAGAGGAGATCACTGGGAGCTCCTTGAGTAACTCACTGGGAAGTCACCGGGAGCTCTCCTAACAAATATCCTTGCCAACTCACCTTGAGCTCACCTATCAACTCAACTTGATCTCACCTTACCAACTCACCTTGAGCTCATCTGGTAGCTCACATGTAAGCTCACCTCGAGATTACCGATGGGATCACCTTTGAGCTCGTCAAGCGGCTCAACTTGAGCTTACCAAAACTCACCTATGAGCTCACCAAGTAGCTCACCTTCAGCTCTTCTAAGAGATCACTGATTATCTTGAGTTTATCTCACCAAGGAGCTCATCGAGTAACTCACCGAGGAGATCACTTGACAGCTCACCTTGCCAACTCACCTTGAGCTTTCCTTTGAGCTCACTTGGGAGCTCACCAAGCATATCACCTAGGATCTCGGCTGGGATCTTAACAAGTAGCTCGTCCACAAGCTAGTCGAGCAACTCAACTTAAGATTTTATGGAAACTCACCTAGGAGCTTGAATGATAGCTCACCTTGCCAACTCACTTTGAGCTCACCTAGGAGCTCATAAAGCGAATCACCAAAAAATCACATGGGAGCTCTCTTGAAAGCTCACCAAGAAACTTGCATGGGAGGTCACCTATCAACTTAAATTAATAATTCCCCTTGAGCTTGCTGAGGAGCTCATCTTCCTAACTCGCATTGAGTTCATCCGGTAGTTCACCTCAGATTTTTTTGAGCAGCTCTCTGGGTGATCACCGAGTAACTCACCGAGTAGGTTAACTTGAGCTCACTTGTGAGCTCACTAGTGAGCTTGTCAAACAACTCACTGGGAAATTACCTAGGAGCTCACCTAGTAGTTTTCCGAATAGCTCACAAAGTAGCTCACTGGAAACTCTTACGGGAGCTCATTGATTACCTCGAATTGAGCTCACCCGGGAGCTCTTTGAGTAACTCACTTGGTAACTCACGGGAGTTAGCTGACATCTCACCTTGACACTCACCTTGAGCTCACATTTCCAACTCACCTTGAGCTCATTTGATAGCTCGCATGTAAGCTCACCTCGGATATTACCGACGAGCTTAGTTTTGAGCTCACTGGGAGCTCACTGAGTAGCTCAGCTAGGACCTCGGTTGGGATCTTAGTAAGTAGCTCACCCGGGAGCTCATTGAGTAGATTGAGTTAAGCTTACCCAAAAACTCACTTGGGATCTCACATGAAATTTGGCCTTGCTAACTCACCTTGTGCTCACCAAGTAGCTCAACTTGAGCTCAATCAGGAGCTCATCAAGCAGCTCACTCAAAAACTCGTATGGGAGCTCACCTGTGCTCCCTTACTAACTCACATGGGAGCTCACCTATCAACTTAGCTTACCATCTTACCTTGAGCTCACTAAGGAGTTCACCTTGCCAACTCACCTTTAGCTTATCGGCAGCTCACATTGGATTTCATCGAGTAGCTCACCTAATAGGTCACCAAGGAAATCACTAACTAGCTACTTACAGGAGATCACTAGGTAGCTCTCGAGTATGTTTACTTGAGATTTCTTATGAGCTTACTAAGGAGCTTGTTGAGTAAATCAATGGGAACTCACCTTGGAGATCACCTAAGAGCTGACCTTGCCAACTTGCCTTGAGCTTGCCTTGCCAACTCACCTTGAGCTCACCTTTCCAAATCACCTTTAACTAATCTCGGTAGCTCGCATGTAAGCTCACCTCGAGATTACCGATAAGCTCACATCAAATCTCTTCTAGGATCTTGGCAATCAGCTAGAGTTGAGCTCACTGGGAGCTCTTCAAGTAACTCACATGGGAACTCACCTAAGATCTCACCTAATAACTCACCTTGTAAACTTACCTTGAACTCGGCTTGCTAGATCACCTTCACTCATCTGGTAGCTCTCATGTAAGCTCACCTCAGAGATTTCCCACAAGCTTACCTTTGACCTCACCTAGGAGCTCACCTAGGACATCGGATAGGAGCTTGCCAAGCGGCTCACCCGGGAGCTCATCGAGTGGGAGCTCGCATGTGACTCACTTTACCAATTTAACTTGAGTTAACTTTACTAATTCGCCTTGAGCTTCCCTTGCAAACTCACCTTGAGCTCATCTAGTAGCTCATATGTAATCTCACCTCAGAGATTACCGACAAGCTCACCTTTGAGCTCACCTAGGAGCTTACCGAGCAGCTCACCTAGGATCTCGGCTGGGAGCTTGGCAAGTAGCTCACTTAAGAACTCATCGAGCAATCTTACAACTTGAGCTTGCTTGGAAACTCACATGGGAGCTCATTTGATAGCTCACCTTACCACCTCACCTTGAGCCCACCCGGGAGCTCACCGAGTAACTCAACTTGAGCTCACCCGGGAGCTCATCAAGCATCTCACCCGTAAACTCATTTGGGAGCACACCTTACTGACTCACCTTGCCAACTAGTATGGGAGCTCCCCTATCATCTCGTTGAGGATCTCACCTTGCCAACTCACCTTCATCTCATCTAGTAGCTCACATCAAAGTTTGTTGAGTAGCTTATCAAGTAGCTCACCGGGAGCTCATTGAGTAGCTCGCCGAGTAGGTTGACTTGAGCTCACTTATGAGCTCACCAAGTAGCTCATCCAGGACCTCACCACGGAGCCTTCTAACTAGCTTGCTTGGGAGCTCACAAAGTAGATCACTTGGGAGCTCTCCAAGAAGCTCACCTTGGAGCTCACCAAACAGTTCACTTAGTAGCTCACTTGGGAGCTGTTCTAGGAGCTCACCGATCGGCTTGAGTTGAGCTCACCTGATAGCTCATCAAGTAACTCATGTAGGAGCTCGCCTGACAGGTCACCTTACAAACTCACCTTGAGTTTTCCTTGCCAAATCACATTAAGCTCACCTTGCCAACTCACCTTAAGTTCATATGGTAGCTCACATGGAATATCACCTTAGAGATTACTAACAAGCTCACCTTTGAGCTCACTTGGGAGCTCACCGAGTAGCTCACTTAGGAGCTAAAATGGGATCTTAGAAAGCAGCTCACCAAGGAGTTCACACGATAGCTCATCTTGAGCTTAGACAGGAAGCTCACCGAGCTTCTCGACTTGAGCTCACCTAGGAGCTCATCAAGTAGCTCACCCAAAAACTCACATGGGAGCTGACCTTACCAACTTACATGGGAACTCACCTCCCCAACCCACCTTGAGCTTATCTGGTAGCTCACCTAAGATTTCATTGAGTAGCTCACCATGTAGCTCACCTAACACTCACTAGAGAGATCACCTAACAACTTACTTGGGAGCTCACCGAGAAGCTTTACCGAGTAGGTTGACTTGAGATCACTTGTGAGCTCACCAAGTAGCTCACCGTGGACCTAACACGGGAGCTTGCCATCTAGCTCACTTGGGAGATCACCTAGCAGCTCACCTAGGAGCTCACTAAACAACTCGCCATGAAACTCCCATGGGAGCTCTTCGGGAGCTCACCGATCAGCTCAAGTTGAGCTCACATGGGAGCTCATCGAGTAACTCTCCCGGGAACTCATGTAAGAACTCAACTAATACCTAGCCTTACCAACTCACCTTGAGCTCACCTTACTTGACTCACCTTGAGCTTACCTTGCCAACTAACCTTGAGCTCATCGGTAGCTCGCTCGTATGTAAGCTCACCTCGAGATTACCTAAAAGCTAGCCTTTGACCTCACCTAGTAGCTCCACGGAAGGTCACCAAATAGCTCACCAAGTAGCTCACCCGGGAGCTCTTCTGCGAGCTCCTTGATTATATGGAGTTAAACTCTCCTGGTAGCTCATTCAAGTAACTCACCTAGGAACTCACCGGGAGCTCACTGATAGCTTGCCTTGCCAACTCATCTTGAGCTCACCTATCTAACTCGACATGATCTCACCTTGCCAACTCACCTTGATCTCATCTTGTAGCTTACATATAAGCTCACCTTAGAGATTTACGAGAAGCTCACCTTTGAGCTCAGCCTAGGAGCTCACGGAGTAGCTCACCTAGGATCTCCCATGGGAGCTCGATAAGTAGCTTACCTAAGAGCTTGTCAAGTAGCTTGACTTGAGATTACTTGAAAAATCACCGGGAGCTCACCTTGCTAATTTACCTTCAGCTTTCCTAGGAGCTCGCCAAGCAACTTGACTTGAGCTCACCCATGGGTTTATCAAGTAGCTTGCATGAAAACTCACATGGGAGCTCACCGATAGCACACCTTGCTGACTCACATGGGAGCTCACCTTGTTAGCTTGTATTGAGATCATTGAGGAGCTCACATTACTAACTCACCTTGAGCTCATCGGTACCTCACCTTAGAGTTTGTCGATAAAATCTCCAAGTAGCTTTCTAGGAGCTTACCTAACAACTCACTGGGAGCTCACTTGAGTAGCTCACCGAGTAGGTTGAATTGAGCTCGCTTGTGAGCTCGCCGATTAGCTTTCCGAGGAACTCACTGGGAGCTTTTTGTAGCTCACTTGGGAGCTCACCTATCTAATTCGACTTGATTTCACCTTGCCAACTCACCTTGATCTCATCTCGGTAGCTCGCATGTAATTTCACCTTTAAGATTTCCGACAAGATGGCCTTTGAGGTCACTCGAGATCTCACAGAGTAGCTCACGGGAGCTTGAAAAGTAGATTACCTAGGAGCTCATCGAGTATCTCACCTTGAGCTTACTAGGAAACTCACCTGGGAGCTCACCTTGCCAACTTACCTTGAGCTTACCTAGGAGCTCACCGAGAAACTCGACTTGATCTCACCCATGAGTTTGTCAAGTAGCTTACCTAAAAACTCACATGGTAGCTTTCGACAGCACACCTTGCCAACTTTGATGGGAGCTCACATTGAGATTACTAAGGAGCTCACATTGCAAACTCACTTTGAGCTCATCTGTTACCTCACTTCGGAGCTCATCGAGAAAATCTCCAAGTAGCTCACCTAGGAGCTCACCTAATAGCTTTCTAGGAGCTCACCTAACAACTCACTGGGAGCTCACTGAGTAGCTCAATAATCAGCTCTCCAAGCAACTCACCTAGTAGCTTGCCTAGGAGCTCACCGAACAGCTCACTCAAGTAGCTCGCCTTGAGCTCTTCTAGGAGCTCACCGATTAGCTCAAGTTGAGATCACCCGGGAGCTCATCGAGCAACTCAATTGGGAGCTCACTTCACATCTCACCTTGCCAAATCCCTTTGAGCTCACCTTCCCAACTCACCTTGAGCTCACCTTTACAACTCACCTTGAGCTTGCCTAGGAGCTTGGTGGGAGCTCGGCAAGTAGCTCACCCGGGAGCTTTTCGAGTAGCTCAAATTAAGCTTGCCCGAGAAAATAACCTTGGAGCTCACCGATAGCTCACCTTACTAGCTCACTTTGAGCTCACCTAGGAGCTCACCAAACATCTCGACTTGAGCTCACTTGGGAGATCTTAAAGTAGATCACCCAAAAACTCATATGGGAGCTCACCTAACATCTCACCTAGAAACTTGCATGGGAGCTCACCTATCTACTCACCTTAACACTCACCTTGAGCTCACCGAGGAGATCACCTTCCCAACTTTCCTTAAGCTCATCTAGTAGCTTGCCTTAGAGTTTGTTAAGTAGCTCAACAATCAGCTTACCTAGGAGCTCACCAAGGAGCTTGCCAAGTATGTTGACTTGAGCTCACTAGTGAGCTTGCTAAAAAAGTCACCGAGGACCTCACACGGGAGCTCACCAAGTAGCTCTTTTGGGAGCTCATCGAATAGCTTGTTCACCATTAGTTCACCTTACCAACTTGCCTTGACCTCACCTTTCCAACTTACCTTGATCTCATCTAGTAGCTCGTATGTAAGCTCACCTCGGATATTACTGACAAGCTCACCTTTGAGCTCACCGGGGAGCTTACCGAGTAGCTCACTTAAGAGCTTAGCTTAGAGCTCGATAAGTAGCTCACCCAATAACTCATTGAGTAGCTTGACTTGAGCTTGCTTGAAAACTCACTCTGGGAGATTACTCGATGCTCACCTAGAGCTCACACGGGATCTCACTGAGTAGCTCGACT
The DNA here is from genome assembly GCA_018340775.1 of Taxus wallichiana var. yunnanensis. Taxonomy (NCBI): domain Eukaryota; kingdom Viridiplantae; phylum Streptophyta; class Pinopsida; order Cupressales; family Taxaceae; genus Taxus; species Taxus wallichiana. The sequence goes on along the minus strand of CM031237.1, from coordinate 24,461,824 downwards.
TGAGCTCACCTAGGATCTCATCAAACAACTTGCTCGAAAACTTACATGGGAGCTCACCTAACACTCACCTTGCCAACTCACATGGGAGCTCCCTATCGGCTCACCTTACCAGCTCACCTTGAGCTCATGAGGAGCTCACCTTTCCTTCTCACTTTGAGCTCATCTGGGAGCTTATCGATCAACTCGAGTTCAGCTCACATGGGAGCTTGTCGATTAAATCACTTGGGAACTCACCTAGGATCTCACCGATAGCTCACTTTGTACGTACCCAAAATTGTAAGGTATTGTACTACCAAAACAACGTGACAAGTGCCCGATGATGATACAGTCTCCTCACAAGGTGTTCGAGATCCGGAAAATCTCTCAAGTATGCGTTAACATCCCTCTTAGTTTTTCATTTTTTCCTCTTGTTTTAGCCCTTTTCTCTTTAGTAACCGAAAACCGCTGCCCTACCTAGGTGGTGGTCCTTTACGCATTTTCCGTAAGGCTATTTTTACACAACTCACATAAATTCAACGATTTACATACTTTATTTTACTACGCCATGAGCTTGCATTTATGGTTCTCGGTTCCTGGAATAGTGTTTTGCCATTGTTTATAGTTTAAGAGTTCTATTTGGATTTTACCTTGGGTAAATGCAAATGCTATAAATAGATGGCTTGTGCTCAAGAAAATGGCCCCTCATTCACTTCTCATCTTCTCATTTCAGTAGTTCAGTACTTTTATTAGGATTCATAGTTTAGTTTCTTTCATTGCATGCCTATTTAGCATTGTTTTGCAGTTAGTAAGCCACATATCCATCTTGTGCAAGTGCTGTCATTGCTTCAGGCCCTCAAGTTTGCCTCTGAATTTCCTCTTTGCAATAGATTTAGCGTTCATTTTGCTTAGAGTTCTTAGTTTAGTTCATTACATGCTTAGTTAGCATTGTTTTACTGTTGGTAAGCCACAAATCCATCTTGTGCAAAGCGCAAGCAAAGTGTTGTTGTTTAGTTCATTGTTTTACTGTTGGTAAGCCACATATCCAGCTTGTGCAAGTAGTTTTGTTGTTTTATCCAATCCATTGGAGTAGAATAGCTTAGGAAGCCATTAAAGTTGTAGGTTTTCTCCTCAAAATAGGATAGTTTCAGGTTTTGGATGCTTTATGTTGCACGACTCGCAATAAATCCCGCTAGGAATTGCATAAGCCAAGCTCTGTACTCTTGCGCTATCCCTCTCCTACTTGCATTGTATTCGGTGTGTATTCTGAGCTGCCTTTATCCCAATATCTACTTCTGTTGATGCTAGCATTACACGCTTTTCTGGATCCATGTGAACATGAAAGAATGAGGAGATCACACTGAGGGGACAAGATCACACACACCATCGGATTCGCCACTATTCTACGGAATCCAGGTTCTAGCTTTCAAAGTTCTAGTTAGAATCATATCAAATAGAGTAGTTAATTGCTTTATTTCAGTAAATTCTATTCTCGATATTGCCAGGGAAGCTGTGGGGATTGATAGTTTCTGAGAAACTATGATTCACTCCTCACTTCTGAGGTAGGATCGAGAATCTTGCAAATAGATTAGAAAGCTATTTTATTGTTTAGAATAGATCTACAAATTACATAGAAAAATAGCTACACTCGGTTATTTTGTTTGTTTTAAATTATTATTTAGTTGTCATTTCTAGATATTTTAAATAGCTGCTTTCTTAAATTCATATAGTTCGTCAGAAAATACAAAAATAGAGAAATCATATATGCTATAGATATATTGCAAATAGTTAACTTTCATTTTATTACAGTTCGTTTATATTGTTGCTTTTGCATGACCATCATGGGACCTAGAGAGCCCAGGGAATACGTATTTGAGCCAATCATGCCTCAGCCCAATCTCATCATGGAAATAACCGATATAGATCAAAATCTTAGGATCCAAGTCTTCCGAACAATGGTAAGCTTGCAACAAATCAATTCCCAGTTGAGAGGATTGAACAGAGAAGATGACCAAGCACACATGTTTTGGTCAAATCAACCAAACTACAGATTACCCTAGGCAAACATTCACATGACTGTAGAAGGATTAGAAAGAGAACAAACCTTTGGTTGTGATCCTTTGGTCCCACAGCCAGGTGCAGGAGATACCCTCACGGACATAGATACCAGTTTAAGGATCCAAGTTGCATGAATGCCTGTGAGATATTCCGAGAAAATCACATAGTTATTGGTCTTGAATATAGAAGCTGAGAAAGCGTATGATTACTGGATATTAGGGATTAGGACTTGATTTCATACATGACCATAGCAGGACCACAACGACCAAGAGTCTATGGTTGTGATCCACAAATCCCACAGCCTAACGAATCCATAAGTCAATCAGATATAGACACCGGCCTACGCACATTAGTATTCAGATCTACGCCACTTCCACCCGCCATCATCGAACAATTGTCCTTTACTGGATATAGCGGCTAACAAAGCTAGAGAATTCTGGACTAGGCCAGAGAATCACCCATAGAGTCAATTGTATTCACCATCCACCATATGACCTTATCTGGGGACGTACACGAAACTATCCCAGGTCATTTTCCACGTATTCCACAACCCATAGATCGAATCATGCCAGAGCTCGATATTGATTGGAGCCTTCGAGCAGTCATCCTTGCCGATCGATCTATCACACTAGTCCAAGTTAGAAGGGCCTTCTTTGCCTTAGATTCACAAATTCCGTTAGTGTGTGTCGAAGACATTAGATTTCCTAACTAGTTTTCTACATCCCACGCATATTCCATCCCCACCGGCTGTCTCGGCACGACCTCGGGAGGTCGGGTACGTGGAAGAGTTACCTGTAGATTCCCACGCTCGCTTGTCACTTTTCAGCGTATAAATGGTGAACCCGATGTGAAACAAACAAATACCTCAAACATCCGCTTCACCAACAAAATTGGTGAACCTAACGTGAAACATATAATTGTTTCACCTTCTATACCTCTTCAGTTTTCTTTTCACCAACAAAATTGGTGAACCCGACGTGAAACAAACAACTATTTCACCTTCTGTACCTCATTAGCCTTCACATCAGTTTCACCAACAAAATTGGTGAACCCGACATGAAACAAACAACTGTTTCACCTTCTGTGCCTCATTAGCTTTCACCTTCGCTCCTTCCCATTATTCTGTGGGTATTCATATACCCTCCGAATATGTCGGGATTCGATGCATATGGCAGACCCCTCTTGGGTCTTGAGGCATACTACGCCCAACAGAATAGACAATCATCACCCTCGCTCTCAATGTGGGGTGACAACTATTCAACTAATCAGTTGTCAACACAAACTCCAAGGATCAGATATAGCTCATCCTTCCAAACAGAAGGGTTGGAACAACTTGCTCAAATGCAACAAACAGAGCCTTCAGGCTCGAATAATATGACGTTCACCGGAGAATCTGGATCATCTCCTCAGGTATTGCTTAGACCACAAATTAGTAAACAATCAGATTCATACCAAGGTCTAGATGATGAATATTCAACACGTTATGCCAGGAACGACCAACGTTCTCGAAGTATGTATCCACCTGTAGGAGGTTTACAACCACAACCCGAGGTCTCTTTTCAAGAAAATACCTCTATGCCACTGCATATAGGAAATACTCTCGGAGAAACTTGGCAAGATAGTGATCAGTTCATAGCAGGATATCACATGCCTATACAAAACCATAGTATACAACAAACGCCACCAAGGAAGAATATCGTGACTTCACCAAATGAAGTCATTTCAACTCTAATAGAAAAGGTTAGAGGGTTAGAACTTGCCCAAGCAAGTCAAAATTCACAATTCATGCAAACAGGAGTTCCAATCCTCCACACCATCCTAGCCAAGTAGATCTCCTCACAGGAGTAGGCACGTTAGGCATGACTCCTCAGTATTCACAACAAATGCCAACTAGACCCACCATCTCTAGCACTGTTCCTCCCGGTCTAGTACAGAACAATCCATTCCTAGACATAACCCCATCATACTTAAACATGTACTCCAAATCACCACAAGGGGATATGTTCTCCTCTCCCGGCATGTTTGCTCAAACACAGGGGCTTCCTTACGCCCCTGCCAATGCGTACGTTATGCCATATCAACAACCCATTCCAACGCTACTCCTCAAAGCAGACACCATCAATGGTCGAAACATATGCAATAGGGACTTATTCAGAATATTTGAAAGAGCCCTTAGATTTCACTATACGAAGCGTCATGCTTCCAAGACCTCTTCCCGATTTACCCAAATATAAAGGTGAGGGAGATCCGAATGCGCATATCAAAGCTTATGCTACAGCCATTCGAGAACTACTCCCATGGGATGGGGTTGTTGCTAAAATATTCCCAAAAACCTTGGAAGGAATTGCTCTCGATTGGTATTATAGAATACCTGAGGCTTCCATACATTCATTCAAACAACTTGTGTCTGAGTTCATCAAGGCCTTCGACATGAACAAACTGTTAAGGACAGGAATCAGGGAGTTCTTACACATCAAACAAGAACATAACGAATCTGTCGCCCATTTCATCCAAAGGTGGCGTACAGTCCTTTATTCCTCGGCAAGTGCTCCAAACATGGATCAAATGGAACTATGTGATTTATTCCTTCATTTGCTTAGCAGAGAAGTAAAGGAAGAAGTTTAGAAGTTCCCATTACGAACTTACGATGAGGTACTGGAGAGTGCCCTTCGAATAGATCAAGCAGCGATTGATAGTGGTCGCAAAACATATGGAGCAAACGGGAAGTTAATCGCTCCCAATCAAAACACTACAAATTATCCCACTACCACAAACATTAATCAAGGACCTAAAATCCTTAACAAAAATCGGGGTGTAACAACCGATGGAGTAACCGACCAGCCCAAGAAGGTAAATGTTGTCAATACTCCATCACAAACAAACAACCAAAGAAACAACAACTTTACCCCGACAATCAACACAGTGGATTTTAACCATCCACAACAACAACAACGGTGAAATCCCATACAAGGGCCAAGCCAAAATTCAACTAGGTATCAAGACCAAAATTCAAACCAAAGACAACAAACGCAAAATTTTAATAGGCAACGGTTTGATCAAAATTACGGGCCACAATACACATCAAACCAACAAACTAGGAATTACAATCCTAACTCATATTGTGGTTTCCACAAGATTCGAGGTCATGACACTAGAACGTGCCGTGATTATAATAAATTCATACAACGCTTGCCAAATGAACAAAAACAACTGTTTATGGATATGTTCTTAGCGGATCCTACGTCACCAACGTCAAATACTTTTTCAGGGGCAGTTTCCCCTCAAAACGCACCCCTAAAGATCTTTAATGATCCACTCCCAAATCACGATAACAACAGACTAAATCCAACTGGGACAAACAAGGGTGCAATGATGGGAAACAATGATCATGAAGCCTCGACTTCACTAAACTCATCAGTTGCGCCACAATTAGGAAATCAGCCGAGACCCAAGATAGTCAGTTTGGTGGAGTTAGACACTGAATTACCCATCGAAGCTATAACAAGGACACGAGAATATTTCTCTCAGCCAAGTCCAAGCCACCTGCCAGAAATGGATAACATCCAACAAATCGTAGCAAAGCCAGTGGGTGCTTATGATTTAATTAATGATCTAACAAAAACCTTCTCGCATATCTCATTTTTAGACTTACTAAAGAACTCTCCTACCCACAAGGCTGCTCTTTTAGAAGCATTGGGTTTAGGTCATTTAATTAACATCACTCCACCTCCTGAAACACAGGTAAATCATGTAGACTTTGATGTTCATCCTCCAGGGCAGCCAGACAAGGATGTCGAATTTATATTCAAAATAAGTAAAATGCCTACAGATGCTGAGATCACACGCCGAGGTGATCCAGCCTTACACTTACAAGTATGGGTTTATAATAACTACGTAAAATGGGCAATGGTTGATGATGGGGCCGCAGTTAACATAGTCCCCTTCTCTTTCCTCCAAAAACTAGGATATGGGGAAACAAACTATTCCACCACTCGAAATACATTGAGAGGCTATGATAGCCTTAAAGCCACTTCGATAGGAACCATAATACTACCGGTCACCTTAGGACCCAAAACAATCCTGACTGAGTTTTATATTATAGATCGGGAAACTAATTATAATATGATCCTCGGCCGACCATGGATACACCGAATGAAGGCAATCCCTTCTACTTTATTCCAAGAAGTAAGATTCCTGCATCTAGGAAAGGTATTTGTAGCCAAAGGTGATCCAAAACCTTTCGATATACACCTAGCCGACTTAAAGAAAAGACCAGGTGTGCACTCGGAATTTGAACTTCCAACAAACCAACTTAATAAACCCACTAACGCAAAACCAGAGGAGAAGTTGGTACCTACAACGGATCTTGAAACTATCAGCATAACCAAACAACCCCAACCCCCAAAGATAAGGCTAACACTATAGAAACGGTATCATTAGGGACTACTGCAAAAATTGTTGAGTTAATAGAACAAGATTTACCAATGTTCTTACCATTTGATTCAGTAGGCATAGGATATTCCCTAGGGGTTGGTTCTCTTCCAGCAGAGGATCTCTGCATGGTGGAAGTAGAGTGCACAAACACAACAAATACCCCAACATCTATATTCCCAGCTAAGTATTGGACTCTCCATTTTGATGGGGCTAGGTGCCGTTATGGAGCGGGGGCAGGTATAATTCTTACTTCACCCGAGGGGAAAGTCATGCCATTTTCCTTTAAACTAAATTTTGAATGCACAAACAACGGGCTGAGTACGAAGCCCTCCTCCTTGGCCTCACCTTAGCCAAGAGAATTGGTGTTGACAACATCAGAGTCTTAGGAGACTCGCAATTAGTGGCAAACCAAGTTTCTGAGGTATATGAAACTAAAGCCGAACACTTGCAGCTTTACAAAAATGCCGTATTAGATTTAAGCAAGGCATTTAACTTCATATCCATTGAAGCAATCCCGCGAGAGAAAAATCTTCTCGCCGATTCAATAGCAACTTCAGCATCACGTTTTACTCCAAGCAATGAGTTAGAAGATACCCATTTCACGGTGTCCATTCGTGATGAACCATTGATAAAAACAATGACAAATCCCCTTTCAAGCGGAAGTGAATCTACCACCCCAGACCATGTTGATAATGATATGGCCACTTTGGAATACTTAAACGCCTATGCGGCATTACATCTCTCCTATCATATGCTAGATTTGTCCTTAATTCCACATTCGTCTTCCTATTTCGGAAATCCCATGATGAGTTTTCCCTCACAAATAGAACCTAGCATATACGCAGTAGAAAATGGGGATGATTTGGATTTACCCCCAGCACCACCTGAGTTTGAAGAGGGTAACGCCTCTTTGATCGAAGAAACAATCGATGTCAACATCGGAACGGAAGATGAACCAAGAATTTTAAAACTAGGATCCTCGTTAACCCCAGAAGAAGTAGAAATACACACTCGGATCCTCAAAGAACATCAGAAGGCATTTGCATTTAATTATAAGGAGATGACAGGCGTCACACCCCACATCATGGTACACAACCTCGTCACTAAATCTGATGCAAAGCCAGTTAAACAAAAATCAAGACCCATGAAACCCAAGGTAGCTCTCATGGTAAAGGAGGAGGTAATAAAACTCCTCCAGGTAGGATTCATCAAACCAGTCGACTACTCCCAATGGGTATCTAACATCATTCCCGTTCTCAAGAAGAATGGAAAGATACGCATCTGCATAGATTTTCGAGACATCAACAAAGCATGTCCTAAGGATGACTTCCCATTGCCATCTATTGATGTCATTGTTGATGCAATAGCTGGGTTTGAACTTTTGTCTCTCATGGATGGATTCTCGATACAATCAAATCAGAATATCTGAGCAAGATCAAGCTAAAACTACGTTTATAACTCCTTGGGGAACCTATTGTTATGTTGTTATGCCATTCGGTCTCAAAAATGCTGGTGCTACGTACCAGCGGGCTATGACATATATATTTCATGATCTAATTCATAAAATCATGGAATCCTACGTAGATGACTTGTTGGCTAAGGCCAAGAAGCACTGTGACCATCTAGAAGTACTCCGCATCATTCTTTCATGCCTAATAGAATATGCAGTCACACTAAATCCAGAGAAATGTCTTTGGTGTAACGGGAGGGAAGCTCCTAGGTTATATCATATCATCACGAGGATAGATGTTGACCCAACCAAAATTGGGCTGTCCTCGAAATGGTTCCACCTTCGGATGAATCTAGAATCAGGTCATTTCTCGGAAAGCTAGGTGCAATCCGAAGATTCATCCCGGACTTGAGCTTCGCCATTCATCCAATCAACAATTTACTCAAGAAAGACTATAGCATTGATTGGACCGAAGATTGCAATGAAGCTTTTGACGCAGTTAAGCATTTCTTGTTGTCACCACCTACGCTAATGCCACCTAAGCTAGATCACCCGTTAATTTTATATTCACGAGCTACCAATGTCTCGTTAGCTTGTATGTTGGCCCAAGAGGACGATGACAAGAGAGAACGTGTGATTTATTTCATTAGCCGAACACTGCTCGACTATGAAACACGCTATACACAAGCAGAACGAGAATGCCTCGCCATAGTCTTTGCAACCAAACGCCTAAGACATTATATGTTAAATCAAGAAACAAGGGTCATGGTAAAAACGGACCATTTACGAACTTTCCTCACACAAGGGTCCTTGTCTAAAAAGGCTGGACGTTTTATAACCTTAATGGGAGAATTCGAATTAACATTTGTAAATCAGAAGTCGGTTAAGGGACAAATCATTGCAGATTGGTTAGCTGATAACCCATTAGATGGAGGCGATCTAGTAGATTTGGATTTTCCAGATGAGTGCGTATACTACATCAAAACCGACCCTCTATCTCTGAGTGTCCCTGGTACGCTGATATCATTAACTATATCATGGACCATACATATCCAAAAGGAGCTACACCACAACAAAGAAGATGGTTACGCATTATCGTAGCTAAATACGTCATTATAGAGCAAGTTCTCTATCGAAAGGCGTTCGATGGAATGCTCCTAAGATGTGTCGACACGGAAGAATCCAAGAAGATTCTCCATGAATCTCATAGTGGAATATGTGGAGGCCACTTCGGTGGCCATGCCACCGCTCGAAAAATACATCGAATGGGCTATTTTTGGCCCACTCTAGAACATGACACAATAGAGTTTGTACGCAGGTGTCGTAAGTGCCAAGAATTCTCCCATGAGATCCACATGCCGGCACAAGTCCTACAACCAATCGCTACTCCATGGCCCTTTTCTACATGGGGCCTAGACTTAATAGGGAAATTCTCTCCCTCATCCACAGACGGCCATAATTTTATAATCACGGCCACTGAATATTTCACCAAATGGGTAGAGGCTATGCCTCTTACCACTGTACCTGGTTCTGTAATCGCCAAGTTCATTTTGAACCAAATCATTTTGCAGTATGGTATCCGCAAATCATTATCTCCGATAATGGAACTTCTTTTAAGAATGAAGAGGTTCGTGAGCTATGCAATAAATTTAAGATAAGCCATCATACGGCTTCCTTATATTACCCTCAAGCCAACGGACAGGCTGAAGTGACAAACAAAACGCTAAAAGCCATTCTCCTTAAAATGGTGAAAGAAAACAAATGAGATTGGCATTTGAAGTTATATCCGGCCTTATGGGCCCACCGAACCTCAATAAGAACACCAACGGGAGCAACTCCTTTCTCACTAGTGTTTGGGGTAGAGGCAGTTCTCCCACTCGAGGTTGAAATACCCAGTCTCCGCATTTCATTACAAGGGATTCTGGATGAAGACGCTTACAGAGAAGCACGTCTTTCCCAACTAGAAAGCCTAGATGAAACTAGGTTAGATGCTGAACAACGACATAGAGTCTATGCTGACCGGATGTGCCGGTAGTACAACAAGAAGGTCTATGAACGTGACATATACGAAGGTGATCTAGTTCTAAGGCTGGACAGCTGGATCGACAAGAAGACCGGTGAAGGAAGGAAATTCGGCCCAAATGGTTGGGCCCATACCGAGTCATGAAGGACTATGGAAATGGTGCATACCTCTTATGTATGCTAGAAGGTGAGGAGTTTGGTGAAACAGTCAATTCCCTACACCTCAAGCGTTTCTACGCGTAAGCAGCTAGCACTACTTATATGACTATCTACATTGCATTTTCATATAGATTAGGATCATGTTGTCCACTCATTTCTTACACAAATTGTGATCAAGGAATCTATTCTCAAAGCAATTCATTACAAACTCATGATGTTGTTGGCATAAACTCTTTAATCATACCTCTCCATTTTCATGATATCATCAAAATATCTCAGAATCTTTTATCAAATAAAATCAGACATGACGAAGTCTTAACGGTAACCATACCAAGATCTGCAAGTTTATTCTCACTTTGATTTCTTCTTAGGGTAGGTGTCTTGCCTATGGTCTCTTCTAGAAGCTTCATGGTGTCACATCTATCCCATATGCATATCTCTTTGGAAATAAGCACATACTGACATTTTACTCAAATAAACAAATCAAATGTTGATCAAACAGAAAATTTTAATTTTACACATTTCCTTGCCCACCAACCTTCGGTGATGAGCTTGCGTCTCTTACTAGTGACGTAGGGTTGGAAAAGGATGGAAATGCCCTTACTCACCTATGCCTTGCCCACGGTGATAAACCCACGCTTCTTACTAGTAGCGTGGGGCAAAGTGTAGGGGGTCCTCTTGACAAATAAATGCAAATGGTCATACGCAAACAATTCAAACTTTCAAACTTTGAGTCAAAAACAAATGAAACAGATGTTCAAAATCCCAAAGAGTTAAAATCCTAAAAACCCAGATTTTGTCTACTATGTGGCCATCTACGGGTCTAAGTCTGGATAAACCGCAAAGCAAGTTGCATCCAAAACTATGAAGTCACTCGAGTGGAGTTGGCTTGTAGCTTCCAATTTGGTTCCGCCAAAGCTTTTTCTGTCTTTCATCACTATCATTTCACCACATTTCATAACTTGCGCCCTTCTTGGCTCTTGGTGATGAGCCCTCGCATCTTACTAGTTGCGTGGAGTTAGGAGTGGGGCAAGTTAATCTGTTCATCATACTGGTTATATTCATCACTCTACAAAACAAACATGAGGTATCCAAATTGCTCACAGAAGCTAAGATTCAAAATCACAATATATCTACATTATCATGTATCAGCATCATGAAACACAAAAGAAAAAAAACAAGCATTTACATCATTTGTTCACCATTGCATATATTCTAGAAAGCATATAAAACATACATCGTAGTATACACGAAGAAACTAGAAATAGAAAGGAAAACATGAGTGCCAAGATTTTGATCCAAAACGAATGCATATATATAAATAATCAATGTTTATATACAATGCCATCATGCACTAGGCATGGTCAAAATGCTCAAAGAGCCCGTGATATACAAAAGAATATATAATACAAAATACACGAGAGCCAAGTGGCTTCTCAATCCCTACGCGACCCCTCCGAAGGTGCGCGCCTCGCTAGGACTCGGCTACGCCGGCGCTCTGAATGTATGGAGGGCTCAGGGTCTCGAGGAGCAGCCGCAGTCTCACCACGAGAATGGCTCCTCATAAGGCGCTCAGCCGTCCTATAGCCCGCTAACTCTGTGTGGAGGGTCGACACCATCCTGGCCACATGCCAAATGGGAGCGAAGACATCGGTATGCCTACCGGCTGCTGAAGGCTCCCCAGCATCTACGGACAGCTCCGCGCGGGTCCTATCCATGGGGATCATCAGGGAATCGGTACATACCCTGCGGATCAAATCCCGCCACTCATCAACAGTCTCTGCAAACAAAGGAGAAAATGAATTAGAAACTAAGCAAGAGGCTAAAAGATACAAAAATAGCAACTAAGGAGAGCCTACAAATAAACATTAAAAGGGAGAAAGGGTAACTTACTCGGATCACCAGGCCTCCAAGATGGGTCGCTGGGGCCGGCACCTGCCGCGGATGCCGCTGCCGACTGAGGGGCTGCTCCTGTGGTAGGAGCAACGTGTCGCCCCGCAACGGACTCATCCTCTCCACCATGGCCCTGGGAGAGTGGCTCCTCTGAAACAGAGTCACCCTCTCTGCGCTCTGCTCGGCCCTCTCTGCTTGCATAATGTCCTGAGTGTCATGCCACTCAGGATCACTATCATCAGTCTCCTCCTCTGACCCTCCCTCTGTGAACTCCTCAGACTCGGAGTCAATATCTATAGGGTCATCACTGCTATGAGTAGGACCCACAGCAATCTGAAGCAAAGGTGCCCGAGGCGCACCGGCTCTCCCTCTAGCACGAACTATCCTCCTGGCTGCAATGGGAATGCCAGGAGTGACCACTGTCCAACCTCGGCCTCTAGGCCCCCCTCTGGCCTCGCGAACTGATCTGTAAACTGGCGCCACTGGGGGAAGCATACCCATATATGGTAGGCCAAACTGCTGAGGAACTCGGCCAAAAGGATGCACCTCCACTCGTCCCACTCGATCAATGAGCTGCCCTGTGGTGGAGCAGGAGATCAGGGTAAGAGTCTCCTCGCCCCATATACCGGCCATAAGCTGGTACGGTGTCACCTCCATGTCTGCAGTAGTGAGGGAGGAAACTAGCTGATGAGGTGCTCTAAGCACCGACATGTCCGTCCATCTGGCTGCCCTCATAGCCCCAGGATCTGCCACCTCCACACCCCTGCCATAAGGGATGAAATGCTCATACACCCAACTCATGACTAGAGTTGGGTGGCTCAATGACTGCCCCTATAAATGGACCACCCTATATAGATCATGGTAGGTGGTCCCAAGAATATCTGTACCCCAGGTGTATATCCGGCCATGCCCCTCTATCTGTGTAATAATAGGGGCCCAACAGTATAACAATGTGTCCCCTCCCTTGTCCCCGATCAGTCTCGAGGCAAGGATCCCCATGATGGCTTGACGAAGTAAGGGGATAGGCAAAGAAGGAATGGATCGAACTCTCACCCCCTTCTTCGACCCCGTGGAGATGACTGCATCTCCCATATATGCTGCCCACTGTGCAATCTGTGCCCGTGAGCCTGCTGTCTCTAATGTAAGTCACCTCCCGATGATCGGGACCCCCAGAATGCGGTAGACATCCTCTAATGTAATGGTCCACTCACCATGGACCCCTGGCAATCGGAAGGTGTTCCGATCTGCATCCCAGTATGAGAATAAGTCACAAAGGATGTGACTAGATGGTGCAACATGGGGCATGCGCGATATGCGTAGTATACCAGCCCTCTGAAGTGTGTCCTCCTCGTCCTGTGAGAGGGCATCTAGTACCCCTGAGAGCCAATCACACTCTCTCTCTGCTCCATCTGGATGTACTCCTCTCTCGCCTGCATACACCCAAAAACACACAAAATAGAGCAAGTTAGTATCCGAACAATACTGAGAAAGTCATAAAAACACGTAGAAATGCTAAAAATACAAACACAATCTCAAAAACAGGTTCCTTTTGCATTCTGTGCAAAACCGCCGCCCTGAGCAGGGAGGCGGTTTTGTAACCGCCGCCTTAAAGGTGGTGGTCGTGTAACCACCACCCTGAACAGGGCGGCGGTCATGTAACCACCGCCCTGGTCAGGGCGGCGGTCGTGGTCCGAAAACCCACGCGGGTTTTTAATCTAAAAACACCTAAAAAGTCCCAAAAATGACCATTTAACCTAAAAACGGAGCCTACCCAGTAGGCGCCCCCCCTAGATGAACCTTTTAACACTAGCATTTTCAAAAATGACCCCCCCATTACAACAAATTTAGCATTTCAAATTAAAGGGGGGAAAAACACAAAATTGAAGAAAACCAACCTGTGATCTAGGGGCGGTGTTCCGCACGTGGAGGCATGATCACGATCTCGCTGCGGACGTTTCGACTATACTCACGCAAGAAACCATCACCGTGGGTCCCAGAGCTCAAAAACAATCAAATCAACTCGCGCAAATGAATAGGAAAATGGGCCCACTTTCATATATATAGCACTCTGTTTCATTTTAAAATGACTTTTCACAGGTTTGGAGCACTGATGGAGGTAAGTTCCTATCCCCACATGAATGGTACGTTCTCATTCCCTATTATTTTAGTGTTTATTTTCCAAATTATTGTATCTATCTACACTTGAGTTCTCTTTTCATTTTGTAGATAGCGGGAATTTTGGATGGCGTCATTTCAACACACGGACTTGTAAGGTATAACTTCTAACTTCCCATTTTGGGACTGCCATACTCGGACCCACCATTTTATGCCTCTTCATGGCTAAAATGCTTCTCCGAGGGGGCAATATGTATGTACCCAAAATTGTAAGGTACTGTACTGCCAAAACAACGTGACAAGTGCCCCGATGATGATACAGGTCTCCTCGCAAGGTGTTCGGGATCGGAAAAGCTCTCCAAGTATGCGTTAACATCCCGCATGCCCCGCTTAGCCCCCGCGTGCCTTAGTTTTTCCTTTTTTCCTCTTCTTTTAGCCCTTTTCTCTTTAGTAACGAAACCGCCGCCCCGCCTCTGGGCGGTGGCGGTCTCGTGACCGCCGCCCTGATCAGGGTGGCGGTCCTGAACCGCCACCCTGCTCAGAGCGGTGGTCCTTTACGCATTTTCCAGAAGGCTATTTTTACATGACTCACGTAAATTCAATGATTTACCTACTTTCTTTTACTGCCATGAGCTTGCATTTATGGTTCTGGTTCCCTGGAATAGTGTTTTGCCATTGTTTATAGTTTAAGAGTTCTATTTGGATTTTACCTTGGGTAAATGCAAATGCTATAAATAGATGGCTTGTGCTCAAGCAAATGGCCCCTCATTCACTTCTCATCTTCTCATTTCAGTAGTTCAGTACTTTTATTAGGATTCATAGTTTAGTTTCTTTCATTGCATGCCTATTTAGCATTGTTTTGCAGTTGGTAAGCCACATATCCATCTTGTGCAAGTGCTGTCATTGCTTTAGGCCCTCAAGTTTACCTCTGAATTTCCTCTTTGCAATAGAATTAGCTTTCATTTTTCTTAGAGTTCTTAGTTTAGTTCATTGCATGCTCAGTTAGCATTGTTTTACTGTTGGTAAGCCACAAATCCATCTTGTGCAAGTGTTGTTGTTGTTTTTATCATAATCCATTGGAGTAGAATAGCTTAGGAAGCCATTAAAGTTGTAGGTTTTGCTCCTCAAATAGGATAGTTTCAGGTTCTGGATGCTTTATGTTGCACGACTCGCAATAAATCCCGCTAGGAATTGCATAAGCCAAGCTCTGTACTCTTGCGCTATCCCTCTCCTACTTGCATTGTATTCGGTGTGTATTCTGAGCTGCCTTTATCCCAATATCTACTTCTGTTGATGCTAGCATTACACGCTTTTCTGGATCCACGTGAACACGAAAGAACGAGGAGATCACACTGAGGGGACAAGATCACACACACCATCGGATTCGCCACTGTTCTGCGGAATCCAGGTTCTAGCTTTCAAAGTTCTAGTTAGAATCATATCAAATAGAGTAGTTAATTGCTTTATTTCAGTAAATTCTATTCTCGATATTGCCAGGGAAGCTATGGGGATTGATAGTTTCTGAGAAACTATGATTCACTCCTCACTTCTGAGGTAGGATCGAGAATCTTGCAAATAGATTAGAAAGTTATTTCATTGTTTAGAATAGATCTACAAATTACACAGACAAATAGCTACACTTGGTTATTTTGTTTGTTTTAAATTATTAGTTTAGTTGTCAATTCTAGATATTTTAAATAGTTGCTTTCTTAAATTCATATAGTTTGTCAGAAAATACAAAAATAGAGAAATCATATATGCTATAGATATATTGCAAATAGTTAACTTTCATTTTATTATAGTTCGTTTATATTGTTCATTTTGCATGACCATCACGGGACCTAGAGAGCCCAGGGAATATGTATTTGAGCCAATCATGCCTCATCCCAATCTCATCACGGAAATAACTGATATAGATCAAAATATTAGGATCCAAGTCTTCCGAACAATGGTAAGCTTGCGACAAATCAATTCCCAGTTGAGAGGATTGAACAGAGAAGACGACCAAGCACACATATTTTGGTCAAATCAACCAAACTACAGATTACCCTAGGCAAACATTCACATGACTGTAGAAGGATTAGAAAGAGAACAAACCTTTGGTTGTGATCCTTTGGTCCCACAGCCTAAGTGTAGGAGATACCCTCACAGACATAGATACTAGTTTAAGGATCCAGGTTGCACGAACGCCTGTGAGATATTCCGAGAAAATCACACAGTTATTGGTCTTAAATATAGAAGCTGAGAAAGCGTACGATTACTGGATATTAGGGATTAGGACTTGATTTCATACATGACCATAGCAGGACCGCAACGACCAAGAGTCTACGGTTGTGATCCACAAATCCCATAGCCTAATGAATCCATAAGTCAATCAGATATAGACACCGCCTACGCATGTTAGTATTCAGGTCTACGCCACTTCCACCCGCCATCATCGAACAATTGTCTTACTAGATATAGTGGCTAACAAAGCTAGAGAATTTTGGACTAGGCCAGAGAATCTCCCATAGAGTCAATTGTATTCACCATCCACCATATGACCTTATTTGGAGACGTACACGAAACTATCCCAGGTCATTTTCCATGTATTCCACAACCCATAGATCGAATCATGCCAGAGCTCGATATTGATTGGAGCCTTCGAGCAGTCATCCTTACCGATCGATCTATCACACCAGTCCAAGTTAGAAGGGCCTTCTTTTTCTTAGATTCACAAATTCCGTTAGTGTGTGTCGAAGACATTAGATTACCTAACTAGTTTGTTTGCATCCCACACATATTCCATCCCCACCGGCTATCTCGGCATGACCTCGGGAGGTCGGGTACACGGAAGAGTTACCTGTAGACTCCCATGCTCGCTATCACTTTTCCGGTGTACACTCACCTTACCAAATCACCTTGAGCTCACCTTTCCAACTCACCTTAATCTTGCCTTGCCAACTCACTTTGAGCTCATCTAGTATCTCATATATAAGCTCACCTCAGAGATTACCGATAAGCTCACCTTTGAGCTCACCTTGGAGCTCACCTAGGATCTCAAAGAACATCTCAACTTGAGCTTTTCTCGGAAACTCACCTCGAGATATCCCTGACACTCACCTTGCCAACTCACCTTGAGCTCATCCAAGAGCTCGCCGAGCACTCACCAAAAACTTTCCTTACATGAGCCTTTCCCTTAAACTTACATGAGAGCTTACCTTGCTAGGCTACCTTGAGCTCACTAAGGAGCTCACCTTGCCAACTCACCTTGATCTCATCTGGTAGCTTTCCTCATTTCAATGAGTAGCTCACCAATTAGATCACCCGGGAGCTCACGAGAGTAGCCTCTCGAGTAGGTTGACTTGAGCTCACTTGTGAGCTTTCTTGTGAGTTTACTGAGTAGCTCACTAGGGACCTCACCTAGGAGCTCACAAAGTAGCTCACTTAGAACCTCACCTAGTAGCTCACCCTGGGAAGCTCGCTGAATAGCTCACCAAGTAGCTTACCTGGGAGCTCTTCTAGGAGCTCACCGATCAGATTGAGTTGAGCTCACCTTGGAGCTCATCGAGTAACTCACTTGGGAGCTCAACTGATATCGCACCTTACCAACTCACCTTGAGCTCACCTATCCAAGTTGACTTGATCTCACCCTGCCAACTCACCTTGAGCTCATATGGTAGCTTGCATGTAATCTCACCTCGAGATTACCGACAAGCTCGACCTTTGAGCTCACCTAGAGCTAACAAAGTAGCTCACATAGAGCTTAGCGGGAGCTAAAAAAGTAGCTCGGCCTAGAGCTCATTGAGCAGCTCGACTTGAGCTTGCCCATAAACTCACCTAGAGATCTCGTCTTATAGCTCACCTTGCCAGCTTGCCTAGGATCTCACCAAGTAACTTGACTTGAGCTCACCCGTAATTTCATCAAGAAACTTGCCCAAAAACTCACATGGGAGCTTTCCGAGAGCATGCCTTGCTAACTCACATGGGAGTTCACCTTGCTAGCTCGCATGGGAGTTCACCTGCTAGCTCACATTGAGCTCACCGAGGAGCTAACATTGCCAACTCACTTAGGAGGTCACCTAACAACTCACCGGGAGTTCGTCAGAGAAAATCTCCAAGTAGCTTGCCTAGTAGCTCACCTAATAGCTCACCTAGGATCTCGTCTAACACCGAACTTGGGAGCACACCGAGAAGCTCAACGACTAGGTTGACTTGAGCTCATTTGTGAGCTCACCGATCAACTCAATGTGGACCTCACCTGGGAGCTCACCGAGTAGCTTACTTGGCAGGTCACTTAGCAGCTTACCTGGGAGCTCACCAAACAGCTCACTAAGTAGCTCCCATTAATATTTTCTAGGAGCTTACCGATTAGCTCAAGTTGAGATCACCCAAGAGCTCATCTAATAACTTGAATGGGAGCTCACTTGATAGCTCACCTTGCCAACTCACTTTGATCTCACCTTCCCAACTCACCTTGCGAACTCGCCTTGAGCTCACCTTTGAGATCACCTAGAGGTCACTAAGCATCTCACCTAGGAGCTTGTTGGTCCGAAAATCTGTCACTGGACAGATCTATGGATAGACGAGCCAACAAAGTGTGCAGCAGGCATAGCCCCTCTTTGAGTCAAAGAAAGCGAAACTTGTTTATTGCTATTCTACCAAAGCAGAATCTTATGCAAGTCTCATAGATTCTACCTTCGGGGTTTGGGATCTCATCGCAGAGATTGTTTCAGACTACGGAAAGAAAGGAATGAAAGAGGGAAAAGAGAAAGAGTAGATCCAAAGGAAGAAAAGAAATGAATTCCAAAGCAGAAAGGTCAGAAGATTTATGTTTTGGGATTGGTAGTAAACAGAGCCAAACCTACTTGCATAAATAAACAAAGCAATACTGATGAGCAAATGACAAAAAGGTAGATATGAATCTAACAGATTAAACACATACAGATCTAACATAAGAAAGATCTAATGCATAACACAGGTATTGAGCACAAAGTCTTAATATTTGTATTACTGTTTTCTTCTATTACAAGAAAGCTCAAAGTCTTTCTCTCCTCACTTCTATTTTCATCTAAAAAATGTCCACCACCGAATACAACATGTATTCCAGTATTTATAGAATATAGGAGAAGGAAAGAAGGCAAAAAGGAGCCAACCACCTATTTACAAAATATCTAAAAGTCATGTTGACTTTTGACAACTTGATGGATGACATCATCCCATGATGCAACATGGATGATGTCATCATTTGTGCCAACATACTTTAGACATTTCAACAAGAAAGTTAGAGAATAGAGAGAAGAAGAAGAAGAAGAAGAAGAAGCAGCTATTCATCATCATCATCCTACGGCCGAAAGGGAGTAGCCTGCTTCTGATGCTGTTCAAGCGATGATATATGGAACTGAGCGCGGTATTCCAAAAAATTGTTAATCATGGGCCCAAATTGATCCTGGGAAGGGTCCTTGTGCTGTTCGTTGATTGCTTTCACAAGTCTCCCACTCGCCTATGAGCTCTTGCGGGAGTTTGGAATAGTCTTTCTCCGCCTCGATGAGGAACCCGACGAAGTCCCTATAGGCCAGCAGGTTGTTGATAGATTCGGTGTCAAATGTGACCTCTGGCCCTGTTCCTTGAGAAGCAATCTCCTTGAAGATCCGGATAGTTTCATCAACTGATCTCATGGTAAAGGAAGGAATGAGCAGCCCTAGAGACATGTTAAGAACAATTTGCTCCATTTGATGCATTGCATCTAGGGCCTCTTCCTTTACCTTGTCTATCTTTTCCAGAACAAATTCAAGCTGATCTATCCGATAGTCCAGAGTGGACATGGTTTTATTGAGGGCCCTTAGGTGGCGGAAGACACCAAACTTGACCAGATCTTTGACTGAACAGTCTAACATTTGTTGAAAGGTCTCGTGTTGGATTCTAGCATGTTCTAGCTCTTCTGATATGGGCACCGCTAATGCTTGGAGTTCCTTGTTCACCTTTCGATGTTTAGATACAAATTGACAAACTCGGCGATCACTCTTTCACTATCCTTGAGGATCTTGCTCCTCCAAGCAGAAACGGCCATACCCTGCTCACCGATCTTTGAATATTCATTGATTTTCTCCTGGCTGAGAAGCTCAGAAGTCTCGGCGGTAGTCGTGGGTGGTGCATTACCCATCTTCTATAAGGCTTGAAGCAGATATTTGTTCTGCTCCTTCAGTAGCCTTTTCTCTTCTTTGGTTTCTTGAAGCTTTTTGCAGAGGGCATCAACTGCGGAAAGAGCTTCCCCCTGGAGACTTTCAGAAGACGTCCCCATTGTGACTTGGGTCACAGTAAAATATGTCGGATGCAGATCCTTTTTCTCTTTGAGCAGATTGGGGTATGCAATTTCCATGATCCTCTCACTGCGGTACTTTAAGAGAAGCACGTAATGAAGCTTCGCTTCTTCGCCCCTTTGGCCGGAATCATCGAAAAGTCCATCGGAGTGATGGGAACTTTCCTCTTTTGTTGGCTCACTGGCCGAGAGATAAAGGCTGGTCCTATAGAAGAAGGACCAGAGACAAAGGAGGAGGCAGCTATAGTAGAAGAGGGGAAAAATGTGGAGACACGCGGCGGCGGCATTGAGAGAATAGCCGAAGAAGTGTCCACGGAAGGAAGGGAAACTGTAGCTGCAGAAGACATAGGAAGGGAAGGGAGCCCGGAGATGAGGGAAGAAATAGAGGAGGATAGATCAGTGAGGGAGGAGAAAATAGATGAAGAAGCAGGGGAAAGAGTAGAAGAAGGGGCAGAGGACACGACCAAAGGGATGGTCGCTTGAGTCACTCGAGGAGGGGAAGGAAGAGAAGAAGAAGGGATAGAAGGGACCTTTGTTGTTGTAGCAATGCCGACATCCTGAGTGGATGGGCCTATGGGACTATCCTCTGTTAATTCCTCTTCCAGAGTTATGAATTTTTCTGGCTCTGTGGAAGGAGGATTTTCAGCGGCTTCTTCGAATGGTGCTTGATTCACCTTCTGCACCTTTTCCTCAAGCCGCTTCTTGGACCGTGAAGGTGCGTTGCCCAATGGGGAGGTTGTGAAATCTACCCCAAGATAGATCAGCCCGTTCATGCGGCACTAGTGCTCTGTCCTACGCAGAGTTTCCTTTGTCCTTTCCTCAATTGTTTGAGGAGCCTTGTTTTCTGCCAATGGCCGGAAGGGCAAATTGTCCCTATTAGTATCATTATATACCTTTGTCTGTTTCATCTTCTCGTAGTTTGGAAGCCTTTGGGGACAATGGCTATCCCGTACTAGATGATTTCGCCAATGTTAGGTGAGAATGATCCTTTCTTCTAAGCTCCACCTCATGGAGGATGTCAATATAAATATCCTCGATCTGAGGAACATGGATTGGATTGAGCTTTGCTCTTGGCAGGCAGCCCCTTGGGTCGAAGGTAGGCCTGGCCGGGAAGTCATGCTTCAAATTGAGTAACTCCAGCTCGCGAACATTTCCTTCACGTTATGGTGGGTGGAGCATGTGTATTCGGCCCACTTGTGAGGGGGAAAGGAGTTCCACCCTTCTTTCTTTTGAGGCACTTTTTGTGGTATGTGACCAGCTGCCTTGATAACTCTAGTAGAATTAGCTTAGGCCCAGCATACCTTGGTAGCCTGGTTGGCTCTCCCAAAAAGTTGGTAGCCCTCAGATAGGTGAATGTGGGAAATTGGGTGAACAGGGCCCCCCATTTCTCCGTGGCTGCCACTATGTTTTTGGTCGTCCGACTATGAGTCATGTTCGGCCTCAGCAGGCAGATGACGTGGTAGAAGAATGCATCGTTAACTTTTGTGAACTGGGAGATGCTATTCTCCAGCCTCAGCTCTGGGTAGTACTCATATATCTTGACCTGAGGCCAAACTCCACTTCGGTTTAGGCCCGGATAATCCCTCTCTGACGCTGCAGCGTAGACCACGTAGGAGTTCATATGGAATACTCCCGTTTTGTTGAATTATTATAGCCGCCGAGATGGTGCTTCTTATAATTTCCCCACAGGTTACCGATCGGAAAATTCTTGTTCATTGTTTCCAAGTAGCGCAACATCCATTTATGGAAGTAATGGCGCATAAAGCCCAAGACCCCGCTCAGAAAGTAATGGTATCGCTGAGATCTTCTCGAGAAGTCACTACGGTGGATGATCTTGGGCCACCGGTTCACTACCTTCTTGTTCTTCAAGTAGACTTCATTCATTAGTTGCATGCATTGGTCTTCATTATCTTCCCTGTGCCTTGATACACTCTTCTTGGCTAACGACCACAAAGTGCCGGTGGTGAGGGATGCCGAGTATGAGCTCAAAATGACGGGAAGTGAGGTTAATGACTACCTCGCCCTTGCTATTTTCGACACATCTTGTGTCTTTGTTGTAACACTGGGCAACCACCATCATGAATTCATTGTTGACAATGCCGACGGGGATCCCTCGGCGAAGTGCGAGTGGCACCGCCTATTAGTTTGTCCATCCATGGACTCCTTGTAACTTTCTGAGTTCTGGCCTAGAATTCCTCCATGTCAATATGACCCAATTCTGAGTCTCTGACGTCCATGCTGCATTCATCCTGTGACTTGGGCATCCTGACCCTTTGATATTTATACTTCATCTCTTCTTCTGTGAGCTTAGCCTTTCCTTTTGATTTGACAAGTCTCTTACTGGATGTAGACATATGATCTTTTGAACTTAGTTGCTGATCTGCATGAAGAAGAAGTGAGACCCAATCCGAAAAGGTTGAATTAGCCATTTGATCTTCCATTGGAATGTTAGTAGAAGAAAGAGTTAGAGATTTTAAGGCTCAGGGCGCAGGGCGCATGAAAATTACAGCTTACTGTGGCCAAATAGGTAAGGCGCACAGAAAGGGGTGTTGCACAAAGGTTAGACAGCGCCAAAGGCGCATGGCACATGCAAACCGCAGTTGCATTTTATAAAGGGTGCACGGAAAGTGTGTGTTACATAGGGACAGGATGTGCCCTTTGGCGCATGGAATATTCATATTGCATTGGAAATTGGTGCGCCCTTTGGCACATGGATGATTTGTGTAATAAATACTTTTCGTGCGCCAAAGGGAATATGGTGTGGTGCACGAAAAGCTTACACAACATGGTGTTATTGCAATCGGGGATGTGCTTGCACCTTTATAGCTTCATACTTAGCATGGATAAAACTTGTGTCGCATGGAAGCTGGGTGCGCCATTGGCGCATGGAAAGGAGATGCAACATGAAGGAAGGATGGTGTGCCATAGGGGCACAAAATTAGCACTTGCAACATGTGAAAGAGGCGCGCCTTGAGGGCGCAGGAGCTAATGATGCAACAAGTAATTGGGTGCGCCATTAGCGCGGGTTTTGGCCATGTTGTAAGGGGGACAGATGCACCATGGGGGCGCAACTGTTTATGATGTTGCGGGATGTGTCAGTGCGCCAAGGGGAAAAATAGTGAACTAAACTTCTTCACAAAGGGGTTTTTCATGGTTCGACTTCTTTTGCTCCTCTGTTCTTATTTTGAAAGGCTCAGTGGGGTAAATAAAATGATCTAGATTAGGAGGGCCACAACCACTGTTTCAAGGATAACATCCTCTTCCAGCAGATATGGAAAGAGGAAGGTAGGAAAGGGGTAGACAACAAATGGAGGAGGCTAGGCCAACACATTTGATATTTCAATACTTCCAAACTACATCCAGATCACAAGCACACCAAGAAACAAGAACAAAAACACATGAGAGAGAAAGACACCTATTACTGGATAAATAGCAAAAGCTCGAGAACAGTCCACAAGGCAATGAAAACGACGAGGCGAGGGGTGACATGCTCAAAAAATCACGTGCTCAGCGAAAATTGAAAATGACATTTGGGCGCGCAAACACATATATATATAGGTGAATAAATGCGCCACCCACTTTTTAAAGGGTGCATGAAAGTTCGCATTGACAGAGAAAGCGTGCGCCCTTTTCGCGCATGAAAATATTTGATAGTAGGAAATTAAGCGCTCCTTTGGCGCACCAAATGCTATGTCGACATGATATTATGTGCGCCCTTTGGCGCATGAAAAGGTTGTGTTACAATAAAATTATGTGCGCCCTTTGGCGCACCAAAAGGTGGCGCAACAAACGTTGTGCCAACACAAAGGCGCATGCGCCTTGGCACACGCAGGGAAGGCCCAACACACTTTGGCGCACCGAAAGTTATGTTAACACTGAAAATCATGCGCCAAAGGTTTTAAAGGGGGTGCACCAAAAGTTGGTGTTACAAAGCAATTTCATGCACCCACCAAAAAGGCTCAAAAAGACTAAGTTCGAAAAATTAGATTTCCCAGGAAGGGATTTTACAACATTTCGAACGCAAGGGATCCCTAACGAGGGATCGGAACAAAATTTTCAGTATGGTTATCGGTAAAATTTCCCTTGTCAATTTTACGGGATAACAACTGGCTCTTTCTGGGGACTATCCCTGAGCAAACTCGGGGGTAGAGAATCCCAGATCACTTGTGCCTATCCATTGGGTAACAGAGTCGAAAACAAGGGGGACCGGAGGGAGAACAAAGGAAACACACAACAAACCGAAAGCAAACACACAACTTAAAGCAAATCAGATAAAGAAGAGAGCAAGCTCTACTTCTTGAAGATCTTCAGATGCTACCCGCTATAGGGAAGCGGGAGCTCAGTTCCATCCAAATATGAGAGATAGAAACTATTCTCTCCGTTGAGCTGCTTGATTTTGAAAGGTCCTCTCCACAAGAAATCAAACTTTCCGTGCATGCCCTTTGGCTCTCTTCACTTGTCCCACAAAAGAACAAGATCTCCCATTTGAAAATCCCTCTTCTTAGCTTTCTTATCGAACAGTCTCTTGACTTGATTCTGATGTTCGGTGATGCTATCGACCACCCTCACTCTCTTTTCTTCAAGTTCTGGCAGATACATAATCCTCTTTTCTAGAGAATTCTGGAAAGTTTCATCTTCAATAACTCGTGCCAAGTGCAGAGCAGGGAGTTCAACGGAAATGGGAAGCTCGGCATCAATGCCATATAACACTTGAAAAGGTGACATACCGAGAGACCTCTTGGGAGTAATGCGGTCTACCCACAAAGCATCATATAAGGACTTGTGCCACATCCGCTGATTCTCATCTACGACTTCCGTATGATGGTCACCAAGTTCTTATTCATTGGATTCTCGCTGACCATTTCCTTGAGGGTAATAATCGAGGCATGCGCCAAAGTTATTCCATATTCATAGCAAAAACTAATAACTTCTCGTGAGGAGAATTTAGAAGCATTATCAACAACGATTTTGTTTGGAACGCCAAACCCGACAATGATATTTTCTTTAATGAAATTACAAACAACCTCAGAAGTGGCGTGTTTCACAGGTATGGCTTCCACCCATTTAGTGAAGTAATCATTGTTGCTGTTAGGACATAACTATGTCCGGCACTCGATTGGGGGTTGAGTGCACCAATAAAATCAATTCCCCATTACCTGAATGGCTCGTTGATAATAACCGGCCTTAGGGGAAAGGCAGCCAGCTTGGGCTTGCCGACGAATTGCTGATAGGGTTCACACTTTGCCACCCATGTAGCTGTATCTTGGAAGAGTGTCGGCCAATAGTACCTAGCTCGAATGATCTTGTGTGCAACGAAGGAAGAGAAATGGCCTCCACAGCCGAATTGTAAAACTTTCTAGCAGTTTTACTTGCATTGGGGTTTGTCGACACATCGCAAAAAGATGCCATCTATCCCACATTTATATAAACCATCATCCTAGATGACATATTTAGCCGCTCCGAGCTTTATAGTGCACTTCTCCTTTGCGAGTTAGGTGCATTGGGCATTCGCCGTAGGTAAGGAAGAAAGCGATGTCGAGTACCATTCATCACTAGTTACAACAAATAGAACCAGAGGTAGAGAATCGGCTCTTCTGCCGGCCCCGTGTTTCATCGGTGTAGTCACCCCCTGTCATCGGGGTTTTCGAATCTTTGTTTTCAGCCATTAGCCGACACAGGCCCTGCCCCTCACCGGCCTTGGTTGGTTTAATATCGAGTCATATTCCTAGACCTTTGCGATCCAATTTCGCAAGCTTCCTAACTCCCGCTGAGTTAGAATTGATTTCACCGCCGTGTCAGGGACCAGCACCACCGTATGTGAGTTTAGAATGTAATACCTGAAATTCTTCATTGCTTTGACAATGGAAAAGGCATGCTTTTCCAATTGAGTCATCTTTAGTTTGTGAGGCTTGAGGGGAGAACTCATGAATGCAATCGGGGATTCAACGTCTTCTGAATTCTTTTGCATTAATATTGCAGACACAGTATGCTCAGATGCATAACTATACATGATAAAATCTTTGGAGAAATCGGGACATACCAGGACTGGTGCATGAGCAACAAAAGCTTTTATTTCTTCAAATGACCTTTTCCCCTCTTCACTCCATCTGAAAGTTGGTGTCCCCTTCATCATGTTTAATATGTGGCAAGTCTTCTCAGCAAAGTCGGGAACAAAACGCCTTAGGAAGTTCACCTTTCCAAAGAAAGAATGAACGACAGTCTTGCTTGTAGGCAAAGTAAGGCTCTGAATAGCCTTAACTCTTTTAGTATCTATCTTTGTTCTTCTTCTTTGCTAACCACATGCCCTAGCAACTTCCCTTGTGACTCCAAAAATAGACTTTTTTGGGTTTAGGGAAATCCCATGTTCTCGGCATCTGGCCAATACTTGCTCCAAGTGATCACAGTGATCACTTCGTTGTTTAGAGAACACAGTCAGGTCATCTAGATAAACCACAATGACTTTCCCCATCATACCTTTGAATGCAAAGTCCATGGCCCGCTGAAAAGTGGCACCAGCATTAGTTAGGCCAAAAGGCATCCTGCTGTAGGCAAATGTACCCCAGGGAGTAGTGAATGTTGTTTTGAATTGATCTTCAGGCGAGACTTCAATCTGATTGTAGCCTGAAAAACCATCAAGCATGGACAGCATCTCTGATCCAGTTACTGCTTGCAGAACTTGATCCATTATCGGAAGAGGGTAGTTGTCTTTCAGCGAAGCTTGATTCAAATTTCGAAAGTCTACGCATATGCGTATCTCGCCATTTTTCTTGCGCACTGGCACAATATTTGCTACCCAAGTACTGTGATGGATAGGGAAGATGATTCTCATGTCCAGCATCTTCTGAATTTCAGGCCTGGATGGTACCCGAGATCTTAGGATTATAGTGCCTCTGCTTCTGGCAAAAGGCTTTGACATCTTCTTTCAATGGGATGTCATGCTGAACGTCCTTTGGCTTAAAGGACTTTAGATTGGCATAGGACCACGCCAACACGTCCATATATTTTTAGCAACTTGACAAATTTCGCTTCTTCTTGGTGTGCAACATTTTCCAATGTTCACAAATCATGCGGATGTGTCTCCGAACCTAAATTAACTGGTTCGGTCTGCGGGGATGAGTCGATCGATCGTCTCGCCTCTTCTTTTTCACAAAATGGTCATGCCTGTCGAATAGCCGTTCGAGAGAAACCAGGCCCTTCGGAATTTTATTTCCTTTGAGCTGACATATGCCATTGTTCTCCTCCTTGATTCGTGGTTTTGACCGGTGACTGATTCACGGCACTCAGAAGTGGATCCTTCGAAATGCAACTCCTTAAAATTTTCCGATTTTTCCAGAAAGGCAATGAGTTGATTATCATCATTGAATACTTGCCAATGCTGGGAATTGTCTGGCACACTTGGGCGGAAAACCACCTCAATGGTGTATTTGTCTGTTTTCAGACCTGGGTGTGGGAGCATGAGAGATGCTGAAATGGCCAATGAATCGGCCATGTCATTTTGAGCTCTTGGAATTGCCTCTATTGAAAAAGCATCAAATTCTTCGATGCTGTCCCATACTGCATTACGGTAGTGCCTGAGCCTCTCATTTTTACTTGGTAAATCCTTTTGACCTGATTTACAACTAGCTCTGCATCACCTTGTACTTTTAGATTTTTAATTCCTCTTTCCTTTGCGGCTTGCATACCGAGTAACAGAGATTCATACTCAGCAGTATTGTTAGTGTTGAAAAACTGCAATTTGAAAGAGAGAGGAATTACCTCCTCTTCGGGAGATATTAGTACGGCCCCAGTGCCACATCCACTAGTTGCACAACTGCCATCAAACTGCAAGGTCTAGATCTCATTAAGATCCTTTTCCTGAACGAGAACGCCCATTTTATCCGTCTCGGTAGATAAGAAGTAGTTCCCCATCCCTGATGATTCAAAAAGGATTTGGGCTTTGGGGTCTTTTAACTAGTAAGCAAGTACTTCTTTTGTGATTCTCGCTCTAATGTCTCGCATTCACACCCTTGACTGGAATCCTAGCTTTAGACCAGTCCATGTGAATTTCTCCACCAACTTCGCTGCAAAAACTTCTTCCCAGCAATATTCCATAGGCCGCCGGAATGTCAGCAACGAGGACTGTCATTTTTACTCTTTTATCTGGGAAAGCCGCAAATGCAAATTACGCGTCTTTGATTTGGCCAACCAACGGAACCTGCTTGGTTTCCAAGGAATAACATCTGCCGAAAGGCTTGGTAAGAGTGAGGCCCAAAGCATGGGTGAATTTTACCGGCATGACATTATCAGAAGCTCCGGAATCAATTATGCAGTTACTCAACTTATGGCCATTGATTAGGAGAGAGAGATAGAAAGGCTCTATCTTGCCTGATGCAGATGTTGAAGCAACATTTATGTGGGATTCAGGGGGAGTGGAAAGGATTCCTTTTGGGGAAACCTGCTTAGATGCAACAGCTT
The DNA here is from genome assembly GCA_018340775.1 of Taxus wallichiana var. yunnanensis. Taxonomy (NCBI): domain Eukaryota; kingdom Viridiplantae; phylum Streptophyta; class Pinopsida; order Cupressales; family Taxaceae; genus Taxus; species Taxus wallichiana. The sequence continues at coordinate 24,432,965 of CM031237.1, read as the reverse complement.
GACTCTGAATATATTTGGTCAATCTTACAAGCTGTTCGGGGTTTGACTGAAGATACTCAGCTTCAGACATTTGGATCTTGGTCTTTTTAGCATGATCTATGATATCAAATGCAGCCAAGGGTTGCGTTGGTGAGGGAATGAGTCCCTCTTCTCGCGATGGTGGAACAAGGTTACTGATCTTGATAGGAATATGAGGGGGCTGATTTGGAGGAGAGATGGGGGGAAAAGATTTCTTTGTAAAAGATTTGCTGGGGAGTTGAGTAGGAAGAGGGTTACCTATTTTAGCAATGATCGGAGGCGCGTTTGACACGGCCTTCTCCTGCTGGACATGAGCAGCAACTTCCGCTTCTTTTCCTTATGAGCGAGTAAAAACAGCATATGACTGTCCACTTGCATATCCCTGGGTACCCTCTTCTTCATCAGATTCTTCCTCATCAAATTCCATGTATCCAATAGTAGAGTCACCAGTCGGCTCACCGACATCTTGATCATCTTCACCTTGAGACGAAGGTTCTTCATAGTACTGCTATTCTTCTTCAATCTCGGCCAAAGCATTGACCGGAGGAGCTTCAAGCGCCAACCGTGGAGCATTCGCAGGTAAGTGCGGCCTTTGTGAAACATTATTGGGAACAAAACTCCTTCGTGGAACATCCCGTTATGAGGAACTAGGAGCTTGGGCCAACTGCTTCTTCAATGCTAGCAAATCATTCGCCATCTTTTGGAATGCTGGATCAGACGAAGTAGTAGGCGAAGGGTCTGAAGATTTGGACTTGGATGATTCCTTTTTCAACTCACCAGATATTATCAAATTGTCTTCTATCCGAATGGCAGCAGCCTGAGCGAGAACTAAGGTAGCTACTCACTCTTGAAGGAGCAAGAAACTAACTTTTGAGCTCATGGCGTTTACGAAGAAACACTTCTGATTCTCCGGTGTTGGAAGCATGGCAACAGGGACACGATTGATTAGTGCATTGAACTGGGTGATAAAATCACGCATGGTCTCATTGGCCTCCTTCTTCAGGTGAGTGATCCATGATAATAATGCAAATGCATCCTCTAAAGGCTTTTACCTATCTTCAAAAGCCTCCCGCAAGGTGGCCCAACTGGTGATAGATCCGGCCGGCAAATGCTGAAACCATTCAGCTGCGGGCCCTTGTAGAGTTTCCAGAAAAAGGCGAACCGACACATCTTCATGAGTCACATCTAAAATACTACATGACATGATGAATGCAAATATGTGGGAATCCATGCTTTGATTTCCGCTCCCATCGAATTTGGGAAAATTCTTTCGGTTCCATGCGGGAGTGCGTGAACTGGATGTGGTAAGGCCAAAGGACCCATAGTGTTTCCCCATGGTACCGCCATTTGAAAAGCTGGAAAGAGAACACGAGCTGGAAGTGTGGTTCCGCTGAGTAGCAAGGCACTACAAAGGGATGTGGATGCCCCTTGCAAAAGACTTTTTCTTCGTGAAGGTGAGACACTCTGGATGGTGCTGAGCCGAGCTTAGCACTGAAAAATGTGCCGGTGTCACGCTGAAATTGTGCCTTTGAAGCAGATCGAAAGTAGGATCAGCTTCTCCATGGGCTCTCCTGCTGCGCGTAAAAGGTTCACTTGCCAGTGTACCTTCCAGATCTACAATGTTATGGCGCATATTCAAACTTTCTTTTTGGTTGTACTTGCTGATTTTCTAGTTTTTCTGACAAAAACCAGCAGCATGCACTTTTCTAAATATTTAAAACTATCCTCTTCAGAAAACCGATTGTGGTTAATGACAAGTAATAACGAGGATAAGATGGCGGGGAGGAATAGCAAGCTGATTTTTACATCTGATCTTGACTTTTATCGGAGGGTTTCAAACTTTTAGAAAAATGTACCAAAATCCAGATCTACGTCAAAATACCGATTTTTGTAAAAACTCAATAACTAAAGATTTGTAACTAGGCCCGATCTATGGATCTCGAAGAAAATTTTCAATTTAGAGCACTTTTGCAAAAAAATTTATTTTTGTTAAAAAGTTTAGATTTGTAAACGAGCAGCGATTTTCTTATTTTTTACGATTTTTCTATCTTACCACCATCATAGATCCGATGATCTATTCGATCCCCAATAGAGTCACCAAAATGTTGGTCCGAAAATCATGTCACCTGGATAGATCTATGGATAGACAAGCCAACAGGTGTGCGGGGCATAGCCCCTCTTTGAGTCAGCAAAGCAAAACTGGTTTATTGCTATTCTACCAGCAGGAATCTTATGCAAGTCTCACAGATTACGCCTTCGGGATTTGGGATCTCATCCCAAGAGATTATTTTGCATCATGGAAAGAAAGGAATGAAAGAGGGAAAAGAGAAAGAGAAGATCGAAGGAAGAAAAGAAATGAATTCCAAAGCGAGTAAAGGTCAGAAGATTTATGTTTTTGGGTTGGTAGTAAATAGAGCCAAACCTACTTGCATAAATAAACAAAGCAATATTGATGAGCAAATGACAAAAAGGTAGATATGAATCTAATAGATTCAACACATATAGATCTAACATAAGAAAGGTCTGATGCATAACACAGCTATTGAGCACAAAGTCTTAATATTTGTATTACTGTTTTCTTCTGTTACAAGAAAGCTCAAAGTCTTTCTCTCCTCACTTCTATTTTCATCTAAAAAATGTCCACCACTTGAATACAACATGTATTCCAGTATTTATAGAAGATAGGAGAAGGAAAGAAGGCAAAAAGGAGCCAACCACCTATTTACAAAATATCTAAAAGTCATGTTGACTTTTGACAACTTGATGGATGACATCATCCCATGATGCAACATGGATGATTTCATCATTTGTGCCAACATACTTTAGACATTTCAACAAGAAAGTCGGAGAATAGAGAGAAGAAGAAGAAGAAGAAGAAGAAGCAGCTATTCGTCGTCATTGTCCTGCGGCCAAAAGGGAGTAACGCTTCGATCTTTTCGTGTGATGATATATGGAACTCGAGCGCGGTATTCCAAAACTTGTTAATCATGGGCCCAAATTGATCCTGGGAAGGATCCTTGTGCCGTTCGCTGATTGCTTCACAAGTCTCCCACTCGTCTATGAGCTTTTCTGGGAGTTTGGAATAGTCCTTCTCCGCCTCAATGAGGAACCCGACGAAGTCCCTACTGGCAAGCAGGTTGTTGATAGATTCGGTGTCAAATGTGACCTCTGGCCCTGTTCCTTGAGAAGCGATCTCCTTGAAGATCCAGATAGTTTCATCAGCTGATCTCATGGTAAAGGAAGGAGTGAGCAACCCTGGAGACATGTTGAGAACAATTCGCTCCATTTGATGCATTGCATCCAGGGCCTCTTCCTTTACCTTGTCTATCTTTTCCAGAACAAATTCAAGCTGATCTATCCGATAGTCCAGAGTGGACATGGTTTTGTTGAGGGCCCTTGGATGGCCGAAGACACCGAACTTGACCAGATCTTCGACTGAACAGTCAAACATTTGTTGAAAGGTCTCGTGTTGGAGTCTAGCATGTTCTAGCTCTTCTGATATGGGCCCCGCTAATGCTTGGAGTTCCTTGTTCGCCTTTCCGATGTTTAGATACAAATTGACAAACTCGGCGATCACTCTTTCACTATCCTTGAGGATCTGGCTCCTCCAAGCAGAAACAACCATACCCTGCTCACCGATCTTTGAATATTCGTTGATTTTCTCCTGGATGAGAAGCTCAGAAGTCTCGGCGGTAGTCATGGGTGGCACATTACCCATCTTTTGTAAGGCTTGAAGCAGATATTTGTTCTGCTCCTTCAATAGCCTTTTCTCTTCTTTGGTTTCTTGAAGATTTTTACAGAGGGCATTAGCTGCGGAAAGAGCTTCCCCTTGGAGACTTTCAGAAGACGTCCCCATTGTGACTTGGGTCATAGTAAAATCTATCGGAGACAGATCCTTTTTCTCTTTGAGGGGATTGGGGTATGTAATTTCCATGACTCTCTCACCTGCAGCACTTTGAGAGAAGCGTGTAACAAAGCTTCGCTTCTTCGCCCCTTTGGCCGAATCATCGAAAAGTCCATCGGAGCGATGGGAACTTTCCTCTTTTGCTGGCTCAGCTACTGAGAGATCCAGGCTAGTCCTATAGAAGAAGGACCAGAGACAAAGGAGGAGGAAGCTACAAGAGAAGAGGGGAAAACGTGGAGACACGCGGCGGTGGCATTGAGAGAATAGCCAAAGAAGTGTCCACGGAAGGAAGGGAAACTATAGGCAGAGAAGACATAGGAAGGGAAGGGAGCTCGGAGATGAGGGAAGAAATGGAGGAAGATAGATCAGCGAGGGAGGAGAAAATAGACGAATAAGCGGGGAAAGATTAGAAGAAGGGGTAGAGGACACGACCAAAGGGATGGTCGCTTGAGTCAATCGAGGAGGGGAAGGAAGAGAAGAAGAAGGTATAGAAGGGACCTGTTGTTGTAGAGCAATGCCGACATCCTAACTGGATGGGCCTATGGGACTATCCTCTGTTAATTACTCTTCCAGAGTTATGAATTGTTCTGGCTCTATGGAACGAGGATTTTCAGGGGCTTCTTCCTGAATGGTGCTGATTCACCTTCTGCACCTTTTCCTTGAAGCTGCTTCTTGGACCGTGAAGGTGCGTTGCCCAATGGGGAGGTTGTGAAATCTACCCCGAGGTAGATCAGCCCGTTCATGCAGCACCAATGCTCTGTCCTACGCAGAGTTTCCTTGGTCCTTTCCTCAATTGTCTGAGGAGCCTTGTTTCTGTCAATGGCCGGGAAGGGCCAATTGTCCCCATCCGTGTCATTATATACTTTGTCTGTTTCATCTTCCGTAGTTTGGAAGCCTTTGGGGACAATGGCTATCCGTCTTGGATGATTTCTACCAATGTTAGGTGAGAATGATCCTTTCTTCTAAGCTCCACCTCATGGAGGACGTCAATATAAATATCCTTGATCTAAGGAACATGGATTGGATCGAGCTTCTCTCTTGGCAGGCAGCCCCTTGGGTTGAAGGTAGGCCTGGCTGGGAAGTCATGCTTCAAATTGAGTAACTCCAGCTCTGCGAACATTTCCTTCCCCTTATGGTGGGTGGAGCATGTGTATCGGCCCACTGTGAGGGGGAAAGGAGTTCCACCCTTCTTTCTTTTGAGGCACTTTTCGTGGTATGTGACCAGCTGCCTTGATAATTCTAGCAGAATCAGTTTAGGCCCAGCATACCTTGGTAGCCTGGTTGGCTCTCCCAAAAAGTTGGCAGCCCTCAGATAGGTGAATGTGGGAAATTGGGTGAACAGGGCCCCCCATTTCTCCGTGGCTGCCACTATGTTTTAAATCGTGGCCGACTATGAGTCATGTTCGTCCTCAAAGCAGCGAGATGACATGGTAAAAGAATGCATCGTTAACTTTTGTGAACCGGGAGATGCTAATCTCCGGCCTCACTCTAGGTAGTACTCATATATCTTGACACGAGGCCAAACTCCACTTCGGTTTAGGCCTGGATAGTCCCTCTCGATCTTTTTGCAAAAGCATAGACCACGTAGGAGTTTATATGGAATACTCCCATTTTGTTGAATTATTGTAGCTTTGCTCGAGATGGTGCTTCTTATAATTTCCCCCAGCAGGCGATCGGGAAAATTCTTGTTCATTGTTTCCAAGTAGACAAAGATCCATTTATGGAAGTAATGGGTGTCGAGAAAGCCCGAAGACCCCGGCTCAGAAAGTAATGGTATCGCTAAGCTCTTCGAGAAGTCACTATGGTGGATGATCCGGGGCCACCGGGTCACTACCTTCTTGTTCTTCAAGTAGAATTCATTCATTAGTTGCATGTATTGGTCTTCATTATCTTCCTGTGCCTTGATACACTCTTCTTGGCTAATGGCCACAAAGTGCCGGTGGTGAGGGATGCCGAGTATGAGCTCAAAATGACGGGCAGTGAGGTTAATGACTACCTTGCCCTTGCTGTTTTCGACACATCTTGTGTCTTTGTTGTAACTCTAGGCAACCACCATCATGAATTCATTGTTGACAATGGCCGACGTGGGATCCCTCCCGGCCAAGGCATCGCATTATTATTAGTTTGTCCATCCATGGACTCAGTAACTTTCGAGTTCGCCTGTAATTCTTCCATGTCAATATGACCCACCTCGAGTCTCGACATCCATGTTACATTCGGCCCGTGACTCGGGCATCCCGACCCTTCGATATTTATACTTCATCTCTTCTTCTATGAGCTTAGCCTTTCCTTTTGATTTGATAGGTCTCTCTTGCTAGATGTAGACATATGATCTTTTGAACTTAGTTGCTGATCTCGCATGAATAAGAAGTGAGACCCAATCCAAAAAGGTTGAATTAGCCATTTGATCTTCTATTGGAATGTTAGCAGAAGAAAGAGTTAGATATTTTAAGGCTCGGGCGCAGGTGCATGAAAATTGCAGCTTATAGGGCCAAATAGGTAAGGCGCATAGGAAAGGGGTGTTGCAAAGGTTAGACAGGCACCAAAGGCACATGGCGCATGCAAACTGTAGGTTGCATTTTATAAAGGGCACATGGAAAGTGTGTGTTACATAGTGATGAGGATGCGCCCTTTGGCGCATGGAATTTTCATGTTGCATTGGAAATTGTGTGCCCTTTGGCGCACGGATGGTTCGTGTAACAAATACTTTTCATGTGCCAAAGGGAATATGGCACGGCACATGAAAAGCTTACACAACATGGTGTTATTGCAATCGGGGATGCGCCACGTCTTTATAGCTTCATACATAGCGCGGATAAAACTTGTGTCACATGGAAGTGGGTGCGCCATTGGCTCATGGAAAGGAGATGCAACATGTGAGAAGGATGGTGTGCCATAGGGGCGCAGGATTAGCACTTGTAGCATGTGAAAGAGGCACGCCTTGAGGGCGCAGGAGCTAATGATGCAACAAGAAAGCTGGGTGTGCCATTGGCGCAGGTTTTGGCCATGTTGCAAGGGGGACAGATGCGCCATGGGGGCGCAACTGTTTATGATGTTGCAGATCATTTGGTGCGCCAAGGGGAAAAATAGTGAACTAAACTTCTTCACAAAGGGGTTTTTCATGGTTCATACTTCTTTTCTCCTCTTTCTTATTTTGAAAGGCTCGATTGGGGTAAATAAAATGATCTAGATCGGGGAGGGCCACAACCACTGTTTCAAGGATAACATCCTCTTCCAGCAGATTTGGAAAGAGGAAGGTAGGAAAGGGGCAGATAGCAAACGGAGGAGGCTAGGCCAACACATTTGATATTTCAATACTTCCAAACTACAGCCAGATCACAAGCACACCAAGAAACAAGAACGAAAAACACACGAGAGAGAAAGACACCTCTTACCTAGATAAATAGCAAAATCTTGAGAACGGGTCCACAAGGCGATGAAAACGATGATGAGGCAAAGGCAGGCTCGAGAAAAATCACGTGCTCAGCGAAAAGTGAAAATGACATTTGGGTGTACAAACACATATATATATAGGTGAACCAGTCATAAATGTGCCACCCACTTTTTAAAGGGCGCATGAAAGTTGTTGTCGATAGGAGAAAGCGTGCACCCTTTGGCACATGAAAATATTTGACAGCAAGAAATTAAGCGCTCCTTTAGCGCACAAAATGCTATGTCGACATGATATTATGTGTGCCCTTTGGCGCATGAAAAGGTTGTGTTGCAATAAGATTATGTGCGCCCTTTGGCGCACCAAAAAGTGGCGCAACAAACATTGTGCCAACACAAAGGCGCATACGTCTTGGTGCACGCAGGGAAGGCCCAACACACTTTGGCGCACCGAAAGTTGTGTTAACACTAAAAATCATGTGCCAAAGGTTTTAAAGGGGGCGCACCAAAAGTTGGTATTACAAAGCAATTTCATGTGCCCAGCCAAAAAGGCTCAAAAAGACTAAGTTGAAAAACCAGATTTCCGGGAAGGGATTTTACAATGTTTCGAATGCAAGGATCCTGACGAGGATCGGAACAAAATTTTCGGTATGGTTATCGGTAAAATTTCCCTTGTCAATTTTACGGGATAACAGAGCTCATTTGGAAGGTCGCAAGTATCTCACCTGGGATATTTTCAAGTATCTCGACTTGAGATTTCCGGAAACTCACCTAGGAACTTTCGAGTAGCTTGACTTGAGCTCACCCAGAGCTTGTCAAGCACTCACCCAAAACTCGCATGAGAGCTCACTGACTGACACTTACCCAAAACTCGTATGAGAGCTTGCCTATCAACTCACCTTAACAACTCACCTTGAGCTCACTAAGGAGATCATCTTCCCAACTCACCCTAAGCTTGTCCGGTATCTCACCTCGAAATTTGTCGAGTAGCTCACCTAGGAGCTCACCGAGTAGATCATCGAGCAAGTTGACTTGAGCTCACTTGTGAGCTCACTAGTGAGCTTTCTAAGCAACTAACGGAGGACTTCACCGGGACCTCACCTAAAAGCTCACCTAACAACTTACCTAGGAGCTTTCCTAATAGCTCACTTGGGAGCTCAACAAGTAGCTCGCCAAGTAGGTTTACTTGAGCTTGCATGTGATCTCATTGATCGGCTCATTGGGGACATCACCGGGAGCTCACCAAGTAGCTCCCTTGGGAGCTCACCTAGCAACTTGCACTGGGAGCTCACCGAATAGCTCGCTAAGTAGCTTGCCTTGAGCTCTTCTCGGGAGCTCACCGATTAGCTCGAGTTGAGATCTCCCAGAGCTCATCGAGTAACTCACCTAGGATCTCGCTTGACTGACTCACCTTACCATCTTACTTTGGGCTCACCTTCCCAACTCTCCTTGAGCTCACCTTGCCAACTCACCTATAGCTCACCTTTGAGCTCACCGGGAGCTCACTAAGCATCACACCTAGGAACTTAGCTAGGAGCTCGATAAGTAGCTCACCCAGGAGCTCGTCGAGCGGCTCAACTTGAGCTTTCCCAAAACTCACCTAGGAGCTCACCGACACCTCACCTTTCCAGCTCAATATTTATCTCGCCTTAGAGCTCGACGAGAAACTCAACTTGAGCTCACCCGGGAGCTTGTCAAGCATCTCACCCGGGAGCTTGTCAAGTAGCTCACCCAAAACTCACATGGGAGATCACCTAATAGCTCACCCGAGAACTCACATGGGAGCTCACCTATTAGCTCCCCTTAACATCTTACCTTGAGCTCACTAGTTGGATCACCTTCCCAACACACCTTGAGCTCATCCGGTAGCTTGTCTTGGATTTTTTTGAGTAGCTTATCAAGTAGCTCATCTAGTAGCTCACCGACTAGCTCATCGAGTACGTTGAACCTAGCTCGCTTGTGAGCTCACTAGTGACCTTTCTCGAGCAACTCACTGGGGACCTCACTTGGGAGATCACCAAGTAGGTCGATTGGGAGCTCACCTATTAGCTTTCTTGGTACCTCACCGAACAGCTCGCAAACCTAGATCTCCTAGGAGCTCTTCCGGGAGCTCATCGATTAACTCAATTTGAGTTCACACGAGAGCTCGTCAAGTAACTCACCGGGAGCTAGCCTTATAGCTCACCTTACTAACTCACCCTTAGCTCACCTTACCAACTCGCTTTGAGCTCATCTAGTAGCTTTCATGTAAGCTCACCTCATATATTGCTGACAAGCTCACCTTTGAGCTCACCTGGGAGCTCACCGAGTAGCTCACCTAGGAGCTCAGTTGGGAGCTCGGAAAGTAGCTCACCCAAGAGCTCATTGAGTAGCTCGAGTTAATCTTACCCAGAAACTCTCCCAGGAGCTTGCATGACATTTTTCCTTGCCAACTCACCTTGAGCTAGCTAAGCAGCTTGACTTGAGTTCAATTTGGAGCTCGTCAAGTAGCTCACTCAAAAACTCACATGGGAGCTCACCGATGCTCACTCACCTTACGAGACTTGCATGGGAGCTCAACTATCGCTCAGCTTTCCAACTCACCTTGAGCTCACTGAGGAGTTCACCTTGCCAACTCACCTTAAGCTCATCTCGGTAGCTTTCCTCAATGTTCATCGAGTAGGTCACCAAATATCTCACCTAGGAACTTGCATAACAGCTTACCTAGGAGATCACCGAGTAGCTCTCTAATTAGGTTAACTTGAGCTTGCTTATGAGTTTACTGAGTAGCTCATCGAGTAACTCACCCGGGAACTCATGTTAGATATTTCTTGACACTCACCTTGCCAACTCACCTTGAGCTCACCTTTCCAACTCGCCTTGAGCTAATCTAGTAGCTCACATGTAAGCTCACCATAGAGATTACCGACAAGCTCACCTAGAGCTATTCGGGAGCTCACCGATCAGCTCAAGTTGAGCTTGCTCGGGAGCTCTTCAAGTAACACACCTGGGAACTCACCTTGGAGCTCACCTAATAGCTCACCTTGTCAAATCACCTTGAGCTCGCCTTGAGCTCATCTCGGTAGCTTGAAAGTAAGCTCACCTAGGATATTGCCGACAAGTTCACCTTTGAGCTCACCTAGGAGCTTACTTAGGAGCTCGGCTAGGAGCTTGGCAAGCAGCTCACCTAGGAGCTCATGGAGTGGGAGCTCACCTGACATCTCACCTTACCAATTCACCTTGATTTTTCCTTACCAACTCACATTGAGGTCACCTTGCTAACTCATCTTGAGCTCATCTAGTAGCTCGTATGTAAGCTCACCTCGAGATTACTTGAAAAACTTACCTTTGAGCTCACCGGGAGCTTATTGAGCAACTAACCTAGGAGCTCGACTCAAGCTCTGCAGTAAAGCAGCTCACCTAGGAACTCATCAAGTAGCTTGGCTTGAGCTTTCCTAAAACTCACCGGGAGTTCACCTAACAGCTCGCCTTGCCATCTCACTTTAAGCTCACCTAGGAGCTCACCGAGAAGCTCGAATTGAACTCACCAGAAGCTCATCAAGTAGCTCATCTCGAAAACTTGCATGGGAGCTCACCGACATCTCACCTTGCAACTCCCATTGGAGCTCCCCTATCAGCTCACCTTGCCACTCACCTTGCAAACTCGCCTTGAGCTCATCTAGTATCTCACATCGAATTCGTAGAGTAAATCAAAAAGTAGCTCACCCGGGAGCTCGACTAATAGCTCACTTGGGAGCTTACCTAATAGCTCACCTAGGAGCTCAACATGTAAGTTGACTTGAGATCACTTATGATCTCACCGAGTAGCTTATCGGTGACCTCACGGGATCTTGCCAAGTAGCTCACCGGGAGCTCGCTAAGTAGCTCACCCGGGAGCTATTCAGGAGCTCGCCGATCGGATCGAGTTGATCTCACCCGGGAGCTCGTCGAGTAACTCACCTAGGAACTCGACTAGGAGCTCACCTGATAGCTCACCTTACCAACTCACCTTGATTTCACCTTGTCAACTCACCTTAAGCTCCACTTTCCAACTCATCTTGAGCTCATGTGGTAGCTCACATGTAATCTCACCTCGAGAGAATACCTACAATCTCACTTTTGAGCTCACGGGAGCTCACCGAGTAGCTCGCCTAAGAGCTCAACTTGGAGATCAAAAAATAGCTCACTCGGGAGCTCGCCCGATAGCTCACCTTACTAGCTTACCTTGAGCTCACCGGGAGCTCACCAAGCAGCTCAACTTTAGCTCACCCAGAACTCATCAAGTAGCTCACTTGAAAACTCACATGGGATCTCACCTATCAACTCACCTTAAGCTCACTTAGGAGCTCACCTTTCAAACCCCCCTTGAGCTTGTCTAGTATCTTGCCTCATAGTTCATCGAGTAGCTCACCAAGTAGCTCACCTAGGAGCTCACCTACCAACTCACCTAGGAGCTTACCTAACAGATCACTTGGGAAATCACCGAGAATCTCACCAAGCAAGTTGACTTGAACTCAATTATGAGCTCACCGAGTCACTCAACGAGGACCTCTCCGGGAGCTTTTCAATTAGCTCACTTGGGAGTGTTCCTAGAAGCTCACCCGGGAGCTCATTTGAATAACTCACCAAGTAGCTCACGTAGGAACTCTTCTCCGAGAGCTTTCCAATTAGCTTGAATTGAGCTCACTTTGGAGCTCACCGAGTAACTCTCCGGGAACTTTCCTAGGAGCTCACCCGATAGCTCACCTTATTAACTCACCATGAGTTTTCCTTACTAACTCACCTTGACCTTACCTTTCCAACTCACCTTGAGCTCATTTGGTAGCTCACATGTAAACTCACCTCAAATATTACCGACAAGCTCACCTTTGAGCTTGTCGGGAGCTCATTGAGCAAATCACCTAGGAGCTTAGGCTGGGAATTTAGCAAGTAACTCAACTTGAGCTTGTCCTAAAAATCACCTCAAAGATTGCCTAATAACTCACCTTGCCATCTTTCCTTGAGCTCACCCGAGAGCTCGCCGAGCGAGTCACCCAGAAATTCAACTCATAGCTCACCTATAAACTCACATGGGAGCTCACATTGCCACTCACCTTGAGCTTGATAAGGAGCTCACCAATCCAACTCACCTTGAGCCCATCTAGTATCTCACCTTGGAGTTCATCGACTAGCTTGCCAAGTAGCTTACCAAAGAGCTCACCAAGTAGCTCTTCGAGTAGGTTGACTTGAGCTCACTTTTGAGCTCACTTGTGAGTTCACCAAGTAACTCACAAGAGACCTCTCCCGGGAGCTCGCTAGGTAGCTTGCTTGGAACCTTGCCTAGCAGCTCGCCAAACAGCTCACCAAGTAGCTCACCTGGGATCTCTTCTGGGAGCTCACCAATAAGATCAAATTGAGCTCACCTAGAAGCTTGTCACGTAACTCACCTAGGAACTCACATGGGAGCTCGCCTATAGCTCACCTTACTAACTCGCCTTGAGCTCACTTGTCTAAATTGACTTGATCTCACCTTGCTAACTCATCTTGAGCTCATCTGGTAGCTCACATGTAAGTACACCTCGAGATTACACGACAAGATTGCCTTTGAGCTCACTTGGGAGCTCATAGAGTAGCTCACCTAGGAGCTCCTTTGGGAGCTCGGCAAGTAGCTCACCTAGGATCTTGTCACGCATCTTGACTTTAGCTTGCCCGAAAACTCACATGGGACCTTACCTTCATGACTCACCTTGCCGACTTACCTAGGATCTTACTTGAGTAACTTGACTTGAACTTTCCTATGATGCGGTCAAGTATCTTACCTGAAACTTGCATGGGAGCTCACCGACAAACATGCCTTGCCAACTTACATGAGAGCTCACCTTGTCATCTCACTAAAGAGATCACATTACCAACTCACCTTGATATCGTCGGTAGCTCACCTTGGAGTTCGTTGAGAAAATATCCAAGTAGCTCACCTAGGAGATCTCTCGGTAGCTCACCTTGTGAGCTCACCGATTAGCTCATCGGGAGCTCACCTAGGAGCTCGCAAAGTAGCTCACTTGGGAGCTCACCCAAAAGCTTACCTAGGAGCTCGCCGAATAGATCACCAAGTAGGTCACCTTGAGATCTTCTAGGATCTCACTAATTAGCTTGAGTTGAGCTTTCTCGGGAGCTCATCGAGTAACTCACCCGGGACCTCACTTGATAGCTCACCTTACAAACTCACTTTGAGCTCACCTTCCCAACTCGCCTTGAGCTCACCTTGCCAACTCACCTTTAGCTTGCCTTTGATCTCACCCAAGAGATCACCAAGCATCTCACCTAGGAGCTCGACTAGGAGCTTGGTAAGCAGCTCACCCAGGAGCTCATCGAGTAGCTAGACTCGAGCTTACCCGATAAATAACACGGGAGCTTTCTTGACAGCTCACTTTTCCATCTCACTTTGAGCTCACTTAGGAGCTCACTGAGCAGCTCGACTTGAGCTCACTCGGGAGCTCGTCAAGTAACTTACCCAAAAAATTGCATGGGATCTCGCCCGATAGCTCACCCGAAACACACATGGGAGCTCGTCTATCAGCCTTCCTTAATAGCTTGATGAGGAGCTCACCTTCCCAACTCACCTTGAGCTCATTTGGTAGCTTACCTCAAACATTGTCAAGTAGTTCATCAAGTAGCTCACCTGGGAGCTCACCGATCATCTTGCTAAGTAGGTTTACTTGAGCTAACTTGTGAGCTCACTAGTGAGCTTGCCAAGCAACTTACCGAGGACCTCGCTGGGAGCTTACCAAGTAGCTCACTTGGGATCTCACCTAGCGAGATCACTATGTATCTCACCGAAAATCTCACAAAGTATGTCACCCGGGATCTCTTCTTGGAGCTCACCAATTACCTCAAGTTAAGCTCACTTGGGAGCTCATCGAGTAACTCACACGTGTAACTCACCCGTGAGCTAGCAAAGCTCACCTTGAGCTCATCTTATAGCTCACATGTAAGCTCACATCAGATATTTCTAACAAGCTCACCTAGGAACTCACCAAGTACCTCACCTAGGAGCTCAACTCGAGCTCAAAAAATAGCTCACCCAAGAGCTCGCGTCGAGCAGCTCAAGTTAAGCTTTCCTAGGAACTTTCCTAGGAGCTCACATGACATCTCACCTTGCCAACTCCGCTTTCACTCACCAAATAGCTCGAATTGAGCTCGATTAGGAGCTCGTCAAGTAGCTCACTTGAAAACTCACATGGGAGCTCACCTGATAGCTCACCTTGCTAACTCACATGGGATCTCACCTATCATCTCAGCTTGCTAGCTCACTAAGGAGTTCACCTTGCCAACTTGCCTTGAGCTCGTCTAATAGCTCACCTCGAAGTTCATCGAGTAGCTCGCCAAGTAGCTCACCTAATAGCTCGCTAGGGAACTCAGCTAATATCTCTCTTGGGAGATCACCGAGTAGCTCTCTGAGTAGGTTGACTTGATCTTGCTTGTAAGCTCACCGAGTAGCTCATCAAGTAACTCACCTTGGAGCTTGCCTGATAGCTCACCTTGCCAACTTACCTTGAGATAACCTTGTAACCTCACCTTGAGCTCACCTTACCAACTCACCTTGAGCTAATCTAGTAGCTTACATGTAAGCTCACCTCAGAGATTGTCAACAAGCTCACCTAGGAGCTCATCTGGTAGCTCACCTCAAAGTTCATCAAGTAAATCTCTAAGTAGCTCTCCTAGGAGCTCACTGGTAGCTCGCCTAATAGCTCACTTGGGAGCTCACTAAGTAGCTCACCGAGTAGGTTGACTTGAGCTCACTTGTGAGCTCGTTGATCACCTTTCCGGGGACCTCACCTAGGAGCTCGCTAAGTAGCTCACTTAGGAGCTCACCTAGCATCTTTCCTGGGATCTCACAAAATAGATCACCAAGAAGCTCACCTTGAGCTCTTTAGCTCATAAAGTAGCTCACCTGGGAGATCTTCTGGGAGCTCACCGATTACCTCAAGTTGAGCTCACCCAGGAGCTCATCGAGTAACTCACCTAGTAAGTCACCTAGGAGCTAGCCTGATGACTCACCTTACCAACTCTCCTTGAGCTCATCTGGTAGCTTGCATGTAATATCACCTCAAATATTGCCAATAATATCACCTTTGAGCTCACTTGGGAGCTCACCAAGTAGCTCACCTAGGAGCTCAATTGGGAGCTTGTGAAGTAGCTCACCCAGAGCTCATCGAGTAGCTCAAGTTAATCTTACCCAAAAACTTACGGGAGATCGCATGACATCTCACCTTGCCAACTCACCTTGATCTCGCCAAGCGGCTTGATTTGATCTTGATAAGGAGCTCTCAAGCGGATCATTCGAATACTCACATGGGAGGTCACCGATAGCTTACCTTACTAAATCACATGGGAGCTCACCTATCAGCTCTACTTTCTAGGTCACCTTGAGCTTGCTTTGAGGAGTTCAACTTACCAACTCACCTTGAGCTCGTCTAGTATCTCACCTCATACTTCATCGAGTAGCTCACAAAGTAGCTCTCCTAATAGCTCAACTAGGAACTTGCCAAACAGCTCACCCGGGAGATCACCGAGTATCTCTCTAAGTAGGTTGACTTGAGCTTACCGAGTAGCTTATCAAGTAACTCACCTAGGAACTCACCTTTTAGCTTTCCTAACAGCTCACCTGCCAACTCACCTTGATCTCACCCGGTCAACTCTGGGTTTGAGCTCAACTTGCTAACTCACCTTTAGCTAATCTAGTATCTTGCATGTAAACTCACCTAAGAGCTTACTAATAAGCTCACACTGGGAGCTCTTCTAGGAGCTTTACGATGAGCTTGAGTTGAGCTCACACTGGGATCTCTTCAAGTAACTTACCCTGTAACTCACTTGGGAGCTCACCTAATATCTTACCTTGTCAACTCACCTTTAGCTCACCTTGCCGGCTCACTTTGAGCTCATCTAGTAGCTCACATGTAATCTCACCTTAGAGATTACTGATAAGCTCGTGTTTAAGCTCACTTGGTAGCTCACCTAGGAGATCGGCTGGGAGCTTGACAAGTATCTCACCCCAGAGCTCATCAACTGGGAGCTCACCTAACAGTCACTTTCTAATTCACCTTAAGTTCACCTTACCATTTCACCTTGAGCTCACCTTGCTAACTCACCTTGAGCTCATCTAGTAGCTCGTATGTAAGCTCACCTCGAGATATTATTGACAAGATCACCTTTGAGCTCACCCGAGAGTTCACCGAGTAGCTCACATAGGAGCTCGGGTGGGAGCTCGGAAAGCAACACACCCAAGAACTCATCAAGGAGCTAAACTTGAGCTTACCTAGAAACTTACTCGGGGCTTGCTTCATAGCTCACCTTGAGCTCACCGGGAGCTCGATGAGCAGCTCAACTTGAGCTTACTCGGGAGCTCATCAAGCAAATCACTGAAAACTCACATGGGAGCTCACCTAATAGCTCACCTTGCTAGTTTTTATTGAACTCACCGAGGGGCTCACCTTGCCAACTCGCACTTGAGCTCATGTGGTAGCTCACATCGAGTTCATCAAGTAGCTCTCTCAGTAGCTCCTAGGAGCTTGACTAACAGCCTCGCTTAGGAGCTCACCTAATAGCTCACCCGGGAGCTCACCGAGTAGGTTGACTTGAGCTCCCTTACGAGCTCACGGAGTAACTCATCAGGGACCTCACCTAGGAGCTCACGAAGTAGCTTGCTTGGGAGCTCGCCTACCATCTCGCCAAGTAGCTCACCTAGGAGCTTGCGGGAGCTCACCAATCTGCTCGAGTTGATCTTTCTTGGGAGATTATAAAGTAACTCACTGGAAACTCAACTTACAAACTTTCCTTGAGTTCACCTTGCTAACTCACCTTGAGCTCATCATCGGTAGCTCACATGTAATCTCACCTCGAGAGATTTCCGACAAACTCACCTTTGAGAACACCGGGAGCTCACCGAGTAGCTCACCTAGGATCTCAGTTGGGAGCTCAAAAAGTAGCTCACCCGGGAGCTCACCTGACAACTTGCCTTGCTAGCTCACCTTGAGCTCACCCAGGAGCTCACCGAGCTGATTGACTTGAGCTCACCCGAAGCTCATCAAGTAGCTCACTGAAAACTCACATGGGATCTCACCTTACCAACTTGCATTGGAGCTCACCTTAAGCTCACCCAAGATCTCACCTTGGTAACCCACCTTGAGCTTGTTTGGTATCTCACCTTAGAGTTCACTGAGTCACTCACCAAAGAGCTCACCAAGTAGCTCACCAAAGAGCTCACCTAGGAGGTCACCTAACAGCTTGCCTAGGAACTCACCTAACAAGTCACTTAGGAGCTCACCAAGAAGCTAACCGAGTAGGTTGACTTGAGCTCACTTGTGATCTCGCTAAGTATCTCGCCGGAGGACCTCACCTAGGGGCTTTTCAAGTAGTTTTCTTTGGAGCTCACTTAGTATCTCACCTAGGAGCTCACCGAACAACTCACTAAGTAGCTCACCTAGGAGCTCTTCCGAGAGTTCATCGAGTAACTCTCATGGGAACTCACTTAGGAGCTCACTTGATGACTCACCTTACTAACTCACCTTGAGCTTGGATTTGACTTAGCTTGAGCTCGCCTAACACCTCACCTTGCCAACTCATGAGCTCACCTAGGAGCTCGCATGGGAGCTCGAATTGAGCTCACCTAATAGATCGATTTGAGCTCATCCAGGAACTCATCAAGTAACTTGCCCAAAAATTGTATAGGAGCTCACCGACAACTAACCTTCCCAACTCGCATGGGAGCTAACCTATCAACTCACCTTACCAGCTCAGAGCTTGATGAGGAGCTCACCTTGCTAACTTGTCTTGAGCTCAGAAGGTAGCTTGCCTCAAAGTTTGTCGAGTAGCTCGAGTTGAGTTCATCCGAGAGCTCGTCATTAACTCACCTAGGATCTCACCGACAACTCACCTTGCCAACTTTCCGTTAGCTCACCTTTCTAAATGGCTCACCTTGGAGCTCACCTAGGAGCTCACCTAGTAGGTCACCTAGGAGCTCGATGGTAAGCAGCTCACCTAGGAGCTCATCGACCAGCTCAACTTGAGCTTTCCTAAAAAATTTCTTGGGAGCTCACCTAATAGCTCACCTTACTAGCTTGCCTTGAGCTTACCCAAGAGCTAGCTGAGTAACTCAACTTGAGCTCACCCAGGAGCTCATCAAGTAGCTTGAGTGAAAACTCACATGGGAGCTTGCCTTATAAAATCACATGGGAGCTCACCTATCAGCTCACCTTACCAGCTCACCTTGAGCTTCATTGAGGAGCTCATGTGGCCAACTCATCTTGAGCTCATCGGTAGCTCACCTCGAGTTCATTGAGTAGCTTTCTAGGTAGCTCACCGGGAGCTCAATGAGTAGCTCGCCAAGTAGGTTGACTTGATATCACTTGTCAACTCGCTAATGAGCTCACCGAGTAACTCACGGGGACCTCGCTTGGGAGCTCACCAAATAGATCACAAAGTAGCTCACCCGGGAGCTCTTCAGGAGCTCATTGAGTAACTCACTTGGGAACTCACTTAGGAGGTCACCAAAGCTTGCCTTGAAAACTCACCTTGAGCTCATCTTGTAGCTCACATGTAAGCTCACCTCAGATATTTCTAACAAGCTCACCTTTGAGCTCACTTGTGAGCTCACCTAGAGATTAGCTAGGAGCTCAAGTAAGTAGCTTGCCAGGAGCTCATTGAGCAGCTCAACTTGAGCTTACCGGAAACTCACCTTGGAGTTTTCCGATAGCTCACCTTGAGATATTCCATGAGCTCCCGAGTAAGTCAACTTGAGCTAACCTCAGAGCTAGTCAAGAAAATCACCGAAAACTCGGATGGGTTCTCATCTAATAGCTCACCTTGCTAACTCTCATGAAAGCTCACCTATCGGCTTTCCTTGATAGCTTACCTTGATCTCATTGAGGAAATCACCTTGCCAACTCACCTTGATCTCATCTAGTAGCTCACCTTAGATTTATTCAAGTAGCTCATCAAGTAGCTCACCTATAATTTTTCCTAACGAGATCACCTAGGAGCTCACCGAGCAACTCGTCGAGTAGGTTTACTTGAGCTCACTTGTGAGCTCATCGAGGACCTCACCTAGGATCTCACCAAGTAGCTCACTTGGGAGCTCACCTAGTAGCTCACCTAGAGCTCACAAAATAGCTTGCCTAGGAGCTCTTCTAGGAGCTCACCGATCAGCTTGAGTTGAGCTCACCTGGGAGCTCATCGAGTAACTCACCGGGATCTCACCTTAGAGATCACCGATAGCTCACCTTGCTAACTAACCTAGAGCTCACCCTTTTAACTCACCTTGAGCTCACCTTTCTACCTCACCTTTAGCTCATCTCGGTAGCTCGCATGGAAACTCACCTCATAGATTACCGATAAGCTCAACTTTGAGCTCACACGGGAGCTCACCGAGTGGTTCACCTAGGAGCTTAAATGGAAGTTCGGTAAGTAGCTCACCCAGGATCTCGTTGAGTAGCTTAACTTGAGCTTTCCTAGAAACTCACTGGGAGCTTGCGTAATAGCTCTCCTAGGAGCTCACCAAATAGGTCGACTTGAGCTCGCTCGCCTAGGAACTCGTCAAGTAGCTCACCCGAAAACTTGCATGGGAGCTCACCTATAAGGTCACCTTCCTAGTTCACCTTGATCTTGCTTTGGATCTCACCTTTCCAACTCACCTAGAGCTCATCTCGTAGCTCACGTCAGATTTTTTCAAGTAGCTCACTAATTAGCTCACCTAGGATCTCACCGAACAGCTCACTTGGGAGCTTATGGAGTAGCTCGCTAAGTAGGTTGACTTGACCTCACTTTTGAGCTCACTTGTGAGCTCACTGAGTAGCTCGCCGGGGACCTCACATGGGAGCTCACCACATAGATCACTTGGGAGCTCACCTAGCAGCTCACCTAGGAACTCGCAGAATAGCTCACCAAGTAGCTCACTTGGGAGATCTTCTGAGAGCTCGCCAATCAGCTTGAGTTGAGCTCACCAAGGATCTCATCAAGTAACTCACTTAGGAACTCACTTGAGAGCTCACCTGATAGCTCACCTTTCTAACTCATCTTGAGCTCACCTTGCTAACTCTCCTTAAGCTCACCTTTCCAACTCACCTTGAGCTCATCTCAGTGCTTGTGCATGTAAGTTGATGTTAGAGATTACTAACAAGCTCACCTTTGATCTTGCTTAGGATCTCATGTAGTAGCTCACCTAGGAGCTGGGCTGGGAACTCAATAAGTAGCTCACCCAAGAGCTCGTAGAACAACTTTACTTAAGCTTTCCCAGGAGCTCGTCAAGCACCTCACCTGAAAACTTAAATGGGAGCTCACCTGATAGCTCACCTTACTAACTCACATAGGAGCTCACATTTTCAGCTCACCTTGAACTCACTAAGGAGCTCACCTTGCCAACTCACCTTGAGCACATCTGGTAGCTGGGATATGAGTTCATCGAGTAACTCACCAAGTAGCTCCCCTGGGAGCTCACCTAGCAACTCACCTAGGAGCTAACTAAGTAGGTTGACTTGAGCTCACTTTTGAGCTCACCGAACAACTCACTAGGAACCTTGACTGGGAGCTCACCAAGTAGTTCACTTTTGAGATCACCTAGCAGCTCACCTAGGAGCTCACCGAATAGCTCACCAAGTAGCTCACCTGGTAGCTCACCTCAGAGCTCACCTAATAGCTCACCTAGGAGCTCACCTAATAGCTCACCTAATAGCTTACATGGGAACTCACCGAGTAGCTTGCTGAGTAGGTTGACATGAGCTCACTTATGAGCCCACTAAGTAGCTTACCGAGGACCTCACCTAGGAGCTCACCAAGTAGTTGGCTTGGGAGCTCACCTAGTAGGTCACATGGGAGCTTGTAGAATAGACCACCAACTAGCTCACCTAGGAGCTCTTCTAGGAGCTCATTGATCAGTTTGATTTGAGCTCACCGGGAGCTCGTTGAGTAAATCACATTGGAACTCACCTAGGAGCTCACCTAATAGGTCACCTTGCTAATTAACCTTAAGTTCACCTTACTAACCCGACATTGAGCTCACCTTGCCAACTTGCCTTGAGCTCATCTCGGTAGCTCGTATGTAAGGTCACCATAGAGATTATAAACAAGCTCACTTTTGAGCTCACCGGGAGCTTACCAAGTAGCTCACCTAGAAACTTAACTGGGAGCTCATCAAGTAGCTCACCCAAGAACTCATCAAGAAACCCACCTTGAGCTTTCCCGAAACTCACGGGAGCCACCCGACGACTCAAATTTCTAGCTCACCTTGACCTCACCCAAGAGCTCACCGAGCAGCTTGACTTTAGTTCACCTAGGAGCTCATAAAGTAGATCACCTAAAAACTCACATGGGAGCTCACCTGACAACTCACCTTACCAACTCACATGGGAGCTCCCCTATCAGCTCACCTTGAGCTCTCTTAGGAGCTCACCTTGCCAACTCACCTTGATCTCATTTGGTAGCTCACATTGGAGTTCATCCAAAGCATCTCGCCAAGTAGCTTGGCTAGGAGCTTAACTAACGGCTCACATGGGAGCTCACCTAATAGCTCACCTGGGATCTCACCAAATAACTCTTGGGTAGGTTGACTTGAGCTCACTTATGAGGTCATCAAGTAGCTCATTAGGGACCTTTCTGGGAACTCACCAAGTAGCTCGCTTGGGAGCTCACCTAGCAGCTCACCTGGGAGCTTTCCAAATAACTTGCAAGTAGCTCACCTAGGAGGTATTCGGGAGATCACCGATCAGCTCGAGTTGAGCTTGCCAAGAAGCTCACCGATCAGCTTGAGTTGAGCTCAGTGAGTAACTCACCTAGGAACTTGACTAGGAGCTCACCTGATAGCTCACCTTACCAACTCACCTTGAGTTCAGCTCGCTAACTAACCTTAAGCTCACCTTTCCAACTCACCTTGAGCTCATCTGGTAGCTCACATGTAATCTCACCTCATATATTGTTGACAAGCTCACATGGGAGCTCACTAAGCAGCTCACCTAGGAGCTTGGCTGGGAGCTCAAAACGTAGCATGCCCAGGAGCTCACGAGATAGCTCGCCTTGCTAGCTTACCTTGAGCTCACCTAGGATATCACCTAAAAAATCACATGGGAGCTCACCTTACCAAATTGCATGGGATATCACCTATCAGCTCACTTTAAGCTCACTTAAGAGATCACCTTGCCAACCCACCTTGAGCTTGTCTAGTAGCTCACCTCAGAGTTTCTTGAGCAGCTCACCAAGTAGCTCACCGGGAGATTTCCTACCGGCTCATCGGGAGCTCACCTAATATCTCACCTTGGAGCTCACCTAATAGCTTTAATCAAGAGCTCACCGAGAAGCTCACTGAGAAGGTTAACTTGAGCTCACTTGTGAGCTTGCCAAGCAGCTCATCGGGAACTCACCTAGGAGCTTGCCAAGTCACTCACTTAGGAACTCACCGGGAGTTTCTTGAACAACTCACCAAGTAACTCACCCGGGAGATATTTTTGGAGCTTACCGATTAGCTTGAGTTGAGCTCATGTGGGAGCTCATCAAGAAACTCTCCTAGGAACTCACCTAGGATCTCACCTAACACCTCGCCTTACAACCTCAACTTGAGCTTTCCTTACGACTCACCTTAGCTTGCCTTATGAACTCACCATGATCTCATCTCGGTAGCTCGCATGTAAGCTCACTTCAGAGATTATCGACAAGCTCTGTAGTGCCCACTTCCCTTTGACACTGTTTAGATACTGATCCTGACTCTATTGATCATATTTTGGATATTATTATATTTTGATGTAGCAGGATGTGTATATACTAGCTCATGGATTATTATGGACATTAATATGTTTTTATTAGCATGATGGTTAGATGTTAGACTATGGATTAATATTGATCTGGATTCAGTTATTGTGCTTGAGGATCATTGAGACATTTTTATTATTATGTGGATAATGATATACTAGTTGACATGGACATGTTATTGATGTTAATTTTAGACATGTGACATTGATTATTATGAATAGCTCTAGTATAGAAATCTATTGGATGATGATATAGTTACAAATTGAATTTTAATGATAAATATTGAATCCTTGATATTGTTGTGATTTAAAATTAATAATTTTATGTTGCTTATATCATTTGGATGTTCTGATGTGGTGATGAGGCCGAAGGAGGTATTTTGCATTTTGAGTTAAAATCACAACAATGTTGGGGGACTGGAGACTAACCATATTGGAATTCGCAGTGTGAAATCTACAAGGTCACCATGGCAACTTTGTTTGAGCTATATGTTGTGTTTTGTTAGGATTTCCCATGGGGGGATTTCCATTATTGTGACCATGGGGTATATGTGTGCTTTATTTGTTGTGTCCCTTTTTAAAATTATTGTTGTATGTATTTTATTTGTAATGTGCTCTTTATTTTAATTATTTTAATGTGATAGTATAATGTGAGAGTCATATAGTTAAAATTTAATTAAATTAAATAGGATGTGGAAGGTGAAATTAAATGTTATTGTCTTAGTTGAAAATGAAATTTATTTATATATTTTATAACCATATGGTAATTAAATATATGGTTGTGTCTAAAGTTTGTAATAAATAAATGTCATAGAAATAAATGCATTTTAAAAGAGTGTGTAAGTTACCAAGTATGGGTTGTGTAAGTGAAGTGATAGATTGTGTAAGAAATTGTAAGAGGTTGTAAGAAGATTTTGGAAGGTCAAACACTCCATCTCCCT
This sequence comes from Taxus wallichiana var. yunnanensis, assembly GCA_018340775.1. NCBI lineage: Eukaryota > Viridiplantae > Streptophyta > Pinopsida > Cupressales > Taxaceae > Taxus > Taxus wallichiana. The sequence goes on along the minus strand of CM031237.1, from coordinate 24,408,963 downwards.
CTTGAAATTCGAATTTGAGCTTGGAGGACAAATTTGGAGGCTTGTGGGACAAGTTAAACTTGTCCCACACCTCTCAAAATCCTCCACCAACCTTGTTTATTAATTTGGAGTCAAAATCAACTTATTTTATTGCATTTTGACATGATTTATTGTAAGATTTGTTTGCACTTGTCTTACAAATTTTAAATGCATTCTTTTTTTTATGATGGGCAAAAATGAGGTGTGTAAGTGGTTTGTCATTCACATTGATTGGGATTTAATTTCCTTGATGTTGATTGCTTTTTGGGGATGAGGAAAAATGATGTGGCATCCCACTTGGAATCCACATCATCCTCTTCCACCCTCTCCTTTAAAATTGGAATTCCTCCTCATTTTGAGGTTGTTGAAGGTTGGAGATTTCACTCTTGGGTCAAAATTTCTCTTGCATTTTGGAGCTTGCTTGGTGGAAGAAGTGGATTTGCTTGTGCATACATTTACCTTGCTGATTTGGGACTGGTTTTTGGTGAAATAAAGACTGTTGTTTTGGGAGCAAGTCCCCATTATGGAGAGGTAGGCTCTCACTTTTTTTAAAATTTCTATTTTTCCCTCTTTTAGCATGAATTTTGAATGTATTTGTGTTTTCAATTCTTAGAGGGATGGGTAGAATGCTTAGGGCATGGTGTGGAGAGAAGACTATGAGGTTTATCAGAGGAGGGATAAGGGATTTGCCATTGTTATTTGTTCTTGGAGGGAATGTTGGTTTGGGATCCACCTAGGAAAGGAAATTGCTTGCATTTCCTACTTTGGGGGAGGTATAAGGGATAAATTTGGAGGAGGGATAAGGAGGGGTTGAGGAGGGATAAGGTTTATGGGATTGCTATGATCTTGGTGGTTTGCTCTTGGTGGATGCCCAAAATTCAACTTGGGAGGCATAAGGAGACCTCCATAGTTCTTGCTCTTGCTTGGCTTGCTTGCTTGGAGAAGGAGCCTTTGTTTTGTTTGGAATTGATTGTTGTAGTTGAGAACTACATCCTCTTGCTTTGTGTTTATTTGTGTTTGTGAATTTATGCTTGTATGTGAAGAAGCCATGTTGCCATGTGTTGAATTATCATGCTCCATTTCAATATGGTTGGGGCTCGGGGGCCAATGGGGAAAGATGGATTCTATTTTCCCATTGGGTATCTTGGTTGGGTGGAGAGTGTTGCCTTTCCCCCTTCCTTGTTGTGATTCAAAGATGAATAAAGAAGAAGAAAACAGCAAAGCTGCTATTTGGGGAAAGAATAAAATAGTTTGACAGTCCTTTTTTTCTTGAGAAAATTGAATGTAACCCTTCCCACTTAGAGTGGATGAATGTAATTGATGTTGAAATGTGAGATGTTACTTTGTAATTGGAAGTTGTAATTGAATTGAGAAATGTATTCTCTATTTTACCTTGGGAAAATAATGTAATTGATATCCATACTTGTAATTTTGAAATTTGAAATCAAATCAAATTGGAAAGGAGTTCAGTTGTAAAGCTATTTGACCTCTCAATAAAGGATGGCATTGATTCTTTTAATTCTGTTGGAATGTGCATACTGGATTGTATTGAATGTTTTGAATTACATTTGTTGTTTGAAATGGTATCCCTGTCAAAAAAAAATGTGTGAAGAATAAATGACAACATTTTGTTTCCTTGTTTTATTTTCAAATTTAGATATAAAAATGGTGCCATGTACTTTAAGTAATAAATTATAGCAATAGGATGTTACAGATCATAAATGAAAATGCTTCCACTTTGGAAATTGTAAATTGACCTTTAAATTGTTAGTAATTGAATTCTATTTTCTTTGGAATTTGGCACTGGAATTAATTCATTAAATGCACAGTTCAGATTCATAACTAAAATTAAATAATGAGATAATAAAATTTAGATGTATTAAGGTTTATAAACCTTGTGGAAACGTAACAATTAAAATGATCATCAAGAACTGCATCAAACTAGATTTTGAACTTGCATAATAGATTTCCTGTCAAAAGATGTAAAATATATCAATTGCAACCCAATACATAATTTGAACCTGGAAAACAATCTTTAACACACCCATGATCATCCCTCCATGTTCAATTTACATGTTGAGGAGAAAGGGAATCAAAATTGAACGAAACTTGCAAGTTGGAAAAAAAACTGCCAGTTTTAAAATTATAATTCTCTGTAGATCAATTTCTTAAAATTGACCCTTAAAACTTTACCAAATTCCAAAATTTATGATTTTTTTATAAATAGGACTCCAAGATATTTCCAGAAAGTCCTCGTTTTCCTAAAATGGAGCTTCCTATCAAAAGTTATGGCCATTTGAAGTTTTACTTCAAAATGGCCATCCCAAACAAAAAAAAAAAAAAAGAAAGAAATAATTCGACCTTAGAAAAATTTAAATTTTGAACTTGGAAATTTTTTATAAAAATTTCCTCAGCCCCACACCAATCACATGCTAACACATGGTAGGGAGGAATGAGGATTTAGAATTGAAAACTTAACTTTTTACACTTTTGGAAAAACTTCACTTTTTCTTCCGCCGGCCCTCGGCCAATCACAAAGCGCCACGTGGCCATTTGAGCAAGTGCGGGGGCATGGAGGAAAATTTTCCTTTGGAAATAGAGACTTTGGTTTTGGGAAAAAAATTTCAAAATTTTCCCCACGACCCGCTCTCCCGCATCAATCACGTGATGACACGTGGCATTTGGGAAAATTTTCCCAGTTTTCTCCCTATCCCCGCGGACCTCCAAGGGAAAATTTTCCCCTAAAACTCCGCCCGGCCATAACTTGAGTTTTACAAGGAGTTAGGAGGACTTATTTATATGGTTGGAAAGGTGAGGAAATTTCCTATCCAATGAGCCTAGTTTAGGAAAGTTTTGATAACTCTAAGTGTGTGAGAAATCTAGTTGAAGTTTAGGGCTTGATAGAGAGCAGGCCTGGCGATAAATTTCTCCCTGAACCTTAATAAAACTTGTAACCTCCAAATTGGAACCTAGTAAACTTGTTATAAGATAAAAATGGAAATATTGTGTTTGGTTAATCAGAATTTGTTCTGGAACCTATTTAGTTTCAAACTAGTGTCTTGCAACTTGGTTGTAGACTCTTCCTATAAAAAAAAATTATTCCATAATTTTCCTAATTTGTTTCTTGGTCTCAAGTGGTAGTTGAAGTAGGCATCACACTTTGGTATCAGAGCAGTGGTTCAAAATATTGGACCATTGGGCACACTAGAAACATTGAGACTTGAAACCTAAAACTAGTAAATTGATAATCTAGAAAATAAAACTAATTGAAAATTGAACATGTTAGTAAACTTAGAAAACTGAAGAAAATTAAAGTTAATGAACTAAATCCCACTCTAGTCTATGCATGCGGGGAGATCGGAAGGAATAGGAGGAATGTTCACAAAGGCTCGAGTCACCACCACCACCACCTCCACCACTACCACCACCACCACCGGCACTGTGGTTTAGCTGTAACATCCTCATTTTATACCTTAGAACAAGTGAATTTTTTTTTTTTTTTGATAATTACATCCTGGTTCTAAATACATAATTTAGAACTCACAAATCAAATAACCATTCATATAACAGACAACCATATGCAGCTGTAATGACTCGGAGTACCTCCGATCTATTCATTCCATGACTCGGTAATCTACCGATCTATTCATTCCATGACTCGGTAATCTACCGATCTATTCATGAGTAATAAGAGTTGGTGTTTTTATTTAACACTTTACTCTTGTGGTTCTCTTCCCTACTCTGGGATTCAGAATGCTCTGTCCAAGGAACCTAACTGAATAATTGTTACCATTATTCATCGGCATCTCATCCCTTAGACTAGGTGAATTAGGACAACGCAATCAGCAGCTTGCGATACTTTGGCCAAAGATTTGAAACATACTGTTTATGTCTCGTATTCCTTAACGGCATACTCGTCAATCTGGAATACGCCCTTCACCCCATTCTTATGTTATATAGAATGTCTTATACCGACTACTGTCAGTCCTTCCTATCACAACTTAATCACTCGGAGACAGATTAACAAGGTGATAATGTTATATGGATGCCCACGAGGATTAGGGATACGATGACATACTGGTTCAACCCTAGTTAAACCAGTGTGTCAAGATACCCCGAATCTCCTAGGCAGCCTTATAACCTGACCACATTCCTAATCGGTCCCCGAGTAACTCATTTGAAAACAAAGTGTAAATCTTAGCGATCAATGCAAAGGGTGTCGTCATAAGTCACACCGCATTATTGTAACTTCGAGAAGATCCTAATCTTCTCGGAGGTACAACCCCTCGCAGATTGTCTTGTGCCAACAACCTTTAAATCACCTCGAAAAAATCTACTTAATAATATGTGTTACACGTTGAGTTTTAAATTACTTTAAAGACTTTTCCCTAAGGTTAGCCTTTCCCGATCCCTGGATTCTTCGTCTTAAGATGACCTTCCTCAATAAAACCCATTACATGGTAGAGGTATTAAGGTCAAGCTCTCATCAAGGAGTCATTAGAATACACATGATTCTAAAACAACAGAATTGGACAATATCTCATAACCTTCACATGAGATTGCCATCTGAACTCCATTAGATTTATATCAGTTCTCTTAACTGAATTTATATCATACTTATTAGCATCAAGATATAAATGATTAAGAATCCAATTTAATATTGTCCTGTCATACTCAGGACTAGGGATTAGTAATTTAATCCAGCTTGATTAGTGTTCTGCTTAGGTTCATTTTAACCCTATCTTTTAAAAAGACAATGATTTAAATTTCAATTTAGCTTTCGATAGAACAAATTAGAACTACTAAACACTCATAAGAATTCAATCACATTTTCTTTAAGCTTTCATTGTCAATCACAAAAGCATCCAATTACACAAAGATAACATTGCCACTCTGGTATATAAACCGAAGAAGGTCAACTATCAGAATTAAAATACAACACATAAGTATCAAATACTTATTTCCATTCCTTTTAGAACTATACAATTACATTTTATGCAAACAGCATACTTGATACAATGCTTAACGGAAAAGAAACATCTTTCCACATATAGTACATTTAGAAAATCAAGCTGTAATTCATTATAAATCAAATTAAACAATCTGATCATCCTGTCAGATCTGCATTGCTTTTACCACTTATGGCAACCATCTGCAAAAATAGTCAACACGAGTCAGTTCGATGAACTGAGCATGATAAGCACTAACTTTTAAAACAATTGCAATCCGTCAATTGTTTTCATTAAACACCCTGTTTAAATGAGTTCAATTATCCAAACAAGTAAACATATTCGGACTATGCCCTTGTAATACAAAAATGACTACAAACGTGTAACTCTATCATTGTTACAGAGTAGTCCTAAACACTTCTCAAATATTTCATCAAATATTAAGAATCAAAGAACGAAATTATCTAAAACAATTATCTTAAATCCAACATCAACAACATTGGGACAGATCGTTACTTTCATCAGAAATGGAAATATCATAACAACTCTTGAGTATATCAATACGTTAAAAACAGCTCCTATCATTACAGAGATATCAACATGTATTATAATAATAAAAGAGAAAGGAACAAATCATTCACACTTCCTTTCACACAAGTTCAATACTATACCGTCTCCACATATGGAAAGCATTCATCCGGTAAGTATACGAACAAGTCGACAAGCCATAAGAAGAATCACTTGTTTTAATTAAAGAAATAAAACACGGCAAATAAATCGCCGAGTCCATCAACAAACACTGTTACAATAAAGCAACAACAAGATACAAGTATCCCCATGCCGAACAACATGGTCTTTCTACCGAGCATGGACTGAGAATGACCTCACATAAGAAGTGACAGAAAGAAGACAACTACCGCCGTTACCTATTTAGGTCTGAGCTTAACTCCTAAATTCATTCATACTCGAAAATGGATATCAAAGCAAGGAAGGTGTAACACGCCTACAATCCCAATATCAATCTACAGCCTCTTTAATCCTTTTTCAACACTGTAAGGCTTTTATTTCTAAGGTCGAATTCAAAGAACTCAACTGTTGCCTCAGCCAACAAGAAACTCGAACTCCTTTGAGCAATGACATCTCCCTACGACTTAAGCAGAGAAGTTTAAATGAAAACCACGCATCACACACACCACATCAAGCGGCATGTAATCCAAAGAAAACACAACATAGAATATCGTAGTCACTTCGAATGAAATCAGGTTGAAAGTATGGTATCCATGACCTACTTTAAAAGCCATAAAAGATGTCAAGCTATTCACGAAATCCATCAAAGCCAAATAAACATCACGTGTTCAATCTCGAAGCTTATATGAAGCCAAAAGAAACAAGATATCATCCCATATTCAAGGAATCACATGTGGTCAAATAATAGAGTAAACCCAACAGTCCTAATTTGAAGCAATCACACTTGTATATTTATTAAGAATTCAACCGAGTCTAAACAACAAAAGTATTCAAGATAATAAAGAAGAATAATTAATGATTCCATCTACTCCAAAGTAATGATAAACATAAAAGAACAAAGCTTCAATAATTACTGATTTCGTAAAAATAACCAATGAACCTTCTTCAATATTTTTGAACAAGCTTACATAGAAGGAAACGAAAAGCAAGACAACTAGGGAGTCTATACCCAAAATTTACTATAGTTTACGAGAGGTCAAAAGACTGTTACTTCTTCAAGATTTCAAACAAATCATTATCCAACATTCAAATATAAATATGTATAACTTCCTCAGTGATCCATTTATACAAATCATTCACTAAACTCTACAGAGTCGTTCCAATATATAATATACATACATCCATAATGCATACTGTAACGGTTAAATCTCGTTACCCCAATGAAAAAGGAAACAATTCCAAAAGAGTTGCAATAAGATACTGTCACACCGAAAGATGTTATTCACAAACAACCTTCAAGACAGAAATGAAACCCAACAGTATCAATAACTACCATCATCAAAACCCACGACAGAGCTTACAAAGATTCCAAAACACTGAACAATCAAACAGGTACATCAGTATCCTTCCCGACTGTTTCCACAACAAAATTGACGAAAAAAATCGACAAACATAACAATGGCCTATACCCATCACAGGAATGATTTATGGGCTCACGCCGAACAGGCCGAGCATTCATACATTTCATATGTTTCGCATATTTAAGCCAGAATGCAAACACAAAGAAACAAAGCCACAGTTTGAAAATAATAAACACCCATCAAGGGATAAATGACAAGTCATTCCAGCAAGAAGATACAGTGCAAAAATCACACCAGACAACCATAGGAAAAATCATCTATTTTCTCAAAACATTTGAACAGAGTTGTTCTAATGAAATCACTTGAAAGACAGCAAGATTTTTAAAGGTTAGGGCCTAACATGCCTGGATTTTTGCTCAAAATTCCGAAGCAGACCACTGGAAGAGCTCGGACTTCCTTTTCCTTTTCCAAGTTAGAGCGACCAACAAAATTTTGCTATCTCCATGACATATATATTTTCCTTGCCAGAGAAAAGAGCTAGATACCCTCATACTCGCCATGCAACTCAAAGAAGACTGGTGTGAAGAACCAGTGAACAGGCAGAAGGAAAACCGAAATTCGTGATAAGCCAAACAAACCAACAACTTCCCAGTTTGCATGCCTTCACGCGAGTTCCGAGCTCGACTACCGAGCACATTGAATGCATTTACACCAACTTTCCCACTCAAACTCCACTGCCACCGACCACCAAAATTGGCGACAGTCAAATAAAATCCCGGACCATTTTCGAGTTTTGGCGACCGCCACGTCGGCTTAGATTAGCCTGTTGCTAAAACCTCCACCAAGACCTGTCCTTCATACTTATCCTTAGAATTTAATGACATAGAAAATGCCGCCCATGGTTCCCACCCATCCATAGGTCCCCATACATTTTGTTCAATAGTTAGGTTAGTATCTTAGGTTAGAATTTAGGATAATACTTATTCTAACCACATTACACGTAGATACTAACTTAGGACATTAGCACTTAGCCTAGGTCTAGGTTAGATTAACACTAATCTAACCCCTAGGTTAGGTTTAGTTTTAGGTTACTAACCATTAATAATTCCAGTTAGGTCTACATTCTGTACACTCAGAAAAAGACCTACATCATACCTTCTTGAATAGGGTTAGCTCCTGTTCTGCCTTAGGCTGTAGAATCGTATGTAACCGAATTATTACCTGGTCCACGATTGAGACCTTCCAGATATACTTCCATATCGGGAACCAATACATTTCACATGATCATCCCGAGTCATACTCGACTAGCTTATTCAATGCCTCTAGACCTTGCAACTGTTCAAGGTGCAGTAATTTTAATTCATCACAAACAACTTAAAGCAATACTTGGATCAATTCCACTGATCCAAGGTTAGATCTTATAGATGGATAACTCTATAATTCATTCCGAGATCAGATTAAACTCAGATGCAAAATGAAATAAATAAAAGAGTCTAATCATATTCGACTCAGTCAAGATCTGAAATCTGCAAAGAAATTACAGTACATATCAAGCATGATTTCTAAATCGAGGAACACATCCTTTTACAAGAAATCACATATCAACACTTGTATGCTCAGGAGAAAGTAACAACAGTTCAGGGTGTTACATGCTTCCCTCCTAAAAAGATTCATCGTCCCGATGAATTACATATTAATTTAACCTTCAGGTCAATCAATTTATTAGTACACAAATAATGTGACTACTTCCATATTTGAATAGTTCCAGAAATCAATGTCACAACACATTTTATTCAACCTGAATAATGTTTGCCATCATCTGGCTTTCATAAATACTTAAAAATAATAAGTTCATAAAAGTATGTTTTGTCAACAGATTTCATTCTGTTGAAAAAGAGAAGGAAAAGCCATTTTCATCTCTTCCATGTTTTCCCAAGTTGCACTTTCTTCGTTAAACTGGTCCCACTGGACCTTACATTGCTGTATATCATGATTTCTTAAATGCAATTGGTGAGTCTCCAGCACTCATGTGGGTTTAACCACGATTATTCCTGGGTCTTGGAACCTGCAAGGAATTCCAATTTAAAACATGTGACAGATCTGAAACGTATTTCTTAAGCAAAGAAATATGGAAAACATCATGCATGCAAGATAAAGTAGGTGGAAGTACTAAGCGATAAGCTACGAGATTGATTATTTGATAATTTTGAAAGGTCCCACAAATCGAGGTGACAACTTGGCAGCCTTGCCAAAAGTTATAGAACTCTTTCTGGGTTTAACACAAAGAAAAACCTTATCACCAAGCTCAAACCTTCTATCAAACCACTTAAGGTCAGCATAGCTCTTCTGTCTATCCGCTGCTTCCTTTAGTCATTCACGAATCAGCTTAACTTCATTGTTCCATTTTGAGTTGAGAATTTCTTGTCCAACTACCACTCTATCCTCAACACTATCCCAACTAACAGGAGTTCTGCACTTTCTTCCATAAAGTGCTTCAAATGGTGCCATTTTAAGAGATGAGTGATAAGTATTGTTGTATGCGAACTCAACTAATGGAAGATACTCTTCCCATTTATACTTTGTTGATCCATGCAATACATTCGCAACATGTCCTCCAACACTTGATTTACCCTCTCGGTTTGTCCATCCGTTTCGGATGATATGCGTAACTCGAAGTTTAGTTTTGTTTCAAGAGCTGCGTTAAGCGTTTGCCAAAACCTTGACGTCATTCTAGGATCCCTGTCAGATATAATCAATTCTGGTACACCATGCAACCTGAAAATTTTGTGTACGAATCTTTTGGCTAGCACTGGTGAATCATCCTTTAGATTTCCAGCGATGAAATGAGCTACCTTGGTCAGTTTATCTACAACTACCAGGATAACATCATGTTTATTCCTGGACATAGGTAGTCCTTGTACAAAATCCATGGTTATTACTTGCCATTTGTACTGCGGTATGCTATGAGGATATAGCAGTCCAGCAGGGTGCATATGTTCCGCCTTCACCCGCTGACATTCCAGACAATGAGTCACAAAATTAATTACATCCTTTTTCATACCTTTCCAGAAGTATTGTTGTTTTAAATCAGCAAGCATTTTTGTGATACCTGGGTGTCCAGAGAAAGGTGAATTATGAAATTCAACTAACAATTTATTTCTCAAATCGTTCAGCATAGGTACATATACCCTGTTTTCATAACGCAAGATTCCTTCATTATCAAAATGAAAACCTTTATACCTTATATCCTTAGGTTCTGCAGCAAGCGCTACTTTTACTTGTTGAAAGTATGCATCGATTCGAGGCACTTTTACCTTGTCTTTAAAGCGAGTTCTTAATGTTATAAGAGCAGAAATGTGCCTCCTACGACTTAGAGCATCAGCTACCCTATTCTCCTTCCCTTTGATATAGCTGATATCAAAGTCATATTGTGATAAAAATTCTAACCACCTTCTCTGTCTGGCATTCAGATTGGGTGAGTAAAAATATATTTCAGTCCTAAGTGATCAGTTTTCAACTCAAAAGGTTTCCCAAGTAAGTAGTGTCTCCAGACTTGAAGTGCATGAACAATGGCAGCAAGTTCCAAATCATGAGGGGCATAATTCAGCTCATGTAACTTAAGTTTTCTACTTTCATATGCTATGACCTGATCATTTTGTAGCAAAACACCTCCAAGGCCTTCCCCAGAAGCATCCGTTACAACAGTAAAACTCCCATTAGGTGCAGTACACTAGTATAGGTGCAGAAGTCAACTAGTCTTTCAAACTTTTGAAAGCCGCTTCGCACTTATCATTCCATATGAATTTCTTATCCTTCTTCTGCAATGAAGTTATTGGTGCAGCTACTTTAGAAAAATCCTTTACAAATTTTCTATAATAACCAGCAAGACCCATGAAGCTTCTTACTTCGTGCACATTCTTTGGTGCAGGCCACTCAGTTATTGCCACTATTTTTGAAGGATCTACAGCAATTCCTTCTTTACTTATAACATGACCCAAATAGTGAACTTCTGAATCAAAGAAAGAACATTTGGATAACTTACCATAAAACTTTCTCTTTCTCAAAATTCCCAAAACTATCTTCAAATGCTCATTGTGCTCCTCAACGCTTTTAGAATAAATGAGAATATCGTCCAAGAATACAAGTACAAACTTGTCCAGGTATTCTTGAAAAATATTGTTCATTAAATTCATAAAGGCTGCGGGTGCATTAGTTAATCCAAAGGGTAGAACTGTGAATTCATAATTTCCGTACCTTGTTCGGAAAGCTGTTTTATGAATATCTTCCTCTCTAATCCTTAACTGATGATAACCAGATTGAAGGTCTATCTTAGAATAAACCACTGCTCCACGCATCTGATCAAATAGATCGTCGATCCTAGGAAGTGGATATCGGTTCTTGACTGTTGCTTTGTTCAACATCCGATAATCAATACACAGCCTTAGTGTTCCATCCTTCTTTTTCACAAATATTATAGGCGCTCCCCAAGGTGAAACACTTGGTCTAATCAATCCTTTAGACAAAAGCTCCTGCAACTGTGCCTTAAGCTCGACTAACTCGTAGTAGTCATCCGATAAGGCGCTTTGGATATAGGTTCTGCTCTGGCTTGATTTCAATGGTAAAGTCAAATTCTCTCTTGGGTGGTAACCTGGTAGTTCCTCGGGAAAACATCCTGAAACCTTGTAAAAGAGGGAATAGTTCCATGAAATCATCATTTTCTTCGAAGATTCAGATATCTTTACTTGCATAAAGGGTGCATCCTTTATTTTTAGCCTTTTTAAGCCGTGCATAATGACAGTTTTCTAACTGAAATTTCCCGTTTCACACCTTGAATCTCTGCTGATTCCAATTGATCATCTAAACATTTTATGTTCTTTTCATAAATGATCTACCTTTGCTTTATGGTCAGCTAACCAATTGACACCAATGACAATGTCATACGATCCTAAAGGTGCGACATAGAGATCAACCACGTGGAAAAGTTAGGTAAGTCAAGGACTGCCCCAAAAAGACACATACTCTTTGTATGAGCAGAATTATTACCATACTGCATACCCAAGATTTATTCATTTTTCCACTTTTATTTTAAGTTTAGAAGCAAGTTTATTAGATATAAAACATTCGGTAGCTCTGTGTATCAAAAAAGAATAGTAGCGGTATGCCGAATAACTTACCCGGAACTTCTATAGGTGTCACTTGCTTTTCAACTTGCTTGTTCGCTCTTTGCGGCATGTATCTTATGATCCGATTATGATCATCCTTCTTCAAAGGGCACCGATTTGCGTAGTGATCTTTACCACAATTGTAGCAACCTCCTACAAGTCCCTTTTTGGGCTCAAAGTTGCCTCCGGTTTTTGTAATTGTCACGTTTATCCTCCATAGGGCTTTCGCCCATTGTTATAATTTTTAACAAAATTATCCCTTACATTCAAAGAGGCTTATTTACTACTGCTTTCTTATTGTTATCTCCTGGAAACTTACTCTTGTTTCCAAACTTTTTCCATGGTCTTTTTCTAGGTGCAAGAGAGGTTGAAGAAGGGTTTGCAGTCTTCTTCTGCACTTCCTCCTTATGAGCAGAAATAGCCTTTAATTTCTGTTCTTTCCTTATGGCCTTTTCAACAACTCCTTCCATAGTGGTTGGACTGTGAACATCGACCTCTCCCCCTATCACGGGATTCAATCCCATGATGAATTTCCGTATTCTGAACTTCTCGTTAGTTTGATACTGCGGTACATACTTAAGGAGTTTTGTAAACCGCTCCCAGTATTCGGCCACCGTTAGCTTCCCTTGAGCTAAGTTCTGAAATTTGTCATTTTCTCGATCATAGAAAAGTTGTGGTAGCCAACGTTGCCTAAAATAGCCTTTAAATTGATCCCAAGTAATATTGGTCTCATCAATGTTTAGTTCAGCTTTACGGCTATCCCACCACGAAGATGCTTCATGGGAAAGCGATAGGCTCCCCAAATAGCTTTGGTTTCTCCGAGAAGTTCCTTATTGTAAAGTACTTCTCCATTTATTTGAGCAGTTCTCACTCCATCTCCTAATGTGGTGCCATCATACTTAGGTGGACTTATCCTTTTATATCAATAGTGAGTTCTGCTGCCAATCGGCCTTTTTGTTTTCGGTTGGACAGTGCATTCCCAGCATTAACATCAACACCCATGTCGGGGTTGTCCTCAGGAGGTTGCTGATTATTATTATTAGCTTCTTCACCCTCCTCATTTCCCATCACCTGCGGTTCAAGTATAGCCAAGCGATCTCTTGTGTCCAACAGGGCAGCAAGGATCTCATCAAGTTTCGGGTTGTTGCCGCTCCTCCTTGGTGGAGCATTATTCGCAATGTTCCCCTTGTTCTAACCATTTTTTCACATACAAGAAAATTCAGGTTTTTATCAGATTATGGACACAATAGGTCTAAGAGTTGCAACCTTCAGCTCTGATACCAAGATGTAACATCCTCATTTTATACCTTAGAACAAGTGAATTTTTTTTTTTTTTTTTGATAATTGCATCCTGGTTCTAAATACATAATTTAGAACTCACAAATCAAATAACCATTCATATAACAGACAACCATATGTAGCTGTAATGACTCGGAGTACCTCCGATCTATTCATTCCATGACTCAGTAATCTACCGATCTATTCATTCCATGACTCGGTAATCTACCGATCTATTCATGAGTAATAAGAGTTGGTGTTTTTATTTAACACTTTACTCTTGCGGTTCTCTTCCCTACTCTGGGATTCAGAATGCTCTGTCCAAGGAACCTAACTGAATAATTGTTACCATTATTCATCGGCATCTCATCCCTTAGACTAGGTGAATTAGGACAACGCAATCAATAGCTTGCGATACTTTGGCCAAAGATTTGAAACATCTTGTTTATGTCTCGTATCCCTTAACAACATACTCGTCAACTCACGGAATACGCCTTCACCCCATTCTTATGTTATATAGAATGTCTTATACCGACTCTGTCGATCCTTCCTATCACAACTTAATCACTCGGAGACAGATTAACAAGGTGATAATGTTATATGGATGCCCACGAGGATTAGGGATACGATGACATACTGGTTCAACCATAGTTAAACCAGTGTGTCAAGATACCCCGAATCTCCTAGGCAGCCTTATAACCTAACCACATTCCTAATTAGCCCCGAGTAACTCATTTGAAAACAAAGTGTAAATCTTAGCGATCAATGCAAAGGGTGTCGTCATAAGTCACCTGCATTATTGTAACTTCGAGAAGATCCTAATCTTCTCGGAGGTACAACCCTGCAGTTGTCTTGTGCCAACAACCTTTAAATCTACCTCGAAAAAATCTACTTAATAATATGTGTTACGCACGTTGAGTTTTAAATTACTTTAAAGACTTTCCCCTAAGGTTAGCCTTTCCCGATCCCTGGATTCTTCGTTTTAAGATGACCTTCCTCAATAAAACCCATTACATGGTAGAGGTATTAAGGTCAAGATCTCATCAAGGAGTCATTAGAATACACATGATTCTAAAACAACAGAATTGGACAATATCTCATAACCTTTACATGAGATTGCCATCTGAACTCCATTAGATTTATATCAGTTCTCTTAACTGAATTATATCATACTTATTAGCATCAAGATATAAATGATTAAGAATCCAATTTAATATTGTCCTGTCATACTCAGGACTAGGGATTAGTAATTTAATCTAGCTTGATTAGTGTTCTACTTAGGTTCTTTTTAACCCTATCTTTTAAAAATACAATGAGTTAAATTTCAATTTAGCTTTCGATAGAACAAATTAGAACCACTAAACACTCATAAGAATTCAATCACATTTTCTTTAAGCTTTCATTGTCAATCACAAAAGCATCCAAATTACACAAAGATAACATTGCCACTCTGGTATATAAACCGAAGAAGGTCAACTATCAGAATTAGAATACAACACATAAGTATCAAATACTTATTTCCATTCCTTTCAGAACTATACAATTACATTTTATGCAAGCAGCATACTTGATACAATGCTTAACGGAAAAGAAACATCTTTCCACATTTAGTACATTTATAAAATCAAGCTGTAATTCATTATAAATCAAATTAAACAATCTGATCATCCTGTCAGATCTGCATTGCTTTTACCACTTACGGCAACCATCTGCAAAAATAGTCAACATGAGTCAGTTCGATGAACTGAGCATGATAAGCACTAACTTTTAAAACAATTGCAATCCGTCAATTGTTTTCATTAAACACCCTGTTTAAATGAGATCAATTATCCAAACAAGTAAACATATTCAGACTATGCCCTTGTAATACAAAAATGACTACAAACGTGTAACTCTATCATCGTTACAGAATAGTCCTAAACACTTCTCAAATATTTCATCAAATATTAAGAATCAAAGAACGAAAGTATCCAAAACAATTATCTTGAATCCAAGATCAGCAACATTGGACAGATCGTTACTTTCATCAGGAAATGGAAATATCATAACAACTCTTGAGTATATCAATATGTTAAAAACAGCTCCTACTGTTACAGATATCAACATGTATTATAATAATAGAAGAGAAAGGAACAAATCATTCACACTTCCCTTCACACAAGTTCACTACTGTACCATCTCCACATATGGAAAGCATTCATCCGGTAAGTATACGAACAAGTACGACAAGCCACAAGAAGAATCACTATTTTAAATAAAGAAATAAAACACAGCAAATAAATCAGTCGAGTCCATCAACAGCACACTATTACAATAAAGCAACAAAAGTACATTAGCCCCCATGCCGAACAACATGGTCTTTCTACCAGACAGACTCACAATGACCTCACGTAAGAAGCGATAGGTAAGAAGACAACTACTGCCATTACCTATTTAGGTACAGTTAACTCCTAAATTCATTCATACTCAAAAATGGATATCAAAGCAAGGAAGGCGTAACACGCCTACAATCCCAATATCAATCTACAGCCTCTTTAATCCTTTTCAACACTGTAAGGATTTTATTTCCAAGGTCAAATTCAAAGGAACTCAACTGTTGCCTCAGCCAACAAGAAACTCGAACTCCTTTGAGCAATGACATCTCCCTATGACTTAAGCAGAGAGAATTTTAAATGAAAACCACGCATCACACACAGCCACATCAACTGGCATGTAATCCAAAGAAAACACAACATAGAATATCGTAGTCACTTCTCAATGAAATCAGGGTTGAAAGTATGGTATCCATGACCTACTTTAAAAAGCCATAAACCAAATGTCAAGCTATTCACAGAAATCCATCAAAGCCAAATAAACATCACGTGTTCAATCTCAGGCTTATACAGAAGCCAAAAGAAACAAGATATCATCCCATATTCAAGGAATCCACAGGGTCAAATAATAGAGTAAACCCAACAGTCCTAATTTGAAGTGATCACACTATATATTTATTAAGAATTCAACCGAGTCTAAACAACAAAGTATTCAAGATAATAAAGAAGAATAATTAATGATTCCATCTACTCCAGTAATGATAAACATAAAAGAACAGGCTTCAATAATTACTGATTTCGTAAAAAGAACCAACTGAACCTTCTTCAATATTTTTGAACAAGTTACACAGAAGGAAACGAAACAGTACAACCGGGAGTCTATACCCAAAATTTACTATAGTTAACAGAGGTCGAAAGACCTATTACTTCTCAAGATTTCAAACAAATCATTGTCCAACATTCAAATATATAAATGTATAGCTTCCACAGTGGTCCATTTATACAAGTCATTCAATGGACTCTATAGAGTCGTTCCAATATATAATATACATATATCCATAATGCATACTGTAACGGTTAAATCTCGTTACCCCAACGAAAAAGGAAAACAATTCCAAAAGAGTTGCAATAAGATACTGTCACACTGAAAGATGTTATTCACAAACAACCTTCAAGACAAAACGAAACCCAACAGTATCAATAACTACCATCATCAAAACCCATGACAGAGCTTACAAAGATTCAATAAAACTGAACAATCAAACAGGTCCATCAATATCCCTTCCGACTGTTTCCACATCAAGAATCGATGACCAAAAATCGACAAACATAACAATGGCCTATACCCATCACAGGAATGATTTATGGGCTCACACCGAACAGGCCGAGCATTCATATATTTCATATGTTTCACATATTTAAGCCAGAATGCAAACACAAGGAAACAAAGCCACAGTTTGAAAATAATAAACACCCATCAAGGAATAAATGACAAGTCATTCCAGTAAGAAGATACAGTGGAAAAATCACACCAGACAACCATAGGAAAAATCATCCATTTTCTCAAAACATTTGAACAGAGTTGTTCTAATGAAATCACTTGAAAGACAACAAGATTTTTAAAGGTTAGGGCCTAACATGCCTAGATTTTTGCTTAGAATTTCAAGCAGAGACCACTTTGGAAGAGCTCGGACTTCCTTTTCCTTTTCCAAGTTAGAGCGACCAACAAAATTTTTCTATCCCCATGACATATATATTTTCCTTGCCAGAGAAAAGAGCTAGATACCCTCATACTCACCATGCAACTCAAAGAAGACTGGTGTGAAGAACCAATGAACAGGCAGAAGGAAAACTGAAATTTGCGATAAGCCAAACAAACCAACAAATTCCCAGTTTACATGCCTTCCCGCGAGTTCCGAGCTCGACTACCGAGCACATTGAATGCATTTACACCAACTTTCCCACTCAAACTCCACTGCCACCGACCGCCAAAATTGGCGACAGTCAAATAAAATCCCAGTCCATTTTTAGTTTTGGCGACCTGCCACGTCGGCTTAGGTTAGCTGTTGCTAAAACCTCCGCCAAGACCTGTCCTTCATACTTATCCTTAGCATTTAATGACATAGAAAACACCGCCCATGGTTCACACCCCTCCATAGGTCCCCATACATTTTGTTCAATAGTTAGGTTAGTATCTTAGGTTAGAATTTAGGATAATACTTATTCTAACCACATTACACGTAGATACTAACTTAGGACATTAGCACTTAGCCTAGGTCTAGGTTAGATTA
Source organism: Taxus wallichiana var. yunnanensis (assembly GCA_018340775.1). Lineage (NCBI taxonomy): Eukaryota > Viridiplantae > Streptophyta > Pinopsida > Cupressales > Taxaceae > Taxus > Taxus wallichiana. The sequence continues at coordinate 24,390,905 of CM031237.1, read as the reverse complement.
ACACTAATCTAACCCCTAGGTTAGGTTTAGTTTTAGGTTACTAACCATTAATAATTCCAGTTAGGTCTACATTCTGTACACTCAGAAAAAGACCTACATCATACCTTCTTGAACAGGGTTAGCTCCTGTTCTGCCTTAGGCTGCAGAATCGTATGTAACCGAATTATTACCTGGTCCACGATCGAGACCTTCCAGATATACTTCGATATCGGGAACCAATCCATTTCACATGATCAGCCTGAGTCATACTCCTGACTAGCTTATTCAATGCTTCTAGACCTTGCAACCTGTTCAAGGTCTGTAATTTTAATTCATCACGAACAAACTTAAAGCAATACTTGGATCAATTCCACTGATCCAAGGCTAGATCTTATAGATGGATAACTCTATAATTCATTCCGAGATCAGATTAAACTCAGATGCAAAATGAAATAAATAAAAGAGTCTAATCATATTCGACTCAGTCAAGATCTGAAATCTGCAAAGAAATTACAGTACATATCAAGCATGATTTCTAAATCGAGGAACACATCCTTTTACAAGAAATCACATATCAAAACTTGTATGCTTAGGAGAAAGTAACATGAGTTCGAGGGTGTTACATTAGCAGCTATCCTACCACATTTTACTGACCCCTCCAGGATGTTAATGCCTCCTTACATGGATTATCAGTAGGAGGGCACTCGGGTAGACAGGATAGAGATAATTCCATTGAGGGACATGCACCTCCTCCACATAGTGAGGAAGATGGAGGAGAGAATTTTCATGGAGAGTTAGCTAGAGTAGAGTCTCCTTTGAGGGGACATGGTGACCATATTTTAGGATAGAGAGAGAGGTCTCGGAGCCCTAGGCTCAGGGGACAGGCAGGTAGAGAGGCCCAGAGGCCGTCAGACCATAGCTGCAGATCATATCAGGGAGATCCTAAAGCTTAGGCCCTCACATTATTTAGGTGACATAGGTGGTTTCTAGGTAGAGGCCTAGCTGGTTAGCTTGAGTGGTTGCTTTAAGCTTTGTCCTTGTTCTAGCAACATGAAATCTCGTGTTGCGATCCATCTACTGAAGGACGGAGCTGGAGTATGGTGGAGGACAGAGGAGTAGAAGCTCCATATAGATTCAGAGATAATCACTTGGGAGCTATTTGAGGAGAGATTCAGGAGTAGATACTTGCCATGAGAGATTCATACAACAGAGGATCGATGAGTTCCATGACCTTCGACAGGCTTCCCTTACAGTGGCCGAGTATGAGAGTAGGTTCCTAGACCTACTTCAGTACATTGATTACATGCAGGATGAGTAGGTGCAGATCCACAGGTTCATCCAGGGCCTTAATATAGACATTGGAGGTGCAGTTCGGATCCACTGCCCACAGATGTTAGCGGAGGCCATTGAGAAGGCCTACATTGTAAAGGAGACTCGGGGTAAAACCCAGTAGGCTAGAGACCGGGTCAGGAGCCGTATTCAACAGTTACAAGATAGTAGATCGAGGGGGTCATCTCCTCTTCCTTGTGGTGGTCAGCATTCTTCGTAGTCATCTTTCAGACCACAGCAATAGCAGCAGCAGTCCCGCCCACCATTTAGGCCTCCTCAGAGAGCTGATGCACAGAGAGGTTGCAGTATGGGGCCTCCTCCTAGGGGACCCACCAGGACATAGGGTGGAGCTAGAGCTTAGTCGGTAGGAGCTTGACCACAGAGGCCACAACAGACTATAGTTGGATCATCAGGATCCATAACACCTACCTCTAGGGAACCTTCTGGAGGTGTTGCAGTTTAGAGGACTTCAGGTGGTTGCTTCGGGTGTGGAGTAGTGGGACACTTTTGGAGAGATTTCCCCCAGAACCCTAATAAGGGTAAGGCACCCATCTCAAAGCCTACAGTTGGAGACATGGGATGGAGTCACAGGATCTACACAGTGGTTGAGAACCACCAGGCCGAGCACTAGAGCATGGTCATTGAGACCCCAGGTAGTATCGGAGGTGTTCCTACCTCCATATTGTTTAACTCCGGTTCTTCTTATTCATTTATTACACCATCCTTAGTAGAGCGATGCAAGCTGGTGGCTATTAGATAGGGTCATAGTTGGGAAGTCCATATGGCTTTGAGAGTGAAGGTCTTGGTAGACTCCTTAGTAAAGGCTTGTGTTGTTAACTTGGGACCTTTCACCACCACTTCAGATCTCTGTGTACTTCCTTTGGGCTCGTATGGAGTCATTTTAGGCATGGATTGGCTGTCTACACATAGGGCCAAGATGGATTGCTATCATTAGACTATATCTTGTGTAGACGATCTTGGAGTTGAGTCGGTGATTTCTGGGGTCAGGAGACCTGTTTCTATTCACACTATCTCTGCTATGCAGCTCAAGCGAGTGTGTACGACGGGGTTTTCAGATGTATGCAGTCACAGTCAGTGACCGGGCAGAGGATGGGTCTAGTGGGCCATCGCTAGATGACCATCCCATTTTGAGAGAGTATGTAAATGTTTTCCCAGGGGAGCTACAGGGATGCCACCCCCACGTGAGATTGATTTCCATATTGATCTGGTTCCAGGAGTAGAGCCTATCTCATGAGCTCCTTATCAGATGACCACCCTAGAGCTCTGTGAGCTCAAGTTGCAACTGGAAGGCCTTTTAGAAAAAGGCCTTATCCATCCTAGTGTATCCCCTTGGGGTGCACCAGTTATTTTTGTTAAGAAGAAGGATGGATCCTTGTGGTTGTGCATAGACTACCGCCAGCTGAATAAGGTAACGATCAAGAATCGTTATCCTCTTCCTTGCATCGATGACTTGTTTGATCAAATGAAGGGAGCCACGGTGTTCTCTAAGATTGATCTCAAGTCTGGGTACCATCAGTTGAGGATTACGGAGACAGACATCCATAAGACTACTTTTCGTATGAGGTATGGGCACTATGAGTTCACAGTGGTGCCCTTTGGTTTGATGAATGCCCCTGCAGTATTCATGAGTTTGATGAATGGGGTATTCAGGAAATTTTTAGATCACTTCGTGCTCATTTTTCTTGATGAAATTCTGATTTACTCACGTACACATGAGGAGCATGAGGGGCACCTTCACAGTTCTTGAGTTGTCTTCGTGAGCGATAGCTTTATGGGAAATTAGAGAAGTGTGCTTTCTTTCATTCAAAGATTCGAAGTACTTGGTCCATATCATCTCAGGTGAAGGAATCATAGTCCATCCTTCCAATATTAGAGCCATTATGGATTGGCTAGTACTCACTACTGATGTGAGAGGTGCGTAGCTTCATGGAGTTAGAGCAGGTATTATAGGAGATTTGTGTAGGACTTCTCTTGGATAGAACACCCCATCACTTCCCTTTAGCGGAGAGGGAAGAAATTTGTTTGGTCAGATAGGTGTGAGAAGGCCTTCGGGATACTGAAGGAATATCTCACTACATCACCCATTCTTGAAGTGCCAGATCCACATGGTGAGTTCTTTGTATGCACAGATGCTTTGTTGGTAGGCCTTGGAGGTGTTCTTATGTAGGAGGATAGAGTTGTAGCTTTTGAGTCTCACAAACTCAAGGATCACGAGCTTAATTATCCTACCCATGATCTTGAGTTTGCAGCAGTTGTGCATGCTTTAGTTCGATGGAGACACTTTCTTCTTTGTTGGAGATTCACACTTAGGATAGATCATTTGAGCCTTCACCACCTCTTCACTCAGCCCAATCTAAACGCTTGTCAGAGGCGTTGGATGGAGTTACTTTGTGAGTATGACATGGAGATAGAGCATGTGAAAGGGAAGGAGAATGTGGTTGCAGATTCTCTCAGCAGACGGAGGCATTTGAGCATGGCTACTTCAGTGAGCACAGATTTACAAAGCAGGATCCTTCAGTAGCTTCCTCTTGATAGTTTCTACATTGTAGCCTAAGTAAAGATTGAGTCCCAGAGACCCCTTGAGGGGAAATTTGATGGTTTATCACTAGAGGCAGATGGTCTTCTTAGGCACATAGGTCAGATTTATGTTCCTAGAGATGGAGGCTTGAGGCAGGACATCTTGATAGAGGCACATCGTGCACCCTATTCAGCCCATCCTAGGGTGAAGAAGATGCACGCCACCTTGAGACAATTATATCACTAGAGAGGACTTCGTAGGGATGTGGCTCAGTTTTTTTCATGCTTTTAGAGTGCCAGAAAGTGAAGGCCGAGCATCAACAACCAGTTGGCCTTCTATATCCTCATGCTATACTAGAGTGGAAATGGGACACCATTTCCATGGATTTCATTGTTGGATTACCGATGTCGAGATATCACCATGATGCCATCATGGTCATGGTCTATAAATTGACAAAAGTAGCTCACTTTTCTGCGGTAAAGACCACCTATAAAGATAGTGCAGTGGCACGTGTTTACTTGGATGAGATTGTCAAGATGCATGGGATTCGCGAGAAGATCATTTGTGACCGTGATCCTTTGTACACTTCTCATTTCTGGACCACCATGCAGTATGTTCTCGGGACGAAGATTAACTTCAGCACAGCTTATCACCCTGAGACGGATGGACAGACTGAGAGGGTGAATCATATTTTGGAGGATATGCTCAGGATGTACGTGATGGATCAACAGTCTAAGTGGGAGGAGTATCTGTATCTTGTGGAATTTTCCTACAATAATAGTTTCCAGAGTTCTATAGGCATGTCTCCTTTTCAGGCCTTATATGGTAGGGAGTGCAGGACACCCCTTAGCTGGGACAGGTTGGAGGATAGAGTATCTCTTAGACTAGCTCTTTTGTAGGACATGGAGAAATAGGTAGTGTTGATCAAGTAGAGATTGCAGGAGGCACATGATAGGCAGAAGAAGTACACTGATCAGCATAGAACCGAGCATAATTTTGATGTGGGCATGAAGGTTTTCCTTCGTGTTAGGCCACATAAGATCCCGATCCATTATGGAAAAGGTTCTAAGTTATCCCCTTGGTTCATTGGACCTTTTGATATCTTGGAGTGTATTGGCCTATTGGCTTACCGTCTAGCATTGCCACCCAACTTGTCTCACATACATGATGTGTTTCATGTTTCTGTTCTTAGGAGATACGTCACAGATCCTTCTCATGTGTTGGATTGGACATCATTGCAGGTGTAGGATCAGGGACAGGTGATGGTGGAGCCCATCCATATCATAGATCGCAGGACCCTGGGCCTTCGAGGCAGAGAGATTGATCAGGTACGAGTGCAGTGGGACAGATATGATGAGACTGCAGCCACTTGGGAGGATGCTACTGCTTTACGAGTGCAGTTTCCACATTTGTTCCAGTGACTTCCAGGAGGAAGTCTAGTTTAAGGGGAGGGGGATGTAGTGCCCACTTCCCTTTGACACTGTTTAGATACTGATCCTGACTCTATTGATCATATTTTGGATATTATTATATTTTGATGTAACAGGATGTGTATATACTAGCTCATGGATTATTATGGACATTAATATGTTTTGATTAGCATGATGGTTAGATGTTAGACTATGGATTAATATTGATCTGGATTCAGTTATTGTGCTTGAGGATCATTGAGACATTTTTATTATTATGTGGATAATGATATACTAGTTGACATGGACATGTTATTGATGTTAATTTTAGACATGTGACATTGATTATTATGAATAGCTCTAGTATAGAAATCTATTGGATGATGATATAGTTACAAATTGAATTTTAATGATAAATATTGAATCCTTGATATTGTTGTGATTTAAAATTAATAATTTTATGTTGCTTATATCATTTGGATGTTCTGATGTGGCCACGAGGCTGAAGGAGGTATTTTGCATTTTGCAGGTTAAAATCACAACAATGTTGGGGGACTGGAGACTAACCATATTGGAATTCAGTGTGAAATCAACAAGGTCACCATGGCAACTGTGTTTGAGTTGTATGTTGTGTTTTGTTAGGATTTCCCATGGGGGGATTTCCATTATTGTGACCATGGGGTATATGTGTGCTTTATTTGTTGTGTCCCTTTTTAAAATTATTGTTGTATGTATTTTATTTGTAATGTGCTCTTTATTTTAATTATTTTAATGTGATAGTATAATGTGAGAGTCATATAGTTAAAATTTAATTAAATTAAATAGGATGTGGAAGGTGAAATTAAATGTTATTGTCTTAGTTGAAAATGAAATTTATTTATATATTTTATAACCATATGGTAATTAAATATATGGTTGTGTCTAAAGTTTGTAATAAATAAATGTCATAGAAATAAATGCATTTTAAAAGAGTGTGTAAGCTACCAAGCATGGGTTGTGTAAGTGAAGTGATAGATTGTGTAAGAAATTGTAAGAGGTTGTAAGAAGATTTTGGAAGGTCAAACACTCCATCTCCCTCTTGAAATTCGAATTTGAGCTTGGAGGAAAAATTTGGAGGCTTGTGGGACAAGTTAAACTTGTCCCACACCTCTCAAAATCCTCCACCAACCTTGTTTATTAATTTGGAGTCAAAATCAACTTATTTTATTGCATTTTGACATGATTTATTGTAAGATTTGTTTACACTTGTCTTACAAATTTTAAATGCATTCTTTTTTAGGATGGGCAAAAATGAAGTGTGTAAGTGGTTTGTCATTCACATTTATTGGGATTTAATTGCCTTGATGTTGATTGCTTTTTGGGGATGAGGAAAAATGATGTGGCATCCCACTTGGAATCCACATCATCCTCTTCCACCCTCTCCTTTAAAATTGGAATTCCTCCTCATTTTGAGGTTGTTGAAGGTTGGAGATTTCACTCTTGGGCAAAAATTTATCTTACAATTCGGAGCTTTCTTGGTGGAAGAAGTGGATTTGCTTGTGCATACATTTACCTTGCTGATTTGGGACTGGTTTTTGGTGAAATAAAGACTATTTTTTTGGGAGCAAGTCCCCATTATGGAGAGGTAGGCTCTCACTTTTTTTAAAATTTCTGTTTTTCCCTCTTTTAGCATGAATTTTGAATGTATTTGTGTTTGCAATTCTTAGAGGGATGGGTAGAATTCTTAGGGCATGGTGTGGAGAGAATACTATGAGGTTTATCAGAGGAGGGATAAGGGATTTGCCATTGTTATTTGTTCTTGGAGGGAATGTTTGGTTGGGATCCACCTAGGAAAGGAAATTGCTTGCATTTCCTACTTTGGGGGAGTTATAAGGGATAAATTTGGAGGAGGGATAAGGAGGGGTTGAGGAGGGATAAGGTTTATGGGATTGTTATGATCTTGGTGGTTTGGTCTTGGTGGATTCCCAAAATTCAACTTGGGAGGCATAAGGATACCTCCATAGTTCTTGCTCTTTCTTGGCTTGCTTTCCCTGGAGAAGGAGCCTTTGTTTTGTTTGGAATTGGTTATTGTAGTTGAGAACTACATCCTCTTGCTTTGTGTTTATTTTTGTTTGTAAATTTATGCTTGTATGTGAAGAAGCCATGTTTCCATGTGTTGAATTATCATACTCCATTTTAATATGGTTGGGGATTGGGGGCCAATGGGGAAAGATGGCTTCTATTTTCTTATTGGGTATCTTGGTTGGGTGGAGAGTGTTGCCTTTCCCACTTCCTTATTGTGATTCAAAGATGAATAAAGAAGAATAAAATAGCAAACTGGTGTTTGGGGAAAGAATAAAACAGTTTGACAGTCCTCTTTTCTTGAGAAAATTGAATGTAACCCTTCCCACTTAGAGTGGATGAATGTAATTGATGTTGAAATGTGAGATGTTACTTTGTAATTGGAAGTTGTAATTGAATTGAGAAATGTATTCTCTGTTTTACCTTGGGAAAATAATGTAATTGATATCCATACTTGTAATTTTGAAATTTGAAATCAAATCAAATTGGAAAGGAGTTCGGTTGTAAAGCTATTTGACCTCTCAATAAAGGATGGCATTGATTCTTTTAATTTTGTTGGAATGTGCATACTGGATTGTATTGAATGTTTTGAATTACATTTGTTGTTTGAAATGGTATCCTGTAAAAAAAAATGCATGAAGAATAAATGACAGCATTTTGTTTCCTTGTTTTATTGTCAAATTTAGATATCAAAATGGTGCCATGTACTTTAAGTAATAAATTATAGCAATAGGATGTTACAGATTAGAAATGAAAATGCTTTCTCTTTGGAAATTCTAAATTGACCTTTAAATTGTTAGTAATTGAATTCTGTTTTCTTTGGAATTGGCACCGGAATTAATTCATTAAATGCACAGTTCAGATTCATAACTAAAATTAAGGAATGAGATAAGAAAATTTAGATTTATTAAGGTTTATAAACCTTGTGGAAATGCAACAATTAAAATGATCATCAAGAACTGCATCAAACTAGATTTTGAACTTGCATAATAGATTTCCTGTCAAAAGATGCAAAATATATCAATTGCAACCCAATACATAATTTGAACCTAGAAAACACTCTTTAACACACCCATGATCATCCCTCCATGTTCAATTTACATGTTGAGGAGAAAGGGAATCAAAATTGAATGAAACTTGCAAGTTGGAAAAAACTCGCCAGTTTTAAAATTATAATTCTCTGCAGATCAATTTCTTAAAATTGACCCTTGAAACTTTACCAAATTCCAAAATTGATGATTTCTATGCAAAGAGGACTCCGAGATATTTCTAGAAAGTCCTTGTTTTCCTAAAATGGAGCTTCCTATCAAAAGTTATGGCCATTTGAAGTTTTACTTCAAAATGGCCATCCCAAACAAAAAAAAAAAAAAAGAAAAGAAATAATTCGACCTTAGAAAAATTTAAATTTTGAACTTTGGAAAAATTTCCTAAAAATTTCCTCAGCCCCGCACCAATCACGTGCTGACATGTGGTAGGGAGGAATGAGGATTTACAATTGAAAACTTAACTTTTTACACTTTTGGAAAAACTTCACTTTTTTTCTTGCCGGCCCTCGGCCAATCACAAAGTGCCACGTGGCCATTTGAGCAAGTGCGGGGGCATGGAGGAAAATTTTCCTTTGGAAATAGAGACTTTGGTTTTGGGAAAAAAATTTCAAAATTTTCCCCACGACCCGCTCTCCCGCATCAATCAGGTGATGACACATGGCATTTGGGAAAATTTTCCTAGTTTTCTCCCTATCCTTGCGGACCTCCAAAGGAAAATTTTCCCTAAAACTCCCTTTGGCCATAAATTGAGTTTTACAAGGAGTTAGGAGGAATTCTTTATATGGTTGGAAAGGTGAGGAAATTTCCTATCCAATGAGCCTAGTTTAGGAAATTTTTGATAACTCTAAGTGTGTGAGAAATCTAGTTGAAGTTCAGGGCTTGATAGAGAGCAGGCCTAGCGATAAATTTCTCCCTGAACCTTAATAAAACTTGTAACCTCCAAATTGGAACCTAGTAAACTTGTTATAAGATAAAAATGGAAATATTGTGTTTGGTTAATTAGAATTTGTTCTGGAACCTATTTAGTTTCAAACTAGTGTCTTGCAACTTGGTTGTAGACTCTTCCTAAAAAAAAAAATTATTCCATAATTTTCCTAGTTTATTTCTTGGTCTCAAGTGGTTGTTGACACAGGCATCACAAACTCACCTTTGAGCTCATCTAGGAGCTCATTGAGTAGCTCACCTAAGAGCTCGGTAAGTAACTCGACTTGAGCTTGCGGAAACTCATCCAGAGATCACTGACACTCACATTGCCGGCTTGCCTTGAGCTCACCCAAGATCTTGCCAAAAACTCACCTTGACTCACCCAGAAACTAGCATGGGAGCTCACCTTGATATCTCACCTTGAGCTTGCTAAGGACCTCACCTTGGAAACTCACCTTGAACTCGTCCCGGTAGCTTTCCAAGTAGCTCATTGGGAGGTCACCGAGTAGCTCTCTCGAGTAGGTTGACTTGAGCTCACATGTGAGTTCACCGAGCAGCTCGAGGAAGGACCTCGCTTGGGAGGTCACCAAGTATCTCACTTGGAACCTCACCTAGGAGCTCACCTAGAATCTCAAGCAAACAGCTCACCTGGAATCTCACCAAATAGTTCACCAAGTAGCTCACCGGGAGCTCTTCTAGGAGCTCATTGATCAGATTGAGTTGAGCTCGCTTGGGAGCTCATCAAGTAACTCACCGCAGAGCTTACGATGACTCACCTTACCAACTCACCTTGAACTCACATGTCCAACTCAACTTGATCTCTCCTTACCAACTCACCTTGATCTCATCTAGTAGATTGCATGTAAGCTCACCTTAGAGATTGCCAATAAGCTCACCTTTGAGCTCAACTAGGAGCTCGTAGAGTAGCTCACCTAGTAGCTCCCCTTGGAGCTCAGAAAGTAGCTCACCTAGGTGCTCATCGAACATCTCAACTTGAGCTTGCCCAAAAACTCACACTAGGAGCTTGCCTTACAGACTCACATTGCTAGCTTGCCAAGGAGCTTGCCAAGGAGCTCATTGAGTAACTCAACTTGAGTTCACTCATGATTTCATCAAGAAGCTTACTTGAAAACTTGCATGGGAGATCGCCTAACAAAGCACACCTTGCTAACTCACATGGGAGCTCACCTTGCCAAATCACATTGAGCTCTCTAAGGAGCTCACATTACCAAATTGCCTTGAGCTCATTTGGTTTCTCACCTTGAAGTTCATCGAGAAAATATCTATATAGCTAACCTAGGAGCTCACCTAGGATCTTTCCTACAGCTCACCGAGTAGCTCCCTGAGTAGGTTGACTTGAGCTTGCTTGTGAGCTCACCGATCAGCTCGCTAGGGACCTCACCTAGGAGCTCACCAAGTAGCTCACTTGGCAGCTCACCTAGTAGATTACCTGGGAGCTTGCCAAGTGGCTTTCCTTGACTTCTTCTAGGAGCTCATAGATTAACTTGAGTTGAGCTTGCTCGGGGAGCTCGTAGAGTAACTCACTGGGAGTGTGCTTCACAGCTCACCTTCCTAACTTTCTTTGAGATCCCCTTCCAAAATTACCTTGAGCTTGCCTTTCCAACTCACCTTGAGCTCACCTTTGAGCACACCCAGGAGCTCACCAAGCATCTCACCTAAGAGCTCATCTAGGAGCTCGACAAGCAGCTCACCTAGGAGCTCGTCGAGCATCTCAACTTGAGCTTGCCTAGAAACTCACATGGGAGCTCACCTGATAGCTCACCTTCCCAGCTCACTTTGAACTTTCCTAAGATCTTACCGAGTATCCCAAATTGAGCTCACCCAAGAGCTTGTCAATTAGCTCACCCAAAAATTCACATGGGAGCTCACCTGACAGCTCACCCAGAAACTCGCATGGGTGCTTACCTATTTGCTCACCTTAACAACTCACCTTGAGCTCACTAAGGAGCTCACCTTCCAAGAATGCCTTGAGCTAATCTCTGGTAGCCCTCAAAGTTTTTCAAGCAACTCATCAAGCAGCTTACTTGGGAGCTCACCGAGTAAGTTGACTTGAGCTCACTTGTGAGCTCACTAGTGACCTTACCGAGTAACTCACTAGGGACCTCACCTAGGAGCACACCAAGTAGCCCATTTAGGAGCTTACCTAGTAGCTCACCTGGGAGCTTGCTAAATAGCTCGTAAAGTAGTTCCCATGAGAGATCTTCTAGGAGCTTGCCAATTACCTCGAGTTGAGCTCACCCAAGAGCTCGTTGAGTAAATCACCTTGTAACTCACATAGGAGCTATCACGATAGCTCACCTTGCCAACTTACCTTAAGTTCATCTGGTAGCTCACATGTAAGCTCACTTGGGAGATTGCCAATAAGCTCACCTTTCATCTCTCATGGGAGCTCACCTTTGAGTAGCTCACCTAGAGTTCAATCGGGAGCTTGGCAAGCAGCTTGCCTAGGAGCTCATCAAGTAGATCAAGTTAAGATTGCCCAGAAACTCACCTGGGATCTCGCATGACATCTCACCTTACTAACTCACCTTGAGCTTGCCAAGTAGCTTGAATTGAGCTCGATCGGGAGCTTGTTAAGAATCTCATTTGAAAAATCACATGAGAGGTCACCTGACAACTCACCTTACTAACTCGCATGGGAACTCACCTATCGGCTCTGCTTGTTAGCTCACCTTGAGCTTCTTTGAGGAGTTTAACTTGCCAACTCACATTGAGCTTGATTTGGTAGCTCACCTTAAACTTCATCGAGTAGCTTTCCAAGTAGCTCTCCTAATATATCAACCGGGAACTCACCTAACATCTCACTTGGGAGATCATCGAGTAACTCTTTGAGTAGGTTGACTTGAGCTTACTTCTAAGCTTGTCAAGAATCTCATCAAGTAACTCACCTAGGAACTCACCTTGAAGCTTACACGATAGCTCACCTTGCCAACTCACCTTGAGCTCACCTTGCCAACTCACCTTTAGCTTATCTAGTAGCTCGCATGTAAGCTCACCTAAGAGATTGCTGACAAGCTCCCCTGGGAGCACTTCTAGGAGCTTTCGATCAGCTTGAGTTCAACTCACCCAAGAGATCTTTGAGTAACTTACGTTGAAACTCACCTGGGAGCTCACCTAACAGCTCACCTTGTAAACTCACCTTTAGCTCACCTTTCTATCTTGCCTTGAGCTCGTCTCGGTAGCTCACATGTAAGATCACCTTAGATATTACCGATAATCTTTCCTTTGAGCTAACCTAGGAGCTCGGCTAGGAGCTCGGCTAAGAGCTCACAAGCAAGTATCTCACCTCGGAACTTGTCAGCTAGGAGTTCACCTAACAACTCACTTTCAATTGACATTGATTTCACCTTACCAACTCACCTTGAGCTCACCTTGCCAACTCACCTTAAGCTCATCTGGTAGCTCGTATGTAAGCTCACCTAAGAGATTACCGACAAGCTCACCTTTGAGCTCACATGGGAGCTCACCGAGAAGCTCACCTAGGAGCTCAACTAGGAGCTCGACAAGTAGCTCACCTAGGAACTCATCGAGTAGCTCAACTTGAGCTTTCCCGGAAACTAATCTGGGAGCTCAGTTGATAGTTCACCTTGAGCTTGCCGAGTAGCTCAACTTGAGCTCACCCAGGAGCTTGTCAAGTAGCTCACCTGAAAAATCACATGGGAGCTCACCTAATGACTCAACTTGCTAACTCACATAGGAGATCCCTTTCCAAATCACCTTACAAAGCTCACCTTGAGCTTGCTGAGGGGCTCACATTTCCAACTCGCACATGAGATTTTTGGTAGCTCACATCGGAGTTCATTGAGTAGCTCACACGAGAGTTCAACTAATAGCTCGGATGGGAGCTCACCCAATAGCTCACTTGGGATCTCACTAAATAGCTCACCGAGTAGGTTGACTTGAGCTCACATACGAGCTCACCGAGTAGCTCATCAAAGACCTCACCAGGAGCTCACCAAGTAGCTCACTTAGGATCTTACCTAAAAGATCACCGGGATCTCACCAAACAACTCGCCAAGTAGCTCACGGGAGTTATTCGGGAGCTCCCAATTTGCTTGAGTTGAGATTGCTTGGGATCTCATCAAGTAACTCACTGAAACTCGACTTAAAAACACACCTTGAGTTCATATTGCTAACTTGACTTGAGCTCATCGGTAGTTCACATGTAATCTAACCTCGGAGATTTCGAGAAGCTGGCCTTTGATCTCACCTAGGAGCTCACTTTGAGTAGCTCACCTAGGATCTCGGCCTAGGAGCTTAGAAAGTAGCTCACCTAGGAGTTCACCTAATATCTCACCTTTCCACTCACCTTGAGCTCACCCGGGAGCTTGCTGAGTAGCTTGACTTGAGCTCACCTAGGAGTTCATCAAGTATCTCACCTAAAAACTCACACGGATGGGAGCTCACCTTAAGCTCACTTAGTAGATCACCTTCCCAACCTGCCTTGAGCTTATCGGTATCTCACCTCGAGTTTTTAGTAGCTCATCAAGTAGCTTGCCTAGGAGGTCCCCTAATGACTCACTTGGGAGCTCACCTAATAGCTTTCTTAGGACCTCACCAAGAAGCTTGCCGAGTAGGTTGACTTGAGCTCACTTGTGAGCTAACCGAGTAGCTCACCGGGGACCTCGCACGGGAGCTTACCAAGAATCTCACTTTGGAGCTCACTGTGAGCTTGCCGAACAACTCACCTAGGAGCTTTCTTGAGCAGCTCGGCTTGAGCTTGCCTAGAAACTCACTCGGGAGTTAACACGATAGCTCACCTTGAGCTCGGCCAAGACCTCACCGAGTAAGTTGACTTGAGTGACTAGGGAGCTAGTCAAGTAGCTCACCCAAAAACTCATATGGGTGCTCACTTGATAGCTCACCTTGCCAACTCACATGGAAGCTCAATTATCAGCTTGCCTTGCTAGATTGCCTTGAGCTCAGCGAGGCCCGACCTTCCCAACTCACCCGAGCTCATCGGTAGCTCACCTCGGAGTTCTTTGAGCAGCTCAAAATTAGATCACATAGAATCTCACCCAGACTGGCTCACACTGGAGCTCACTTGGGATCTTGCTAAGTAGCTCACTTGGGATCTCACCGAAGAACTCACCAAGTAGCTCACCTAGGAGCTCTTATGGGAGCTCACCGATCAGCTTGAATTGAGCTCACCCGGGTGCTCATTGAGTAACTCTCCCGGGAACTCACCTAGGAGCTCACACGACTGACTCACCTTACTAACTCACCTTGAGCTTACCTTACCACCTCACCTTGAGATTTCCTTGCCAAATCACTTTGAGCTCATATTGTAGCTCACATGTAAGCTCACCTCGAGAGATTATCAAAATTTTACCTTTGAGCTTGCCTAGGAGCTCGTTGAGCAGCTCACCTATTACCTCATTTGGGAGCTTGACAAGAAAATCGACTTGAGCTTATATGGAAACTCACCTTGGAGATTTCTGACTTGACTCACCTTGTCGGCTCACCTTGAGCTCACCCAAAATATTTCAAGCAGCTCTCCCAGAAACTCACCTTACTGACTCACCTAGAAACTCGCATGGGAGTTGGCCTTTGACTCACCTTTAGCTTGCTAAGGAGATCACCTTGCCAACTCACCTTGAGCAAATGCGGTATCTTACCTCCAAGTTCATCGAGTAACTCGCCAAGTAGATCACCTAGGAGCTCTCTAACTAGGTTGACTTGAGCTCACTTGTGACTTCACCAAGTAGCTAACTAGGGAGCTCACCAAGTAGTTCGCTTGGAACCTCGCCTAGTAGCTTACCTAGAAGCTCACTAAAGAGTTCACCAAGTAGCTCACCTGGGAGCTCTTCTGGGAGCTCACTGATCAGATCAAGTTGAGCTCACATGGGAGCTTATTTTACAGCTCACCTTGCCAACTAACATGTGAGCTCCCCTATCAGTTTGCCTTACCAGCTCACCTTGAGCTCACTAAGGAGCTCACCTTACCAACACACCTTGAGCTCATCTTACTAACATGCCTTAAGTTCACCTTTCCAACTCACCTTAAGCTCACCTTGCCAACTCACCTTGAGCTCATCTCATAGCTCACATGTAATCTCACCTCAGAGATTGCCGACAAGCTCATATTTGAGCTCACCCGGGAGCTAACTTAGCATCTCACCTAGGATCTTAGCTAAGAGCTCAGAAAGTAGCTCATTGAGGAGCTCACCTAATAGTTCTCCTTTCCAGCTCACCTTGAACTCACCCAGAAGCTCACCAAGTAGCTTGACTTGAGCTCATCAAGTAGCTCACCTAAAAACTAACATGGGAGATCACCTTACCAACTTACATAGGAGCTCACCTATCAGCTCACCTTAAGCTCACTCAGGAGCTCACCTTACTAACCCACCTTGAGATTATGCGGTATCTCACCTCGAGTTTTTCAAGTAGCTCACTATATAGCTCACCTGGGAGCTCACCTACTCAATGACTCACTTGAAGCTCACAGAGAAGCTCACTAAGTAGGTTAACTTGAGCTCACTTGTGAGGTCATCGAGTAGCTCATCATTGATCTTGCTTGGGAGCTTACTAAGTAGCTCACTTGGGATCTCACGTAACGAGCTCACGGGAGCTCCACAAAAACTCCACATAGCTCACTGGGAGATCTTCCGAGAGCTCACCAATCAACTTGAGTTTTGCTCGCATAGGATCTCATTGAGTAAATATCACGGGAACTCACCTAGGAGCTCACTTGATAGCTCACCTTACCAACTCACCTTGAGCTTGCTGACGGACTTGCATTTCCAACTCACAAGCTCACCTAGGAGCTCACATGGGAGCTTGACCTGAGCTCGCCTAGGAGATCTCCTTTCCAGCTCACTTGATAGCTCTCTTGACATATCGACTTGAGCTCACAGGATCTCATCAAGTAGCTCACCTAAAAATCACATGGGAGCTCGCCTGATAGCTCACCTTGCCAAATCGCATGGGAGCTCACCTATTATCTCACTTTACCAGCTCACCTTGAGCTCGGTGAAGAGCTCACCTTGCTAACTCACCTTGAGCTTGGAAGGTAGCTCACCTTAGAGTTTGTTGAGTAGCTCAAGTTGAGTTCACCTAGGAGCTCGTCAGTAACTAACCAGGAACTCACAGGAGCTCACGACTGACTGCACTCACCTTACCAACTCACCTTGAGCTCACCTTGCCAAATGGCTCACCTTTGAGCTTTCACTGGGAGCTCACCTAGTAGCTCACCTAGGAGCTAGGCTGGGAGCTCGGTAAGCAGCTCACCTAGGAGCTCATCGACCAGCTTGACTTGAGCTTGCCCAAAAACTTTCTTAGGAGCTCACCTAAAAGCTCACCTTGCCGGTTACCTT
The DNA here is from genome assembly GCA_018340775.1 of Taxus wallichiana var. yunnanensis. Lineage (NCBI taxonomy): Eukaryota > Viridiplantae > Streptophyta > Pinopsida > Cupressales > Taxaceae > Taxus > Taxus wallichiana. The sequence goes on along the minus strand of CM031237.1, from coordinate 24,374,281 downwards.
GAGCTTGCTTGCCCAAGAGCTCGCGAGCAGCTCAACTTGAGATCACACAGGAGCTCATCAAGAAGCTCATGCAAAAACTCACATGGGAGCTCACCTTATCTAATCGGATGGGAGCTCGTCCTATCACTCACCTTATCATCTCACCTTGAGGTCATTGAGGAGCTCACATTTACAACTCACTTTGAGCTCGTCTAGGATCTCTCCTTAGAGTTCATCGAGTAGCTTGCCAAGTTTCTCACCTAGGAGCTCATCGAGTAGCTCACTGAGTAGTTTGACTTGATCTCACTTGTCAGATCACTTTTGAGCTCACCGAGCAGCTCATCGGGGACCTCACCTAGGAGCTCATCAAGTAGCTCACTTGGGAGCTCACCTAGTAGATTACCTAGGAGCTCACCGAACAACTCACGAATTAGCTCACCTGGGAGCTCTTCTGGGAGCTTGACGATCAGATCGAGTTGAGGTCACCTGAGAACTCATCGAGTAACTCTCCTAGTATCTCACCTTGGAGTCACCTAAAAGCTCACCTTAATAACTCACCTTAAGCTCATTTGGTATCTCAAATGTAAGCTTACTAGAGATTACTAATAAGCTCACCTTTGAACTCGCTTGTGAGCTCACCGAGTAGCTCACCTAGGATATCGGATAGAAGCTCGGCAAGTAGTTCACCCAAGATCTCGTTAAGAAGCTCAATTTGAGCTTACCCAAAAACTCACTGGGAGCTCACCCAATAGTTCACTCTGGTAGCTTGCCTTGATCTCACCGAGGAGCTCACTTTGAACAACTCGACTTGAGCTCACACGGGAGCTAGTCAAGTAGCTCACTTGAAAAGCGGCATGGGAGCTTGCCTTGCCAACTCACATGGAAGATAGCCTTGCTTTAGCTTACCTAGAGCTCACCGAGGAACTCATCTTACCAACTCACCTTGAGCTCATCGGTAGCTAACCTTGGATTTCATTAATTAGCTCACCTAGAAGCTTGCCTAACAACTCACTTAGGAGCTCACCTGGGAGCTACCTAAAAAAACTCGCCAAGTAACTCACATGGGAGCTCTTCTAGGAGCTCACTTTGATCACCTCAAGTTGAGCTCACATAGGAGCATGTCGAGTAACTCTCACGGGAACTCACCTAGGAGATCACCTAAAAGCTCACCTTACCAACTCACCTTGACGTCACCTTACCGACACACCTTGAGCTTGCCTTTCCAACTTGCATTGAGCTCATCGATAGCTCACGTGTAAGCTGACCTTAGAGATTACCGAAAATCTCACCTTTGAGCTTGCCTGGGAGATCATTAAGCAAATCACCTAGGAGCTCGGTTGGGATCTTGGCAAGTAGCTCGACTTTATCTTTACTAGAAACTCACCTCGGAGATCACCCATGATAGCTCACCTTGCCAAAGACACCTCAAGCTGAACCAAGAGCTCGCCGAGCATCTTTACAGAAACTCCCCTTACTGACTCACCTAGAAACTCACATGGAAGCTCACCTTGCTAGCTCACCTTGAGCTCACTAAGGAACTCACCCTTATCAACTCACCTTGAGCTCATCTAGTAGCTCACCTCAAATTTCATCGAGTAGCTCACCAAGTAGCTCACCTAGGAGCTCACCGAGTAGCTCTCTGAGTATGTTGACTTGAGCTCACTTGTGAGTTCACCGGAGTAGCTTACCAAGGTCCTCACTGGGAGCTTGCTAAGTAGCTCACTTGGAACCTCACCTAGCAACTCACCGGAAGTTCACCCAATAGCTCACGAAGTAGCTCACCTAGGAGCTCTTCTAGGAGCTCACCAATTAGATCGAGTTGAAATAACCCGGGAGCTTGTCAAGTAACTCACCTAAGAACTCACGGGGGAGCTCACACGATAGGTCACCTTGCTATCTCAGCTTGAGCTCACTGTCTAACTATACTTGATATCTCCTTTCCAACTTACCTTGAGCTCATCAGTAGGCTTGCATATAAGCTCACCTCGGAGATTGTGACAAGCTCACCTTTGAGCTCATCACGGGAGCTCACTGAGTAGCTGACCTAGGATCTTGGCTGGGAGCTTAGTAAGTAGTTCACCTAGGAGCTTGTTGACCAGCTCAACTTGAGCTTGCTTGGAAACTCACCTGGGAGCTCACCTTGTCATCTTGCCTTGATCTTTTTGAGGAGCTCGCCGAGTAACTCAACTTGAGCTCACTTGTGAGTTCATCAAGTAGCTTGCCTAAAAACTCACATGGGAACTCACCTGATAGCATGCCTTACCAACTCACATGGGAGCTCACCTTGCTAGCTTGCATTGAGCTTACTAAGGAGAACACATTGCAAACTCACATTGAGCTCATCTAGTAGCTCACCTCAAATTTCATCGAGAAAATCTCCAAGTAGCTCGCCTAGGGGCTTACCTACCAACTCACCTAACACTAGCTTAGGAGCTCGAGAAGTTTTCTCGAGTAGGTTGACTTGAGCTCACTTGTGAGCTCACCGATCAGCTCACCAGGGACCTCAACTGGGATCTCACCAAGCAGCTCACTTGGGATCTCACCTAGCAGACTTCCTAAGGATCTCTCGAATAGCTTGCAAAGTATCTCACCTTGAGCTCTTCTATGAGCTCATTGATTATCTTGAGTTGAGCTCACTTAGGAGCTCATTGAGTAACTCACCTAGGAGCTCACTTGATAGCTCACCTTACCAACTCACTTTGAGCTCACCTTCCCAACTCACCTTAAGCTCACCTTACTAACTCACCTTGAGCTCGCACGGGAGCTCATGAGCATCTCACCTAGGAGCTCGGTTGGGAGCTTGGAAAGCGGCTCACCCGTGAAGCTCGTCGATCCGCTCGACTTGAGCTTGCCTAGAAACTCACTTGGGAGCTCACTTGATAGCTCACCTTTCTAGCTCACTTTGAGCTCACTAGGAGCTCACCGAGTAGCTCAACTTGAGCTCACACAAAAACTCACATGGGAACTTGCCTTATAGCTCACCCTGAAACACACATGGGAGCTCACCTTAACAGACTCACCTTGAGCTATTAGCCGAGAGCTCACATTCCTAACTCACCTTGAGCTTGTCTGGTAGCTCACCTTAGAATTTTTTGAGTAAGCTGGTCAAAAAGCTCACCTATGAGTTTTAAGGTAGCTCTTTGAGTAGGTTGATTTTATCTCACTTGTGAGCTCACTAGTGAGCTTACCGAGAAACTCACCAGGGACCTCTCCTGGGAGCTCACCAAGTAGCTTGCTTGGGAGTTCACCTAGTAGCTCACCTGGGAGCTCACCTAGTAGCTCTCCTAGGAGCTCACCTAGTAGCTCTCTTGGGAGCTCATTAAGTAACTCACCTGGTAACTAACCTAGAAGCTAACTTGATAACTCACCTTGGCAACTCACCTTGAGGACACCCTGCCAACTCACCTTGAGCTCATCACGGTAAATCACATGTAAGCTCACCTCAGACATTACTAACAATCTCACCATTGAGGTCACACGGGAGCTCACTGAGCATCTCACCTAGGAGCTCAACTTGGAGCTTGGCAAACATCTCACCCAGGAGCTTGTCGAGTAGCTTGAGTTAAGCTTGCCCAGAAACTCACCTAGGAGCTCACATGACATCTCACCTTGCCAACTCACCTTGAGCTCACCAAGAATCTTGACTTGAGCTTAATCAAGAGCTCGTCAAGTAGCTCACTCGAAAACTCACATGGGATCTCACTTGATAGCTCACCTTTCCAACTCACATGGGAGCTCACCTATTAGCTCGGCTTGCCAGATCACCTTGAGCTAGCTGAGGAGTTCACCTTGCCAAATCACCTTGAGCTCATCACGGTATCTCACCTCGGAGGTCATCAAGCTCACCAAGTAGCTTGACTGACTCACCTAGGAACTTTCCTAACAACTCACAGGAGATCATTGAGTAGCTCTCAAGTAGATTTACTTGAGCTTTCCTAATAGCCAACCTTACCAAGTCTCCTTGAGCTTACCTTACCAACTCTCCTTAGAGCTCTTCTTAAAGCTTTCCGATCAGCTTGAGTTGAGCTCACTGGGAGTTCTTTGAGTAACTCACTGGGAACTCACTTGGGAGCTCACCTAATAGCTCATCTTGTCAACTTACCTTGAGCTCACCTTGCCAGGCTCACCTTGAGCTCATCGGTAGCTTACATGTAAGCTCACCTTAGAGATTGTTGACAAGCTCTCCTTTGAGCTCACACAGGAGCTCACCTTTCCAATTCACCTTGAGTTCACCTTACCAACTTATCTTGAGCTCACCTTACCAACTCACCTTGAGCTCATCTAGTAGCTCACATGTAAGCTCACCTCATAGATTACCAACAAGCTCACCATTAAGCTCTCCTTTGAGTAGCTAATCTAGGAGCTTGGCTGCGATCTCGGCAAGTAGCTCACTAGGAACTCATCAAGCGGCTCAACTTGATCTTGCATAGAAAGTTGTCACGGGAGCTCACTTGACTCACCTTGCCAGTGACCTTGAGCTCACCTAGGAGGTTCCGAGTAGCTCGACTTGAGCTCACCTAGGAGCTCATCAGTAGCTCACCTGAAAACTTACATGGGAGCTTTCCTGACAGCTCACCTTGCCAACTTGCATGGGAGCTCCCCTATTAGCTCACCTTGCCAGCAGACTTGAACTAAGCTTGTTGAGGAGCTCACCTTGTTAAGTAACCTTGAGCTCATCGGTAGCTCACATCGAGTTTTTCAAGTAGCTAGCCAAGTAGCTCACCTAAGAGCTCACTTAATAGCTTGCATGGGAGCTCACCAAGTAGTTTGTCAAGTAGGTTGACTTGAGCTCACTTATGAGCTCACCAAGCAACTCATCAGGGACCTCTCCTATGAGCTTGCCAAGTAGCTCACACAGGAGCTCACCTAGCGACTCACGGGAGCTCGCTAAATAGCTCACCAAGTATCTCACCTGGGATGTTATGGGAGCTCACTAATCTACTTGACTTGAGCTCAACCAGGAGCTCGTTGAGTAACCCTCTTGGGAACTCAACTAAGAGCTTACTTGACATCTCACCTTATCAGGCTGCCTTGAGATCACCTTGCCAACTCACCTTAAGCTCACCTTTCCAACTCACCTTGAGCTCATCTAGTAGCTTGCATGTAATCTCACCTTAGAGATTGCCGAAAAACTCACCTTTGAGCTCACTGGGAGCTCCTTTGAGTAGCTCACCTAAGAGCTCGGCCTAGGAGCTCGAAAGTGGCTCACCCGGGAGCTCACTTGTGACTTTCCTTGCCATCTCACCTTGATTTTACCCAGGGCTTGCCAAGCAACTCGACTTGAGCTCACTTAGGAGCTCATCAAGTAGCTTTCCCAAAACTCAAATGGGAGCTCACCTTACCAACCTGCATGGGAGCTTGCCTTAAGCTCACTCGGGAGCTCCCTTGACAAATAACCTTAAGCTTATCTAGTAGCTCACCTCGAAGTTCGTTGAGTAGCTCAGCAAGTGGCTCACCTTGGAGCTCACCTAATAGCTCACCTAACAGCTCACTTGAGAGCTCACCAAGATGCTCAATGAGTAGGTTGACTTGAGGTCACTTGTGAGCTTGCCTTAGTAGCTCACCGAGGACCTCACTTGGGAGCTTGCTAAGTAGGTCACTTGGGATCTCACCTAGCAGCTCACCCGGGAGCTCACCGAATAAATCACCAAGTAGCTTGCTTGGCACTCTTCTTGGAGCTTGGTGATCAACTCGAGTTGAGCTCGCATGGGAGATCATCAAGTAACTCTCCAAGGAACTCACCTAGGAGCTCACCTAATAGCTCACCTTACCAACTCACCTTGAGCTCACCTTAAGCTTACCTTGCTAACTCACCTTGACCTCATCGGTAGCTCACATATATGATGACCTCGAGATTACCGACAAGCTCACCTTTTAGCTTGCACGGGAGCTCATCGAGTAGCTCGGCTAGGAGCTTAGAAAGCAGCTTGACTTGAGCTTATCCTAAAACTCATCTCATAGATTACCTGACTCACCCTTCCAGGTTCACCTTAAGCTCACCCAAGAGATCACCTACAAACTCACCTTACGAAACACCTAGAAACTCACATAGGAGCTCACCTTGCCAGACTTACCTTGAGCTTGCTAAAGAGCTCACCTTGCTAACTTTCCTTAAGCTTGTCTAGTTTCTCACTTCGGAGTTTTTTGAGAAGCTCACCAAGTAGCTCACTCCTGGGAGCTCAGAGTAGCTCTCTAAGTAGGTTGACTTGAGTTCACTTGTGAACTCACTTGTGTGTTCACCGAGTAGCTCACTAGGGATCTCCCTTGGGAGATCACCAAGTATCTCATTTGGAATCACACTTAGTAGCTCACCTAGAAAATTACCTAATGAGCTCACCAAGTAGCTCACTAGGAGCTCTTACGGGAGCTCACTTATTAGATCAAGTTGAGCTTTCTAAGAGCTCATCAAGTAACTCACATGGTAACTCACGGGAGCTCACTTGATAAGCTCACGATAGCTCACCTTGCCAAATCACCTTAAGCTCACTGTCTAACTTGACTTGATCTTACATTTCTAACTCACCTTGAGCTCATCTGGTAGCTCGTATGTAAGCTCACCTCAAAAATTGCCGACAAGCTCACCTTTGAGCTCACCTAGGAGCTCACTAAGTAGCTCACCTAGGAGCACCCCTAAAAGCTCACCAAAGTAGCTCACCTAGGAGCTCATTGAGCAGCTCAACTTGACCTTTCCCAGAAACTCACCTGGGAGCTCACCTTATAGTTCACCTTGCTAGCTTACGTTGAGCTTGCCTAGGAGCTTGCCAAGCAACTTGACTTGAGCTTGCTGTGAGTTCGTCAAGTAGCTTGCCCGAAAACTTACATGAGAGTTCACCTAATAGAATGCCTTACTAACTCACATGGGATATTTCCTCACCAACTCACATTAATCTTGCTAAGGAGCTCACATTGCCTACTCACCTTGAGCTTGTATGGTAGCTCACCTTAGAGTTCCTTGAGTAAATCTCCAAGTAGCTCACCTAGGATCTCACTTAATAGCTAGCCTCGGAGCTCACCTAACAGCTCACCTGGGAGCTCACTGAGTAGCTCACCTAGCAGCTTATCTGGGAGCTCGCTTAATAGCTGTCCAAGTAGCTCACCTTGAGCTCTTTTAGGAGGTCATTGATTAGCTTGAGTTGAGCTCGTCTAGGATCTCGTCGAGTAACTCACATGGGAACTCACTTGATAGCTCACCTTGCCAACTTGCTTTGAGCTCACCTAGCTAACTCGGTTTTAGTTCACCATTGAGCTCACTGAGAACTCACTTGAGCATCTCACCTAGGAGCTCATTTGGGATCTCGAAAGAAGCTCACCTATGAGCTCATCGAGTAACTCAACCTTAGCTTTCCTAGAAACTCACCTAGGAGCTCACATGACAGCTCACCTTTCCAGCTCACTTTGACCTCAACTAGGAGCTCGTTGAGCAGCTTGACTTGAGCTCACCTAGGAACTTGTCAAGAAACTCACCCAAAAACTCACATGAAAGCTCACATGTTGCTTACCTTGAGCTCGCTTAGGAGCTCACCTTCCCAACTTGCCTTTAGCTTGTCTAGTAGCTCACTTTAGAGTTTATCGAGTAGCTCATCAAGAAGCTCACTTAGGAGCTTACTTGAGAAGCTCACCGAGTAGGTTAACTTGAGCTTACTTGTGAGCTCACTAGTGAGCTTGCCAAGAAAATCATCGGGGACCTCACCAATTAGCTCACTTTGGAGATCACCTAGAAGCTCTCTTGGGAGCTTGTTGAACATCTCACAAAGTAGCTCACTTGGGATTTCTTCGAGAGCTCACTAATTACCTTGAGTTGAGCTCACCCAAGAGCTCATCGAGTAAGTTACAGTAACTCACTTGGGAGCTAACTTTGACTTGCCTTACTAACTCACCTTGAGCTCACCTTACAAACTTGCCTTAAGGTCATCTCATAGCTCACATGTAAGCTCACCTAAGAGATTATCGACAAGCTCACTGGGAGCTCACCGAGTAGCTCACCTAGGAGCTCGGTGGGAGCTTGGCAAGCTTTGACTCACCCGGGAGCTTGTCAAGTAGCTCAAGTTAAGCTTGCTAGAAACTCACGGGAGCTCACATGACATCTCACCTTTCTAACTCGCATTAAGCTCACCAAGTAGCTTTACTTGAGCTTGATCAGGAGCTCATCAAGTAGCTCACTCGAAAACTCACATGGGAGCTCACCTGATAGCTCACCTTGCCAACTCGCATGGGAGCTCACCTATCGGCTCGACTTGCTAGCTCACCTTGAGATTCTTGAGGATTTCACCTTACAAACTTACATGTATCTTATCGGTAGCTTTCCTCGGAGTTCATCGAGTAGCTCACCAAGTAGCTTGCATAACGAGATCACCTGAGGAACCGACCTAATAGCACAGGAGATCACTGAGTAGCTCTCTGAGTAGGTTGACTTGAGCTTTCTTGTGAGCTCACCGAGCATCTCATCAATTAACTCACCTGGGAACTCACCTTGGAACTTGCTTGATAGCTCACCTTGCTAACTTTCCTTGAGCTCACATTGCCAACTCACCTTGAGCTCACCTTGCTAACTCACCTTGAGCTAATCGGTAGGTCACATGTAAGCTCACCTCATAAATTTATAATAAGCTCACCTAGGAGCTCTTCTAGGAGCTCGCTTACTAGGTCAAGTTGAAGTCACTGGGATATCACTTACTAGTTTGAGTTGAGCTCACCTAGGATATCTTTGAGTTAGTCACCTAGGAATTCACACGGGAGCTCACCTAACACTTACCTTGTCAACTCACCTTGAGCTCACCTTAGTAGCTCACCTTGAGCTCATCACGGTAGTGCACATGTAAGCTCACCTCAAATATTGGAAACAAGCTTGCCTTTGAGCTCACCTAGGAGCTCACCTAGGAGCTCAAGCCGGGAGCTCAGAAAGTAGCTTACCCAAGATCTCATCAAGTGGGAGCTCACCTAAAAACTCACCTTGTCAATTCACCTTGAGTTCACCTTACCAACTTGCCTTGAGCTCACCTTGCCAACTCACCTTGAGCTCATCGGTAACTCAAATGTAAGCTCACCTCGGAGATTACGATAAGATCACCTTTGAGCTCACTGGGAGATCACCAGAGCATCTCACCTAGTAGTTCAGCTAGAAGCTCAACAAGTATCTAACCAAAGAACTCATCGAGTAGCTCAACTTGAGCTTACACGGAAACTCGTCTAGGAGATTTCTGATAGCTCACCGTGCAAGCTCACCTTGAGCTCACCTAGAACCTCACCGAGCATCTCGACTTGAGCTCACCCAGGAGCTCATCAAGCAGACTCACTCAAAAACTCACATGAGAGCTCACTTGACATCTTAACTTGCCAACTCGTATGGGAGCTTCCCTATTAGCTCACCTTGAGCTCATTGAGGAGCTCACCTTGCCAACTCACCTTAAGCTCATCTAGTATCGACATCGGAGTTCATCGAGAAGCTCGCCAAGTAGCTCATCTAGGAGGTCGACTAACTTGACTCGCCAAGTAGCTCACCTACGATTTCATCGAGTAGGTCACCGAGTAGGTTGACTTGAGCTCACTTATGAGCTCACTGAGTAGCTTATCAGAGACCTAACCTAGGAGGTCACCAAGTAGCTCGCTTGGGAGATAACCTAGTTGCTCACCTTGGATCTCACCAAATAACTCACCAAGTAGCTCACACTGGGAGCTGTTGCGGGAGCTCGCCGATCAGCTCGAGTTGAGCTCACTGGGAGCTCATTGAGTAACTCACACTGGGGACTCACTAGGAGCTCCCTTGACATCTTGCCTTACCAACTCACCATGATTTCACCTTGCTAACTCACCTTAAGCTCCTGTTGCCAAATCACCTTGAGCTCATCGAGTAGCTCGCATGTAATCTAACCTCAAATATTACCGACAATCTCACCTTTAAGCTCACATGGGAACTCAACGAGTAGCTCACCTAAGAGCTTGGATGGGAGCTCAGAAAGTAGCTCACTGATAGCTCACCTTGCTAGCTCACCTTGAGCTCACCGGGGAGGTCGAGGAGTAGCTCGACTTGAGCTCACCTAGGATCTCATGAAGTAGCTTACCCGAAAACTCACATGGGAGCTCACCTTACCAACTTGCATGGGAAATCACCTATCAACTCACCTTAATCTCACTCGGGAGCTCACCTTGCTAAACCACCTTGAGCATGTCCGGTAGCTTGCCTCAAAATTCATCAAGTAACTCACCAAGTAGCTCACTCGGGAGCTTTTCCTAGGAGCTCACCTTATAGCTTACATGGGAGCTCACCGAAAAGCTCACTGAGTAGGTTTACTTGAGCTCACTTATGAGTTCACCAAGTAGCTCACTAGGGACCTCACTGGAAGCTTACCAAGTAGCTCGCTTGGGAGATCATTGAGTAACTCTCCTAGGAACTCACCTAGGAGTCTACCTAACAAATCACCCTACCAACTCACCTTGAGCTCACCTTGCCGACCTACCTAGAGCTTACCTTACCAACTCACCTTGAGCTCATATGGTAGCTCGAATGTAAGCTCACCTTAGAGATTACCAACGAGCTCACCTTTGATCTCACACGGGAGCTCATCGATTAGTTCTCCTAGGATCTCGGTGGGAGGTCGACAAGTATCTCTACTTGAGCTTTTCTGAAAATCACCTCGGAGATCACCTAATAGCTCACCTTGCAAGGTTTCCTTAAGCTCACCCAAGATCTCATCAAATAGCTTTCCTAGAAAATTGTATGGGAGCTCACCTTACCAGCTTGCATTGAGCTCGCTAAGGAGTTCACCTTGCCAACTCACCTTGAGATCATCTAGTAGCTCGCCTCGGAGTTCATCGAGCGGCTCACCAAGTAGGTTTCACGGGAGCTCACCTAGCAGCTCTTTGAGTAGGTTGACTTGAGCACACTTTTGAGTTTCTTTGAGCTTGGCTCACCAAGGACCTCACACGGGAGCTCACTAAGTACCTCACTTGAAACCTCACCTAGTAGCTCTCACTAGAAGCTCGCCCAACATCTCACCAAGTAGCTCACCTAAGAGATCTTCTAGGAGCTCACTGTCAAATCGAGTTGAGCTCGCCTAAGAGCTCATTGAGTAACTCACTGGTAACTCACCGGGAGCTAACACGATAGCACACCTTGTAAACTCTACTTGAGCTCACCTATCTAACTTGACTTGATCTAACCTCTAACCTTGAGCTCAAGCTGCATGTAAGCTCACCAAATATTGCCAACAAGCTCACCTTTGAGCTCAGCTTAGAGCTCATTGAGTAAGCTCACCTCAGAGCTCTCCTGGGATCTCAACAAGCTCATCGAGAAGCTCACCTTGAAACTCACTGGGAGCTTCACCTGACTTGAGCTCAGCTCTCTAGGATCTCAACAAGTAGCTCACCTAGGAGCTCATCGAGAAGCTCGGCAGGCTTTCTGGAAACTCACACAGGCTTACCTTGCTAGCTTGACTTGAGCTTGCCCAAGAGCTCACCGAGCAACTCAAATGGAGCTCACCTATAAGTTCATCAAGTAGCTTGCACAAAAACTCACATGGGAGATTGCCTAACAACATGCCTTACCAACTCACATGGGAGCTCACCTTGCCAGCTATAGACACTGAAAATTGGTTACCCAATTTGGTGTCCCTCACATTCATTTATCTTCTTAGGTAAACACGTTCATATCACCATGGCCCCCTTGGGGTATTATTCAATTTGTGATTTAAACACCTATCCTAGGTTTCCATTATGTTTTACCCATGAGTAATTAAATATTAACTACTCAATTACACCTTTTTACATGTATTATAACCACTTATCTACCCCATATCTATTCTATCCATATATCCCCCCTATTTCTCCTCCTCCCAAACTAAGTAGCGGGATATTTCCCATATTTGAGGTGACAGGATCACTCTCATCATTCTAGAAATCACTCCTTTTGGCCATTTCAGGAGTCTGTTCCCTGATCGGCGCCGACCGGTACTCGGTCGATGCTGATTTTTTGGAACGGCACCAATTTCATCTCGGTCGGCGCCGATTACAAATAGAGGCCCAGAACTCAGTTCTGGTTAGACAGTCAGATGGTGAGATAGACAGTGAATTAGACAAGGAGAACGAGATATTTTTGAGCATCAAGTCTGAGCATCATCTATCAAGTGAGAGAAAATCCTATCCAAACCAATCCCTGAGAGGAGTACCATTACTCTGCTCCTACCACATCAACATCATGAGTCTTCATCGATCTCTTGGTGACTCTGTTCTTGCATCCAGCATAGGTGGAGCCTTGGCAGTATCCTTACGACACTTGCAGATCCAGCGAAGATCGACGATCTAGTCTCCACTGTCTATTTCTCAATCTTCCTACAAATTTTCCCAAGTCGACGCTGATTTATATCAGTTGACACCGACCTACATCAATCGATGTCGATTTGAACCGTTGACACTTGATTTTACTAATCGGCCGATCAGCTGAGACATGTAGAAGAACTTAGGTAACAGTAATCCAGCATCATTTTTTTAAGTATTTCCTATTTCCTGTTGCTTTCTATCTATTGTTTAGATTCTATTTATTACCTTTGATCAGAAAATCTAGTCCTTTACGTACATCTTTTATCATGTATGCTTCTTTCCTTAATTGAAAATGTGGACTGACATCCGCTGAGGGAGCTTATCACTTCCCGGACCCACTTTTCAGGTAGTCCACCCAAATATCTTTTAACGTGGTCTTTTTCTGTCAAGCATCTGTGTCTCGTAGGTTTCTTGGATCTACTTTATAGGATTGCTTGTGTGCGCCCGTCTTGTCTACATCGGCTTTCTTTTCCATCTACATTTCCGGATCTTGTCTATCAGGTATCGATTTTATTTGAGTTTTTCAAGGCTTTTGTGTTTAGTTTGGTACATTAACTTGGACAGGTAACAAGCGTGAAATTCTTGATCTACATTCTGGCACACCGGTGGGACCCAACCAAAGTCCCTTATTGGTAAGTTCATCTCTTTTCCAGTTTTGAGCTTTGTTCTTTTTCTTCACTAATTTTTATCAGTTGTTCTTAAGCATTTCCTTCCATTGTTTCAGTCTTGCTGCTTTCATTTCTAAATTTGCAAAGTTAGATCCTTTCTTTTTTTGTAAATCTCAATTCCAATTTCTATTTCTAAAAATTAGTAAATCTTTCATTTGATTTCAAGATTGCATATTCGATCTATCTCTTTATGCAAAATTGTTATTTCCTTGAAATTTTTCTAGTTCCCTAAATAGAAATTTTCATTTTGCTATTATCTGGATATATCTTTCTGGATTGGTTTGTATGTTTGCTTAACCTTTTCTTGTGGAGCACTTTGCTTGTTCATGGGATTGTTCGAGGGGAAGGGCTCAACAATGTGCTTTTTGAAGTCCACACACCTTGGAGAGCTAAATCTACAGGTATTTCTCTTTTACGGTGTTTTCTCCTTTTTAGGAACTAAAAAAAAAAAAAAAAGAAGACTTTGTTTGTTTGCTTTCTATCACATTCGAACATTTCAATTTTGGTGCTTAAAAAGAATTTAATCGCATTTGGGAAAGAATTTTTTTGACTTGTCTTCATCAAAATCAAACACTTCATTTTTAGTGCTTAAAAGGAACTCTTTCTTCATCATTTCTGTTGTGTGTTTTCATCTAGTTTTAATTAGGTTGGAAAATTTATCAAAATCGGTAGTGACACTATTTGATTTTCATTTTTCACCCTTGCACACAAAGCCAAAATCACTAGGTATAAAGCATTTAAACAAGAATTCCTCCCCTGGCCTCACCTACTTGGAAGTGATATCCAAGAGGAAGAGCCTACGCTGTGCGGTACTAGGCCATGCTTTATAAATTCATGGAAGTTTTGGTATATATTGGCAAAGCACCCGACTCCCTTTATCGCGCGGTGTGTGAAGTGGGGTAGGCCCTATATCAAGCCACGTACCGTTCTTTTACTGAAGTGCCTTCGGGACTCCTCACCAAACATTCCCCAAACCATCCTTAGTTTGGCTATCTGAGTAGTTCCTATTCTAAAAAGCCTTCCCTAACATTTTCTTTCTTAAAAGCATAAAAATTTAAAAGAGATAATCACCTACGCTACTTGAATTGTTTGTGCATTAGTTAGGTCAATCTTCTTTTTCTTGCTATATTTCTATTTGTTTATGATGGTCATCACTCGATTACAATCTAGAAGAATGGCTCAAATGACCCCTTCTTCCTCCGAGATCACCACTACTATGGATGTTTCGGCACCCCCCAGATCTTCCTCGGGACCGTTGTTAGTTGGTTCCCCATCTTGGTCATATAATCCTTTCTATCAGCCTAAAGCAATCCCTTCACGTCCAGCTTCCCCCAGTCCTTCAGAAATATCATCTGCTTCTGACATAGAGTATGTTCCTCATGGGGACCCTAAATTTTAGGCACTCCTTGATCACAATCTAGTAGCCCTTATGGACTATCTAGTACATAAGTCTATTCAAATATCTGATCAGGGACCACCAATCCAACAAGTTTACGATTATCCCCGTGAACCATCCTAGGATTTTGTAGAATAGTTGGCCTCATTTTTCTCACCTCGAACCATGGAAGAGGGTGGTGCACCTGTACCTCCTTTTTCTCTTCCACCAACCATGACGACTAGTTCTCAAATAGTCTTGCCTATTCCGAGCACCGCAGTTACCTTGGCTATCCCACAACCTACTTCTGAGAAGTCTTCTACCTTAGCTATAATGGGCTCATCTGTGCACTCACAGATTGTTGTTAATTCTTCTATGCCATCTATTGTGTCTCAGGGTCAGTATCTCTTAGTGAATCAACCCCCTTTCATGAGTCAGTTGGTTCCTTCTTCTCATCCTCCACCTCATCTTTCTTCCAATGCTCTAACAGTGATGAGTAACCTTTACCCATCCTCTAGCATCGACGCCCTTAATAACCAATCCGGAAATCAAAAGCCTCATTCAGACTTTGTTCCCCACCATGTCCAATCAAGTCAACACCCATGTTCCTCAATCCATTCCGATTCAATCAACAAGTGTAGGAGCCCATCAATCATAGGCTCTGTCTTTCATTCAACCACCTTTTTCTCAACCACATGTCATCTCACTGTCTATACACAGGCTCCTTCACAGAAAATACCTCACCAGGTGTCACCCAGAACACCTGGTTATTCCTCTTACCATCTGTTAACCAACAGATGAATCCCCCGTTAACACCACAACAAAATCCACCAATTGCTTCTTATATGGGACATACTAGCATACCTCCTCCTCAATCTGACATGGTCCAAATTCTTTTCAAAAAAATCACAAACTGGAGGCATCCACCAAAGGGGCTCATCCCTCATACTCTTTTGAAGAAGTATGCAATGAACCGATTCATCCATCAGTGGCTTTTAAGCCTTATCCTCCCCAATGGGAACTTCCTAAATTTTCAAAATTTCATAGTCGGGAGGACCCTCAACAGCATCTGAGCATTCAAACATGCTTGCTACCTTATAGTCTAGGATCAGGAGCTTATGCTCCGTACTTTCCCTATGTCTCTCGCAGGACCTACTTTAGACTGGTATAATAACATTCCCCAACATTCCTTGTTTTCTTTCTCTCAATTGGCCCAGATGTTTGTTGAAAACTTTTCGATAAATATCACACATAAGATCTTGATTACAGATCTTTATAACATTCGTCAATTTGATGATGAGTCTATTGTATACTTTGTCACTTGTTGGAGAGGGATAATAAACCAATTGTCTTTCTCCTTCCTAAATCTCAACAAATTGAGTTATTTACTCGATCTGTGCTAATCATATTTCTTCTACCTTAAGGATCTAGACCTTTCACACATTGAAAAGAATCCTTTACGATGACATGCAAACTTGAATCTCACGCCATCAAACAAGGAAGTTAAAACTTTGTTCTAAAACTAAACCAAATTTTTCTTGGTTTACAAAATCAAACCCTTCAACTTTGAAAGACAAGAATCAGGGATCCACCAATGCTATCGTATTAAAAACACCATGAGCTGATAACATTTCTAATCAAACACCACGGAAAGACTCTTCATCTTCTCGAAAAGGACCCTCGTCATCTCGATATTTTACTTCGTTGGGAGAATCATATGCCTCTATCTTGGAAAAAATGTTGGAAGTTCACATGATCGAACTTCCCCCTATTAGAAATTTTGATGAAAGCCAAGAACGTCCATTCTGGTATAGGGAAAATGACTTCTGTCATTATCATAGAACCAAAGGTCATGACATTGAACGATGTCAGACCTTCAAGAATCTTGTCTAGAAATTCATTGATAAAGGCGAGCTCATTTTGGATAACCCAAATGCTCCCCCAAATCAGGCGCTTGACGTGTTTAAACAACCTTTTCCCAATCATTCCCTAAACCATGATGCTTCAGGGTCTCAAAAACCAAACACTCATACTATCAGCTTCATTTCTACTGAAGAATCTTCTTCTAAACCTGAGCCATCTACAAACACATCGATAGAATCAGAGCCTCCCGTAGCTCCACTAATTCTTTGGGATTCGCCATCCTCGAGATGACCCTGTCTTTGAGTATTCCCACATTGTTAGAGACAGATTCACCTCCCTTTGCCTCTTTATCTAATCTTCCATCCATGCCTGAGACAATTTCATCCTCATCTGTCTCTCATCGCCCCATTAAAAAAAGAATTATCTCTCCATGTTAGGATGATGATGGCGCTCCGATCAAATGAAACCTCTCGGACATTCTTTTGATGCTCGAGACATTTACATCCCTTTGAGTTTCCACTACATCTACATCTACTTCTATTTCTCCCATTTTCACTACAACTATGCCATTGGTAAACATACCTATAGTTGTACCAACTTCGATGGAAGTGTCTTTGATTTTAACTCTTCCCGTCTCCTTTCCCATAGTAGTTACACCCCTAATTACTGTACTAGAAGTATCTCCCTCACAAGGAACTGCTTCTTCATCATCCACTTCTTCCGTCATTGATACTATTTTTCCTATTAAAGGGAAATCTAAAGAAATAGTAATGACACCTACACTGCTCGGTTCCTGAACTTAAACTGAGACAACTAAGATCTAATGATACATCATCTGTATCTCCCCATTTTCTTCCCCCAAAAAGGTTACAGTCACCTTATGCGGTTGAAGTTGTCACTATCCCTGAAAAAGGAAAACCCATATTTCAAACCATCAAGACTCTTGGTGCTTTCCCTCAAAAATCCCTCTCTACGCCTCATAAAATATTGGAGTTATCCACTGAGAAGGCATCTTCTTCTACAACACCATCAAAACCATCATCTTCTTCTACAACACCTTCTTCACCAGCACCTCGTAAAGTGGATTTACCTATTAGAAAGGTGTCATCTCTTTTATCAGGATCATCGTCTTCGTCCCCAAAAGATAGGGCACCTGTTGTTCCTCCGATCAGACATACTTTGGGAGCTTCTCCCTCATCTAAGTTGGCATTATCTAAATCATCATCTGTTTCGATCAAGCAACCTTCTTTATTGAAAACCACAACACTTGTTACATCTTCATCATCTTCCAAATCTATCCTAGGAGCTCCTCCACCACCAAAATCAATCCAGTATCACTCACTTCCATCTCAAGTGCCCAAGGCTGCTCCTCCCGATGTCGAAAAAGTAAGACGATCCCTAAAAATACTGTTAAACTAGACATGCAGGTTCTTTTACCTCGGCAATCTGTTGAGGTAAAAGAGGCACCTTCGTCATCTCTGTCCTCATCTTTGTCTACCGGATTCTATACTGAAATTCTTCGTCAACTTATCCAAGCTTCATCCATATCCCTTCCCCCGATCAAACCCTATAATCCTAAAGGAGTAAAACCTTCTTGGTTCAACTCTGATTTGATTTGTGCTTACCATCACACTCCGGGTCATGACACCGAGGGATGTAAAGCTCTTCAATCTATCATTAACAACCTCTTGGAAGAAAGTGATCTTCTTTTGGAAGAGGAGGAGGAACAAGTATCTGTTGTTGTCCCAACTTCATCTGAGCCTCAACAGTCCATTCAGACCTCTAGTTCTATTAATTCCACTATGGATGATCTTCCACCTTCTCAAATCGACACAATTCATATCGCCACTAGAACCGACAATATGACAATCCATCATCATCCACAACATCTCGACCACGGGTTGTCATTTCCTAGCCCCCGAAGGAGCTCTTCCTTCCTCATCAGCCTCGAGACCTTGGGTCTCTATTCATGCTTCACCTCGGGCTCAAATTCCGTGTCAGTTGAGGAGAGTGTTATGAAACAACTCACCCATGCTCTGGTCAAAATGTCTCTTTTTGACCTCATTCAATCTTCTCCGCAACATCACCAGGCTCTAATTGATAATCTATGTCACATCAGCTGTGAATTCAGATGAGCCCCAGCCTTTTGAGATGGTTGTTGGATTGAATAGACCATCAACCGCCATTTCTTTTGAGGATTCTGAAATACCTCCCCTTTTACGAGGATTTAGAGGCTCCTCTTTTTATCACGGTTCAAATCAACAACACTACATTAAAACGCACTATGATCGACAGTGGTGCTGCACTCAACGTCATTTCTTCCCACACATTCGAACAACTTAAATTACCTAAGAATGTAGTGTCACCACCACCTTTCGCCCTTCGATCATTTAACGATCAGCTGGCAGTTACTTTAGGAACTGTGGTCTTGCCCATTCGGGTAGGTAAAAAATTGCTTCACGAGCTCTTTTACATTGTTGAGGGAAAATTCCACTACAATATGATCCTAGGATGCTCCTAGATTCATACAATGCATTGTGTCCCATCAACCCTCCATCGATGCTTAAAATATCAGTATGAGGGAAAAATCTATACTCATCCAGGAGATCCTTTTCCTTCTGCACAATGTGACATGACCACAGGGTCTGCCCCTCTAAAGAAGGATGCTTGTTCTTCTGGCAAGGTTTCATCCTCTTCCTTACCTGTAACTAAATTACTAAATTTCCAAAATTTGGAAGAGACATTACAGCGTTTCTCACTAGGAGAACTTCCTCTTCTTTCTTTTGATGCCCATCTCAAGCCTAATGAGTATGGTAGACCAGAAAAACAACCGGAATATCAGCAGGTCTTGGTCGCATCATCACCATTGGTCTACCCAATCAACAGACTAACTTCATTTATGGTGGTCTTGATACACCTCACTATCACCCAGATTCTCCCCCTAGGGCCAAACCCTATTTAGCAGGGTTTGATTGTCTACAGAATCCCACGTTTGCAAAAACTTATTTATATCGATGCGCGTGGAAGGGCTTTGGCCTAGGAAAATATGAACAAGGTGTGCATGACCTCGCATCCATTCCAACTCTTAAACCACATCAAAAATTTGGTTTAGGATTTAAACCCCTCTCAAAGGCCACCATCACCATTCTCGATGAGCCTCTTTTCATTGAGGAACCATCTTCTCCCGTCAGGTTAGAAACATCATTTGATGAGGATGATGCCATTTCCATTCCATCTAACTTTTTTTTTAGTCAATACCATTTCCTTAGGACCACTGACCTACAAAACTAATGACAAATCCACTTCCATACCGTTAATCTTCCCTGAAATAGTTGGAGATGATTCTCCCACTATCAACACTATCCACTGTGTGGATGATGACTCTGTCCTCACCTATCTAGGGGCAGAGGATTCTTATCTTCCTAAAACCATCCCTTCTGACACATCTACGCTTCTCAACGAAGCCACTGTCGATCTTAATATAGGGACTTCTAAAGACCCTCGCATCATTAAGGTCGGCCAATCTCTTAATCCACAGGAGTTAGGAGACTTCACCACTTTTCTTTCCAACCATCGTCAAGCCTTTTCTTGGTCATATGAGGATATGCCAGGACTCGATCCCGATATTGTGGTTCATAATATCATTACTCTTCCGACATCAAACCGGTTAAACAAAAATTGCGTAAAATGCACCCTCGAGTAGCCCTTCTTGTTAAAGAAGAGTTGCAGCGCTTGCTTTCGGCTAACTTCATCCAACCCATCGATTATCCACAATGGGTTTCAAACGTAGTACCCGTAACCAAAGCTACTGGGAAAATTCAAATTTGTACCAACTTTCAGGGATCTTAATCTTGCTTGTCCAAAAGATGATTTTCCTCTACCTAATATCGACCAACTAGTGGATTTAACTACGGGTCACGAGATGCTTTCTCTTATGGATGGTTTCTCTGGGTATAATCAAATTCTCATCACACCAGAGGACCAACATAAGACTTCCTTCATAACTCCTTGGGGGACTTTTTGTTATCGTGTCATGCCTTTCGGTCTTAAGAATGCAGGAGAAACCTATCAACGAGAAATGACCTACATCTTCCACGATCTCTTACACAAAACTATGGAAGATTACATCGATGATCTCCTTGGTAAATCCAAATGCCATCAGGATCATCTTTTCATTCTTGCACCTCTCTTTGAGAGGCTTATTCACTTTTTTCTTCGTCTAAATCCATCTAAGTGTGTGTTTGGCATTCTCACTGGTAAACTCTTAGGCTTTATCATTTCTATTAGGGGTATTGAAGTAGACCCCACAAAAATAAAAGCTATCCTTGAGATGCCTCCCCTTTAACTTAAAAGAAAATCCATAGTCTTGAGGATGCCTTGATCGGTGTGTCGTTTTATCTCACAACTGTCGGACCGTTGTCAACCTTTCCATCACCTCCTCGTAAGAATGTTCATTTTGAATGGGATGAGCGTTGCCAAAAAGCCTTTGATGATCTCAAAGCTTATCTTCTTTCTCCACCTGTGCTTACACCTCCACGTGAGGGGGAGCCATTCTATCTTTATATCTCTGTGACTGACCATGCTCTGGGAGCCATGATCTCACATCGGGATGCTTGTGGTAAAGAACAAGCCATCTATTACATCAGTCGTACTCTCCATGAGTATGAAACATGCTATTCGAAGCTGAAAAGTTGTGTTGTGCTCTCTTCTTTGCAACTTCTAAGCTTCATCACTACCTCCTCAATCATAAAACTTACATTGTCACAAGTGTCAATCCACTCAAGACAATGCATGCGAAGCCTTATCACAATGATCGTATCACTCGTTGGCTCATGCTTATGACAGAATTTGATCTCGAATTTATCCCACAAAAATCTATCAAGGGTCAGGTCATTGCAGATCAATTAGCTGATGCTCCTCTTCCAGACACTCAAGACTCTCTCGCTCAATTCCCGATGAGTATATCCAACAAATTGATTTCGGTCTTTCTCCGCTTAAAGTAAAACTCTTCTTTGATGGATCTAAATGCCAGCAAGGGGGGGTGCAGGTTTCGTTATGATTCCTCCTTGGGGTACACCTATCCCAGTTGCACACAAACTTAACTTTGAGTGTACCAATAATATGGCTGAATATGAAGCTCTTGTTTTAGGTCTTCAAAATGCCATTAATCTTGGTGCCCGCCATATCGACATCTTTGGTGACTCTGAACTCATCATTAATCAAGTCACTGGTGTCTATCAATGCAAAAATGATATCCTTCAAAAATATCGACGATATCGTTCTCTTTCAACTTCGATCCTTTGATAAATTCACTATCCAAGCTATTCCTCACACTTTGAATTGATTCATAGATACGATGGCTTCTTTAGCCTCACTTATTCCACCTTTTACCGAAGACTCGTGACTTTATGTGGCTATGCAATGATTAGACCAACCATCTCATCTCAGGCAACTGACTTCAATCAATGCCATTACAACCAATACACAAGACGAGTGGTATCAACACATTGTTGATTATCTATCCCATTTAGTGCTTCCTCCAGATCTTACTTCCAATGGTAGAAGATCTTTTATCCTACATGCTAATCGCTATACTATTCTAGGCGGAATCCTCTACAAACATGGTTTTGATGGTATTTTGCTTCGGTGCCTCAAAACCCCTGAATCATCTAAGGCTATCTAGGAGGTCCATGATGGTATCTGTGGTGGACATTTTAGTGGTTTGGCTGTAGCTAAATGCATCTTATGCTTAGGCTATTATTGGCCTTCTCTTAATCGAGATTGTTGTGAATACACTAAGAAATGTGTCAAATGCCAACAACATTCCAATCTTACGCATATCCCTAGTCAAGCTTTGCAACCTGTGATAGATTTGTGGCCTTTTTTGCAATGGGGTCTTGATCTCATCGGTCTTATCAATCCCCACTCTTCACAGCGTCATCATTCTATCATTACTGCCATAGAATACTTTACTAAGTGGGTGGAAGCTATTCCCCTTTCCTCAACAAAAGCTAAACCGATTGTTGATTTTGTTTATCAACACATCATTTGTCACTTTGGTATTCCACACAAACTCATCACAGACAATGGTAAATCTTTCAAAAATGTCGATTTACAGAATCTCTGTGATGCTTTCAATATCAAACTCAGCTTTTCTTCTCCATACTATCCTCAAGCTAACGGCCAGGCCGAAGCTTCCAATAAAACTTTGCGTAACATCCTCATGAGTAACTAGTTGATTTTGGTAGGGATTGGCATTTACATATCCCTTTTTCTCTCTGGGCTTATCGGACTAGCATTCATACCCCTACTGGTGCTACTCCCTTCTCTCTCATCTATGGGTCTGAGGTTGTTCTTCCTTTGGAAGTCCAGATCCCATCTCTTCGTGTTTCTCTCAGAGAATTTGTCTCTGATGAGGATTATCATCAAGAGCATCTAGCGCAGCTTGAGTTGTTAGATGAGTGGCGTCTCAATGCTCTTGAACATCATCAAGTCTATCTTGAGCATGTCAAACGTGCTTACAACAAACACTTGCAGCACCGTGACTTCAAAGTTGGTGATCTTGTTCTTAAAGAAAACCAAAATGTCACTACACTAGAATGGAGTCAGCGTGGTAAGTTTGCTCCTAACTGGATGGGTCCATACGTGGTTACTCATAAATATGGATCTGGGGCTTACCATCTATCTTCCATGGATGGTGTACCTAAAATGGAACCTATTAATGCCTTGCATCTAAGGCCCTTCTACTGTTAAAATCTATCTTACATGTTCTTAGTCACAAAACAAATCTTTCATCCATCTATAACCAGTCATACCTTTTTGTAGTGATTTAGGACTATGTGGTTCTCCGCGTTATGTCTTTTTCTACCTTAAAATATGAGTACCGTGGCTCTACTCATGGCATTTTTCTTATGGATATGTTCCTCCTCATGGTAGGAACACCTTAATCACTTCTTCATTTGTCCCAAGTGTCTATCTTAATCAAATCTACTTAGGGCATGAGTACGCGTTTGTATATGTTTTCTTTCCCTCTATCTGATCTATCTGGTCTAAACTCAGCTTCCTCCCAACAATGACAAAAAAAAAAAGAAGAAGAAGAAGATGCTATCCAAAATTCCTAAAAGATAGACTGATCCCTTGAAGGACAGCTATCCATGCATTATTAAGCAAATCAAAAGATATAGACCATACCCTTGAAGGATGGCTATCATTAAATTCAAGCTACAGAATCGTTCCCTTGAAGGACGGTTGTTTCTCTCATGGAATTCCCAAGGCTTCTCACATTGATCAGCCTTTTCAGTAACAGACTTTATCTTGGCAGTTTGTTCACTTTTTAGCATCACTGAAAGACTTCCCATATCGATCAGTCTTTCCACATCTAGCAAACTTCCCGCCTTGATCAGTTTGCTTTTCTGTCAAAACAAACATCATGAAGCTGAGATATAAGACCTTTTTTCGATCATATGGAGAACCCTATTTTCCCAATATGAGCGTGTATTCTATCCTTTGTAAATTCGACAAGATACATACTTACTTCTCCTTCCATTTACCTTCTAGATCTGGTTTGTGACTAGCTAGTGTCAGGTTTATTTTAACCTCATATATGGCCTTGTATGCATGGTCTTTTAGTTTCCTATCAAAAGTCTCTATTTATGGTCGGTTAGGGGCCTAGCTTATCATTATTTTTCTTTTCTAGGTGTGTTTTCTTTATTTCCCTTTATCATTTCTTATTCATCCAGTTAAATTGACATTTAACATGTTAATTTAGTCAACATATATCATCTATATAATTTCATCTTATCTACTTTTTTCCAAAAAGAAAATATATCATAGCATGTATTATCAACACATGTGAGTCTATCTATCTATTTTTCATCAAAATTCAATTAAAACATCTTAAATATATCAAATCTATCAATCACATCTATCCATCTATCATCTAAAAACATGTTCATCCAAGTTACCCTACATCTGCCTATATCTATTTCTCATCAAAATTAAATCCACATATCAATCACATCACATCAACATCATGTCTATCTATTCTATGAATATCAGATCACATCTATTTATCATCTATCAGCATATGTCTATATCCATCGCAATTACATTACATCTATCCATGTCTATCAAAATTAAAAGCATAAGTACAATCATTTGACAAAGAAAATGATGAATATCTATATACATACATGAGTATCTGTACTACAAAGAATGGGTGGCTTTCAATCAAGCCATCTATATCATACATCAAAAATGCCTTCGAATCGAGGCTACATCAATACATCGATACAAAAATATATCTCAATCTCTAAATCATAAAATCGATAGGTGGAAGACACTATCTCCTCCACCCTCCTCTGGACCAGGCTGTCTCTCCTGGCCGCCACCTATCAAACTAGAAGCGCTGCTGCTGGGGGCCTACCTCCACCTCACCCTCTCCCGGTGCTCCCTCCCTCTGATGCACCACTAGTTGTGGCTATCGCAGATCTCCTCCTCACACCATAGCGAGGCACCTCGGGGCATCTTTGTCTTTAGGCGTCCTCATAGTATCTCACCTCAGCGAGGAGAGACTGATATGTACTCAGGCTCACTGTACCAGGTGCTCGTAGTGTCACTGCTGGGTCTTCTTGGTGCTACTAGTGGTGGCCCTCCTATGGTCGTACCCTGTGTCCCAGACTCTGATGTGGTACCTGTATCACCATATTTGGCCCTGAGGGCCTCCCTATGTCGATGATAGTGATCCCTCTCTTTGGATCGCTTATATCTCACTCTGTGAGTTGTGTCCCTCTCAATATCGGGCATCCCTCTCCTTTTCAGCTCGAGCTCGATCTCCTCTAGGGAAACCTGATGTGTCTATGTCAGTGTATAATGCTCTCCCTCCAGCCTCTCCAGCACTGTGGCTATATCCTCCTCATCGGCATCTATGGATCGCTGGAAAGTGTCGTGGAAGCTCTGTCAGAATACCATGCACATAGCCGTCATCCACTCGGCATCATCATCACTATTTGTAGAAGGTGGGGCCTCCCTCAATGGATCTGTTGGGATCAAAATCGGAAAATCTGTCTCTCTGTTGTCTCATCTATATGGACTGTAGGTGGTCGGCACTATCTGCACTAGGCCAAACTGTCTCAATACCCATATAAACGGGACTCACTCCCACATATCGGGCTGTGGCCCCTAACCACCCTGCTCCGTCTCAACCCCACCAGGTGAGCATCCTGACCAGCCCATGTCAGAAATACCCGATATGGTCTCCAGATGACCTGCTCTGGTGTCAGCGTCCTGAAGCGCTCGGCATACCAATCTGCGGATCTCCCTGTATCTCCCGGGGCCATGTCGGCCTGCCATCGCTAAAATCCATAATCAATGGCCCCCACTGCTGCTGGCATCCATGGAAGCCGGATGGCCTGATCACTACTATGTGCTCATATGCCCAGTAATGGAGCACAAAACTAACATCAATCCCTGTCCTCCTGCCAGTGGTATACATCCATAGCTCATAATATATCTGAGCTATCAGGGCATCAGCAAATGTGAACACCTGTCTAAACTGCAGGATATCACAAACACAATCTAGCAGTAATAATGGGAATCTCCCACCTCCTGAATCTGGTAGAGCAAAGTAGGAGATCACCATCTGAATCAATACTATACGTCTACTCCTGGCATCATCCTATTTGTACTGTACTGTGAGGCTATCCTCACTGCCCTGGACACTATCTCTGACTCATCCACCCTATCCCCATATAACCGTCCTAGGGCCCTCTGCTGCTGCTCTCGTGGCGTGATCTCAATAGGGTCCCCGGTGATTGGCAGCCTCAGGATCCTATATATATCCTCATGGGTGATAGTCATCTCACCATCCTGAACCAAAACATGTAATTCTAGCTATCCCATCACCGTATTAGTGCTTGCATCAGCTCTACGTCTCGTGGTACTCATCGGTAGTACCTGAAATCCCCGAGGCGGCAAACTCTAGGTGGCGCCAATCTGCATCAGTCACATCAGGGAGAATGGTCTCTAGAAGCTCGGGGATAGCATCCCGCATGTGTAACACCTCTCGTGCCTGCATCCATGACATTAAGAACAATGTTAGCTTCCCATTTATCCAAATCAGAACATCAAAAACATATATTCTATCATCTTATCAGGATAATGGTAAAATCAGCATCGATTTAACTAAATCGAGCGTCGATTGAACTAGTCGACATCGATTTAAAGTAATCGGTGATGATCTAATATAATCGGCGTCGATTTACTAAATCAATGCCGATTGGGAGGACGAGTGTCAAAAACACTTACTCCCCATTTATGCCTTTTTTCTCTAAAAATTGAGAACCTAGTATGCTATTTTACGATAAAATTATACAAGAAAGTTTGGCTAGGTTCACTTACCCCTAGTCATGTCCTCTTCCACTTCTGACTACTCCCAGAAGCTTCCATGGTGCTCAAATCCAATTTTTGACTCTCTCTAAATCAATCGTCATGGTCTAAATAAATCGTTCACATTTTCCATTCGCATATTTATATGTGCTTGGTATGGTCGGCGCACCGATTTGTTTGGTCGACGCCGATTTTTATGGTCGGTGCCGATTAGTCTGGATCGCCACGATTTACACCTATTGTTGCCAATCGGTTGCACTGTAGCTTTTTGCCATCTCCTAAAATCTTCTTGCCATAGTGTTGATGCTTGGCTTATTTATCTGGTCATTATTGTGCCCTGAATGTTGCCTTTTGGCACATACTTTCAATATTATCGTCCATTTCAAGCTTGTCCCCTGTACATGGGGTACTCACATTTTTGGCAGCTAAGAGTTCATGGGTCTGTAGGCACTCACGTCATCTGCTTCACAGACCATTCGGTTGTCCCTACCAATGTATCTCTCTTTAGGTGCTAACTATTTTGCAGCCCTCCTTACACTCATGGGTCTGTAGGTACTAACGTCGTCTCCTACGGAGACCATCTAGATTTCCCTACCAATGTGAGTTCCTTAGGTTGCTGCCTTAATGATTATTCTTGTGCATCATTAATGATCAGATCTACTCCAGACATCTAGCTGGGGCATCCTGTGTTTTCATCTACCTTTTTCAAACTTGGGATCATTTGTTCTATCACCCATCCCATCCCTAGTTTGAGGGGGATCACATCATCACTTTTTCCTCCTTTCTTCTACTCTCCTTGTTTTTGTCTTGCAACTTTGCTTATCGCAAGTTACTCGACAAAAAGGGGAAAAATGTAGACACCGAAAATTGGTTACCCAATTTGGTGTCCCTCACATTCGTTTATCTTCTCGGGAAACCTGGGGCATGTTCATATCACCATGGCCCCCTTGGGGTATTATTCAATTTGTGATTTAAACACCTATCCTAGGTTTAATTCACCCCATTATGTTTTACCCATGAGTAATTAAATATTAACTATTCAATTACACCTTTTTACATGTATCCTAACCACTTATCTACCCCATATCTATTCTATCCATATATCCCCCCTATTTCTCCTCCTCCCAAACCGAGCAGCGGGATATTTCCCATATTTGAGGTGACAGGATCACTCTCATCATTCCAGAAATCACTCCTTTTGGCCATTTTGGGAGTCTGTTCCCTGATCGGTGCATGCTTGTACTCGAGTGGCGCTGATTTTTAGAGCGGTGCCAATTTCATCTCGGTCGGCACCGATTACAAATAGAGGCCCAGAACTCAGTTCTGGTTAGACAGTCAGATGGTGAGATAGATAGTGAATTAGACAAGGAGAATGAGAGATTTTGAGCATCAAGTATGAGCATCATCTATCAAGTGAGAGTGAATCCTGTCAAACCAATCCTGAGAGAGTACTAGTTACTCTACTCCTGCCACATCAACATCGTGAGTCTTCATCGATCTCTTGGTGACTCTGTTCTTACATCCAGCACAGGTGGAGCCTTGGCAGTATCCTTACGACACTTGCAGATCCAGCGAAGATCGATGATCTAGTCTCCTTTGTCATTTCTCAATCTTCTATAAATTTTCCCTTATATCGGTCGCGACCTTCATGACGCTGATTTGAACCATTTGACACCAATTTTACTAATCAGCGCGATCGGCCTACTGAGACAGGTAGAAGAACTCAGGTAATGATAATTCAACATTATTTTTTAAGTATTTCATGTTTCCTCTTTTGTGTTTTGTCTACTATTTATA
>CM031237.1:24175738-24345801 GCA_018340775.1 Taxus wallichiana var. yunnanensis | reverse complement strand
AACTCACATGGGAGCTCACTGTGACTCACCTTGCCAACTTGCATGGGAGCTCACCTATCAGCTCAACTTGCTAGCTCACCTTGAGATTCTTTGAGGATTTCACCTTACAAACTTACATGTATCTTATCTGGTAGCTTACCTCGGAGTTCATCGAGTAGCTCACCAAGTAGCTTGCATAACAGATCACCTAGGAACTCACCTAATAGCTTGCTTGGGAGATCACCGAGTAGCTCTCTGAGTAGGTTGACTTGAGCTTTCTTGTGAGCTCACCAGAGCATCTCATCAAGTAACTCACTGGGAACTCACCTTGGAGCTTGCTTGATAGCTCACCTTGCTAACTTTCCTTGAGCTCACATTTCCAACTCACCTTGAGCTCACCTTGCTAACTCACCTTGAGCTAATCTGGTAGCTCACATGTAAGCTCACCTCATAAATTTATAATAAGCTCACCTAGGAGCTCTTCTAGGAGCTCAAACTTACTAGGTCAAGTTGAAGTCACACGGGATATCACTTACTAGTTTGAGTTGAGCTCACCTAGGATATCTTTGAGTTAGTCACCTAGGAATTCACACGGGAGCTCACCTAACTTGGCTTACCTTGTCAACTCACCTTGAGCTCACCTTAGCAGCTCACCTTGAGCTCATCTGGTAGTGCACATGTAAGCTCACCTCAAATATTGGAAACAAGCTTGCCTTTGAGCTCACCTAGGAGCTCACCTAGGAGCTCAAGGGCTGAGAAAGTAGCTTACCCAAGATCTCATCAAGTGGGAGCTCACCTAAAAACTCACCTTGTCAATTCACCTTGAGTTCACCTTACCAACTTGCCTTGAGCTCACCTTGCCAACTCACCTTGAGCTCATCTGGTAACTCAAATGTAAGCTCACCTCAGAGATTACTGATAAGATCACCTTTGAGCTCACGGGGAGATCACCGAGCATCTCACCTAGTAGTTCACTAGAAGCTCAACAAGTATCTAACCAAAGAACTCATCGAGTAGCTCAACTTGAGCTTACACGAAACTCGTCTAGGAGATTTCACGATAGCTCACCATGCAAGCTCACCTTGAGCTCACCTAGAACCTCACCGAGCATCTCGACTTGAGCTCACCCGGGAGCTCATCAAGCAGCTCACTCAAAAACTCACATGAGAGCTCACTTGACAGCTTACCTTGCCAACTCGTATGGGAGCTTCCTATTAGCTCACCTTGAGCTCATTGAGGAGCTCACCTTGCCAACTCACCTTAAGC
This sequence comes from Taxus wallichiana var. yunnanensis, assembly GCA_018340775.1. Lineage (NCBI taxonomy): Eukaryota > Viridiplantae > Streptophyta > Pinopsida > Cupressales > Taxaceae > Taxus > Taxus wallichiana. Next base: position 24,344,556 of record CM031237.1, on the reverse strand, counting down.
TCGTCTAGTATCTCACATCGGAGTTCATCGAGAAGCTCGCCAAGTAGCTCATCTAGGAGGTCGACTAACAACTCGCCAAGTAGCTCACCTACGATTTCATCGAGTAGGTCACCGAGTAGGTTGACTTGAGCTCACTTATGAGCTCACCGAGTAGCTTATCGAGACCTCACCTAGGAGGTCACCAAGTAGCTCGCTTGGGAGATCACCTAGTAGCTCACCTGGGATCTCACCAAATAACTCACCAAGTAGCTCACCTGGGAGCTCTTCTGGGAGCTCGCCGATCAGCTCGAGTTGAGCTCACTGGGAGCTCATTGAGTAACTCACCTGGGAACTCGACTAGGAGCTCACTTGACATCTTGCCTTACCAACTCACCTTGATTTCACCTTGCTAACTCACCTTAAGCTCCTGTTGCCAAATCACCTTGAGCTCATCGAGTAGCTCGCATGTAATCTAACCTCAAATATTACCAACAATCTCACCTTTAAGCTCACATGGGAACTCAACGAGTAGCTCACCTAAGAGCTTGGATGGGAGCTCAAAAGTAGCTCACTGATAGCTCACCTTGCTAGCTCACCTTGAGCTCACTGAGGAGCTCGACGAGTAGCTCGACTTGAGCTCACCTAGGATCTCATCAAGTAGCTCACCCGAAAACTCACATGGGAGCTCACCTTACCAACTTGCATGGGAGATCACCTATCAACTCACCTTAAGCTCACTCAGGAGCTCACCTTGCTAACCCACCTTGAGCTTGTCTGTAGCTTGCCTCAAAATTCATCAAGTAACTCACCAAGTAGCTCACCTGGGAGCTTTCCTAGGAGCTCACCTTATAGCTTACATGGGAGCTCACCGAAAAGCTCACTTGAGTAGGTTTACTTGAGCTCACTTATGAGTTCACCAAGTAGCTCACTAGGGACCTCACTGGAAGCTTACCAAGTAGCTCGCTTGGGAGATCATTGAGTAACTCTCCTAGGAACTCACCTAGGAGTCTACCTAACAAATCACCCTACCAACTCACCTTGAGCTCACCTTGCCGACCTACCTAGAGCTTACCTTACCAACTCACCTTGAGCTCATATGGTAGCTCGAATGTAAGCTCACCTTAGAGATTACCAACAAGCTCACCTTTGATCTCACCTAGGAGCTCATCGATTAGTTCTCCTAGGATCTCGGTGGGAGGTCGACAAGTATCTCTACTTGAGCTTTTCCCTGAAAATCACCTCGGAGATCACCTAATAGCTCACCTTGCAAGGTTTCCTTAAGCTCACCCAAGATCTCATCAAATAGCTTTCCTAGAAAATTGTATGGGAGCTCACCTTACCAGCTTGCATTGAGCTCGCTAAGGAGTTCACCTTGCCAACTCACCTTGAGATCATCTAGTAGCTCGCCTCGGAGTTCATCGAGCAGCTCACCAAGTAGCTTTCCTGGGAGCTCACCTAGCAGCTCTTTGAGTAGGTTGACTTGAGCTCACTTTTGAGTTCTTTGAGCTTGCTCACCAAGGACCTCACATGGGAGCTCACTAAGTAGCTCACTTGAAACCTCACCTAGTAGCTCACCTAGAAGCTCGCCAAACATCTCACCAAGTAGCTCACCTAAGAGATCTTCTAGGAGCTCACTGATCAAATCGAGTTGAGCTCGCCTAAGAGCTCATTGAGTAACTCACCTGGTAACTCACCTGGGAGCTAACCTGATAGCACACCTTGTAAACTCTACTTGAGCTCACCTATCTAACTTGACTTGATCTCACCTTGCCAACTCACCTTGAGCTCATTTGGTAGCTTGCATGTAAGCTCACCTCAAATATTGCCAACAAGCTCACCTTTGAGCTCACCTAGGAGCTCATAGAGTAGCTCCCCTTAGAGCTCTCCTAGGATCTCAACAAGTAGCTCACCTAGGAGCTCATCGAGAAGCTCGGCAGGCTTTCTGGAAACTCACAGGAGCTTACCTTGCTAGCTTGACTTGAGCTTGCCCAGAGCTCACCGAGCAACTCAAATGGAGCTCACCTATAAGTTCATCAAGTAGCTTGCACAAAAACTCACATGGGAGATTGCCTAACAACATGCCTTACCAACTCACATGGGAGCTCACCTTGCCAGCTATAGACACTGAAAATTGGTTACCCAATTTGGTGTCCCTCACATTCATTTATCTTCTTAGGTAACCTAGGGCACGTTCATATCACCATGGCCCCCTTGGGGTATTATTCAATTTGTGATTTAAACACCTATCCTAGGTTTCCTTCACCCCATTATGTTTTACCCATGAGTAATTAAATATTAACTATTCATGTACACCTTTTACATGTATCATAACCACTTATCTACCCAATATCTATTCTATCCATATATCCCCCTATTTCTCCTCCTCCCAAACCAAGTAGCGGGATATTTCCCATATTTGAGGTGACAGGATCACTCTCATCATTCTAGAAATCACTCCTTTTGGCCATTTCAAGAGTCTGTTCCTTGATCGGTCTTGATCGGTACTCGATCCGACGCTTTATTTTTTTGAACGGCACCAATTTCATCTCGATCGGCGCCGAATTACAAATAGATGCCTGAAACTCGGTTCGGTTTGACGGTCGGATGGTGAGATAGACAGTGAATTAGACAAGGAGAACGAGATATTTTTGAGCATCAAGTCTGAGCATCATCTATCAAGTGAGAAAATCTATCCAAACCAATCCCTGAGAGGAGTACCATTACTCTGCTCCTACCACATCAACATCATGAGTCTTCATCAATCTCTTGGTGACTCTGTTCTTGCATCTAGCATAGGTGGAGCCTTGGCAGTATCCTTACGACACTTACAGATCCAGCGAAGATCAACGATCTAGTCTCCACTGTCTATTTCTCAATCTTCCTACAAATTTTCCCAAGTCGACGCTGATTTATATCAGTTGACACCGACCTACATCATTCAATGCCGATTTGAACCAGTTGACGCTTTGATTTTCCTAATCGACACCGATCAGCCTGCAGACAGGTAGAAGAACTCAGGTAACAGTAATCCAGCATCATTTTTTAAGTATTTCCTATTTCCTGCTACTTTCTATCTATTGTTTAGATTCTATTTATTACCTTTGATCAGAAAATCTAGTCCTTTACGTACATCTTTTATCATGTATGCTTCTTTCCTTAATTGAAAATGTGGACTGACATCTTCCGAGGGAGCTTATCACTTCCTAGACCTAATTTTCAGGTAGTCCACCCAAATATCTTTTAATGTGGTCTTTTTTTGTCAAGCATATGTGTCTTGTAGGTTTCTTGGATCTACTTTGCAAGATTGCTTGTGTGCGCCCATCTTGTCTACATCGGCTTTCTTTTCCATCTACATTTCCGGATCTTGTCTATCAGGTATCGATTTTATTTGAGTTTTTCAAGGCTTTTGTGTTTAGTTTGGTACATTAACTTGGACAGGTAACAAGCGTGAAATTCTTGATCTACATTCTGGCACACCCGGTGGGACCCAACCAAAGTCCCTTATTGGTAAGTTCATCTCTTTTCCAGTTTTGAGCTTTGTTCTTTTTCTTCACTAATTTTTATCAGTTGTTCTTAAGCATTTCCTTCCATTATTTCAGTCTTGCTGCTTTCATTTCTAAATTTGCAAAGTTAGATCCTTTCTTTTTGTAAATATCAATTCCAATTTCTATTTCTAAAAATTAGTAAATCTTTCATTTGATTTCAAGATTGCGTATTCGATCTATCTCTTTATGCAAAATTGTTATTTCCTTGAAATTTTTCTAGTTCCCTAAATAGAAATTTTCATTTTGCTATTATCTAGATATATGTTTCTGGATTGGTTTGTATGTTTGCTTAACCTTTTCTTGTGGAGCACTTTGCTTATTCATGGGATTGTTCGAGGGGAAGGGCTCAACAATGTGCTTTTTGAAGTCCACACAACTTGGAGAGCTAAATCTACAGGTATTTCTCTTTTACAGTGTTTTCTCCTTTTTAGGAACTAAAAAAAAAGGAAAAAAGAAGAATTTTTTTGTTTGCTTTCTTTCACATTTGAACATTTCAATTTTGGTGCTTAAAAAAGAATTTAATCACATTTGGGAAAGATTCTTTTTGACTTGTCTTCATCAAAATCAAACACTTCATTTTTAGTGCTTAAAAGGAACTCTTTCTTCATCATTTCTGTTGTGTGTTTTCATCTAGTTTTAATTAGGTTGGAAAATTTATCAAAATCGGTAGTGACGCTATTTGATTTTCATTTTTCACCCTTACACACAAAGCCAAAATCACTAGGTATAAAGCATTTAAACAAGAATTCCTCCCCTTGAATCACCTATTTGGAAGTGATATCCAAGAGGAAGAGCCTACGCATTACTCAGACCATGCTTATAAATTCATGGAAGTTTTGGTATATATTGGCAAAGCACACGACTCCTTATCACGGTGTGTGAAGTGTGGGGGTAGGACCTATATCAAACCACGTCTGTTATTTTACTTGAAGTGCCTTCGGGACTCCTCACCAAACATTCCCCAAATCATCCTTAGTTTGTCTATCTAAGTAGTTCCTGTTCTAAAAATCCTTACCTAACATTTTCTTTCTTAAAAGCATAAAAATTTAAAAGAGATAATCACCTACGCTACTTGAATTTTTTGTGCATTAGTTAGGTCAATCTTCTTTTTCTCGCTATATTTCTATTTGTTTATGACGGTCATCACTTGATTACAATCTAGAAGAATGGCTCAAATGACCCCTTCTTCCTCCGAGATCACCACTACTATGGATGTTTCGGCACCCCCCAGATCTTCCTTAGGACCGTTGTTAGTTGGTTCCCCATCTTGGTCATATAATCCTTTCTATCAGCCTAAAGCAATCCCTTCACGTCCAGCTTCCCCCAGTCCTTCAAAAATATCATCTGCTTCTGACATAGAGTATGTTCCTCATGGGGACCCTAAATTTCAGGCACTCCTTGATCACAATCTAGTAGCCCTTATGGACTATCTAGTACATAAGTCTATTCAAATATCTGATCAGGGACCACCAATCCAACAAGTTTACGATTATCCCCGTGAACCATCCTAGGCTTTTGTAGAATAGTTGGCCTCATTTTTCTCACCTCGAACCATGGAAGAGGGTGGTGCACCTGTACCTCCTTTTTCTCTTCCACCAACCATGACGACTAGTTCTCAAATAGTCTTGCCTATTCCGAGCACCGTAGTTACCTTGGCTATCCCACAACCTACTTCTAAGAAGTCTTCTACCTTAGCTATAATGGGCTCATCTGCACTCACAGATTGCTTTGTTAATTCTTCTATGTCGTCTATTGTGTCTCAGGGTCAGTATCTCTTAGTGAATCAACCCCTTTCATGAGTCAGTTGGTTCCTTCTTCCCATCCTCCACCTCATCTTTCTTCCAATGCTCTAGTGACAGTAACCTTTACCCATCCTCTAGCATCGACGCCCTTAATAACCAATCTGAAATCAAAAGCCTCATTCAGACTTTGTTCCCCACCATGTCCAATCAAGTCAACACCCATGTTCCTCAATCCATTCTCGATTCAATCAACAAGTGTAGGAGCCCATCAATCATAGGCTCTGTCTTTCATTCAACCACCTTTTTCTCAACTTCTGTCATCTCATGCAGCTTTGTCTATACATAGGCTCATTCACGAGAAAATACCTCACCAGGTGTCACCTAGAACACCTGGTTATTCCTCTTACCATCCTGTTAACCAACAGATGAATCCCCCGTTAACACCACAACAAAATCCACCAATTGCTTCTTATATGGGACATACTAGCATACCTCCTCCTCAATCTGACATGGTCCAAATTCTTTTCAAAAAATCACAAACCTGGAGGCATCCACCAAAGGGGCTCATCCCTCATACTCTTTTGAAGAAGTATGCAATGAACCGATTCATCCATCAGTGGCTTTTAAGCCTTATCCTCCCCAATGGGAACTTCCTAAATTTTCAAAATTTCATAGTCGGGAGGACCCTCAACAGCATCTACGAGCATTCAAACATGCTTGCTACCTTATAGTCTAGGATCAGGAGCTTATGCTCCGTACTTTCCCTATGTCTCTCGCAGGACCTACTTTAGACTGGTATAATAACATTCCCCAACATTCCTTGTTTTCTTTCTCTCAATTGGCCCAGATGTTTGTTGAAAACTTTTCGATAAATATCACACATAAGATCTTGATTACAGATCTTTATAACATTCGTCAATTTGATGATGAGTCTATTGCATACTTTGTCACTTGTTGGAGAGGGATAATAAACCAATTGTCTTTCTCCTTCCTAAATCTCAACAAATTGAGTTATTTACTCGATCTGTGCTAATAATATTTCCTCTACCTTAAGGATCTAGACCTTTCACACATTAAAAGAATCCTTTACGATGACATGCAAACTTGAATCTCACGCCATCAAACAAGGAAGTTAAAACTTTGTTCTAAAACTAAACCAAATTTTTCTTGGTTTACAAAATCAAACCCTTCAACTTTGAAAGACAAGAATCGGGATCCACCAATGCTATCGTATTAAAAACACCATGAGTTGATAACATTTCTAATAAAAACCCACGGAAAGACTCTTCATCTTCTCGAAAAGGACCCTCGTCATCTTGATATTTTACTTCGTTGGGAGAATCATATGCCTCTATCTTGGAAAAAATGTTGGAAGTTCACATGATCGAACTTCCCCCTATTAGAAATTTTGATGAAAGCCAAGAACGTCCATTCTGGTATAGGGAAAATGACTTCTGTCATTATCATAGAACCAAAGGTCATGACATTGAATGATGTCAGACCTTCAAGAATCTTGTCTAGAAATTCATTGATAAAGGCGAGCTCATTTTGGATAACCCAAATGCTCCCCCAAATCAGGCGCTTGACGTGTTTAAACAACCTTTTCCCAATCATTCCCTAAACCATGATGCTTCAGGGTCTCAAAAACCAAACACTCATACTATCAACTTCATTTCTACTGAATAATCTTCTTCTAAACCTGAGCCATCTACAAACACATCGATAGAATCAGAGCCTCCCGTAGCTCCACTAATTCTTTGGGATTACTGCCATCCTCGGACAGCCTGTCTTTGAGTATTCCCACATTGTTATAGACAGATTTACCTCCCTTTGTCTCTTTATCTAATCTTCCATCCCTGTCTGAGACAATTTCATCCTCATCTGTCTCATTGTCAGACATTCTTTTGATGCTCGAGACATTTACATCCCTTTGAGTTTCCACTACATCTACATCTATTTCTATTTCTCCCATTTTCACTGCAACTATGCCATTGGTAAACATACCTATAGTTGTACCAACTTCGACGGAAGTGTCTTTGATTTTAACTCTTCCCGTCTCCTTTCCCATAGTAGTTACACCCACAATTATTGTACCAGAAGTATCTCCCTCACAAGGAACTGCTTCTTCATCATCCACTTCTTCCATCATTGATACTATTTTTCCTATTAAAGGGAAATCTAAAGAAATAGTAATGACACCTACAAGCTCGGTTCCTGAACTTAAATTGAGACAACTAAGATCTAATGATACATCATATGTATCTCCCCATTTCTTCCCCAAAAAGGTTACAGATCACCTTATGCGGTTGAATTTGTCACTATCCACTGAAAAGGAAAACCCATATTTCAAACCATCAAGAATCTTGGTGATTTCCCTCAAAATTCCTCTCTACACCTCATAAAATATTGGAGTTATCCACTGAGAAGGCATCTTCTTCTACAACACCATCAAAACCATCATCTTCTTCTAAAACACCTTCTTCTTCAGCACCTCATAAAGTGGATTTACGTATTAGAAAGGTGTCATCTCTTTTATCAGGATCATCGTCTTTGTCCCAAAAAGATAGGGAACCTGTTATTCCTCCGATCGGACATACTTTGGGAGCTTCTCCCTCATCTAAGTTGGCATTATATAAATCATCATTTGTTTCGATCAAGCAACCTTATTTATTGAAAATCACAACACTTGTTACATCTTCATCATCTTCCAAATCTATCCTAGGAGCTCCTCGACCACCAAAATCAATCCATTATCACTCACTTCCATCTCAAGTGCCTAAGGCTTCTCCTCACGATGTCCAAAAAGTAAGACGATCCCTAAAAAATCTTTGTTAAACCAGACACGCAGTTCTTTTACCTCGGCAATTTGTTGAGGTAAAAGAGGCACTTTTGTCATCTTTGTCCTCATCTTTGTCTACCGGATTCTATACTGAGATTCTTTGTCAAATTATCCAAGATTCATCCATGTCCCTTCCCCCGATCAAACCCTATAATCCTAAAGGAGTAAAACCTTCTTGGTTCAACTCTGATTTGATTTGTGCTTACCATCACACTTCAGGTCATGACACTGAGGGATGTAAAGCTCTTCAATCTATCATTAATAACCTCTTGGAAGAAAGTGATCTTTTGGAAGAGGAGGAGGAACAAGTATCTACTGTTGTCCCAACTTCATCTGAGCCTCAACAATCCATTCAGACCTCTAGTTCTATTAATTCCACTATGGATGATCTTCCACCTTCTCAAATCAACACAATTCATATCGCCACTAGAACCCGACAATATGACAATCCATCATCATCCACAACATATCGACCACAGCTTGTCTTTTTTCTAGCCCTCGAAGGAGCTCTTACTTCCTCATCAGCCTCGAGACCTTGGGTCTCTATTCATGCTTCACCTCGGGCTCAAATTCCTGTGTCAGTTGAGGAGAGTGTTATGAAACAAATCACCCATGCTCTGGTCAAAATGTCTCTTTTTGACCTCATTCAATCTTCTCCGCAACATCGCCAGGCTCTAATTGATAATTTATGTTGCATCACTGTGAATTCAGATGAGCCCCAGCCTTTTGAGATGGTTGTTGGATTGAATAGACCATCAACCGCCATTTCTTTTGAGGATTCTGAAATACCTCCCCTTTCTACCGAGGATTTAGAGGCTCCTCTTTTTATCACGGTTCAAATCAACAACACTACATTAAAACGCACTATGATCGACAGTGGTGCTGCACTCAACGTCATTTCTTCCCACACATTCGAACAACTTAAATTACCTAAGAATGTAGTGTCACCACCACCTTTCGCCCTTCGATCATTTAACGATCAGCTGGCAGTTACTTTAGGAACTGTGGTCTTGCCCATTCGGGTAGGTAAAAAATTGCTTCACGAGCTCTTTTACATTGTTGAGGGAAAATTCCACTACAATATGATCCTAGGATGCTCCTAGATTCATACAATGCATTGTGTCCCATCAACCCTCCATCGGTGCTTAAAATATCAGTATGAGGGAAAAATCTATACTCATCCAGGAGATCCTTTTCCTTCTGCACAATGTGACATGACCACAGGGTCTGCCCCTCTAAAGAAGGATGCTTGTTCTTCTGGCAAGGCTTCATCCTCTTCCTTACCTGTAACTAAATTACCAAATTTCCAAAATTTGGAAGAGACATTGCAACATTTCTCACTAGGAGAACTTCCTCTTCTTTCTTTTGATGCCCATCTCAAGCCTAATGAGTATGATAGACCAAAAAAAACAAGCGAAATATCAGCCAGTCTTGGTTGCATCATCACCATTGGTCCGCCCAATCAACGACTAACTTCATTTATGGTGGTCTTGATACACCTCACTATCACCCAGATTCTCTCCCTAGGGCCAAACCCTATTTAACAAGGTTTGATTGTCTACAGAATCCCACGTTTGTAAAAACTTATTTATATCAATGTGCGTGGAAGGGCTTTGGCCTAGGAAAATATGAACAAGGTGTGCATGAACATGCATCCATTCCAACTCTTAAACAACATCAAAAATTTGGTTTAGGATTTAAACCCCTCTCAAAGGCCACCATCACCATTCTCGATGAGCCTCTTTTCATTGAGGAACCATCTTCTCCCAGTCAGGTTAGAAACATCATTTGATGAGGATGACACCATTTCCATTCCATCTAACTTTTTTTTTTAGTCAATACCATTTCCTTAGGACCACTGACCTATAAAACTAATGAAAAATCCACTTCCATACCGTTAATCTTCCCTGAAATAGTTGGAGATGATTCTCCCACTATCAACACTATCCACTATGTGGATGATGACTCTGTCCTCACCTATCTAGGGGCAGAGGATTCTTATCTTCCTAAAACCATCCCTTCGACACATCTACGCTTCTCAACGAAGCCACTTTCGATATTAATATAGGGACTTCTAAAGACCCTCACATCATTAAGGTCGGCCAATCTCTTAATCCACAGGAGTTAGGAGACTTCACCAATTTTATTTCCAACCATCATCAAGCCTTTTCTTGGTCATATGAGGATATGCCAGGACTCGATCCCGATATTGTGGTTCATAATATCATTACTCTTCCCGACATCAAACCGGTTAAACAAAAATTGCGTAAAATGCACCCTCGAGTAGCCCTTCTTGTTAAAGAAGAGTTGCAGCGCTTGCTTTCGGCTAACTTCATCCAACCCATCGATTATCCACAATGGGTTTCAAACATAGTACCAATAACCAAAGCTACTGGGAAAATTCAAATTCGTACCAACTTCTAAGATCTTAATCTTGATTGTCCAAAAGGTGATTTTCCTCTACCTAATATCGACCAACTAGTGGATTTAACTGCGGGACACAGATGCTTTCTCTTATGGATGGTTTCTCTGGGTATAATAAAATTCTCATCACACTTTGAGGACCAACATAAGACTTCCTTCATAAATCCTTGGGAACTTTTTGTTATCGTGTTATGCCTTTCATTCTTAAGAATGCGGTAGAAACCTATCAACGAGAAATGACCTACATCTTCCACAATCTCTTACACAAAATCAGGAATATTACATCGATGATCTCCTTGGTAAATCCAAATGCCATCAAGATCATCTTTTCATTCTTGTACCTCTCTTTGAAAGGCTTATTCACTTTTTCTTCGTCTAAATCCATCTAAGTGTGTGTTTGGCATTCTCACTGGTAAAATCTTAGGCTTTATCATTTCTATTAGGGGTATTAAAGTAGACCCCAAAAAAATAAAAGCTATCCTTGAGATGCCTCCCCCTTCTAACTTAAATCAAATCCATAGTCTTCAAGGATGCCTTCAATCAGTGTGTCGTTTTATCTCACAACTGTCAAACCGTTGTCAACCTTTCCATCACCTCCTCCATAAGAATGTTCATTTTGAATGGGATGAGCGTTGCCAAAAATCTTTTGATGATCTCAAAGCTTATCTTTTTTCTTCACTTGTGCTTACACCTCCACGTGAGGGGAACCATTCTATCTTTATATCTCTATGACTGACCATGCTCTGGGAGCCATGATCTCACATCGGGATGCTTGTGGTAAAGAACAAGCCATCTATTACATCAGTCGTACTCTCCATGAGTATGAAACATGCTATTCCGAAGCTGAAAAGTTGTGTTGTGCTCTCTTCTTTGCAACTTCTAAGCTTCATCACTACCTCCTCAATCATAAAAATTACATTGTCACAAGTATCAATCCACTCAAGAAAATACAAGCAAAGCCTTATCACAATGATCGTATCACTCGTTGGCTCATGCATATGAAATAATTTGATCTTGAATTTATCCCACAAAAATATATCAAGGGTCAGGTCATTGCAGATCAATTAGCTAATGCTCCTCTTCTAGACACTCAGGACTCTCTCGCTCAATTCCCCGATGAGTATATCCAACAAATTGATTTTGGTCTTTCTCTGCTTAAAGTAAAACTCTTCTTTGATGGATCTAAATGCCAGTAAGGGGGAGGTACAAGTTTCATTATGATTCCTCCTTGGGGTACACCTATCCTAGTTGAACACAAACTTAACTTTGAGTGTACCAATAATATGGCTGAATATGAAGCTCTTGTTTTAGGTCTTCAAAATTCCATTAATCTTGGTGCCCGCCATATCGACATCTTTAGTGACTCTGAACTCATCATTAATCAAGTCACTGGTGTCTATCAATGTAAAAATGATATCCTTAAAAATATCGAGATATCATTCTCTTTCAACTTCAATCCTTTGATAAATTCACTATCCAAGCTATTCCCCACACTACGAATTGATTCATAGATACGATGGCTTCTTTAGCCTCACTTATTCCACCTTTTACCGAAGACTCACGACTTTATGTGGCTGTGCAATGATTAGACCAACCATCTCATCTCAGGCAACTGACTTCAATCAATGTCGTTACAACCAATACACAAGACGAGTGGTATCAACACATTGTTGATTATCTATCCCATTCAGTGCTTCCTCCAGATCTTACTTCCAATGGTAGAAGATCTTTTATCCTACATGCTAATCGCTATACTATTCTAGGCGGAATCCTCTACAAACATGGTTTTGATGGTATTTTTCTTCGGTGCCTCAAAACCCCTGAATCATCTAAGGCTATCTAGGAGGTCCATGATGGTATATGTGGTGGAAATTTTAGTGGTTTAGCCGTACCTAAATGCATCTTATGCTTAGGTTATTATTGGCCTTCTCTTAATTGAGATTGTTGTGAATACACTAAGAAATGTGTCAAATGCCAACAACATTCCAATCTTACGCATATCCCTAGTCAAGCTTTGCAACCTGTGACAGATTTGTGGCCTTTTTTGCAATGGGGTCTTGATCTCATCGGTCTTATCAATCCCCACTCTTCACAGCGTCATCATTCTATCATTACTGCCATAGAATACTTTACTAAGTGGGTGGAAGCTATTCCCCTTTCCTCAACAAAAGCTAAACCGATTGTTGATTTTGTTTATCAACACATCATTTGTCACTTTGGTATTCCACACAAACTCATCACAGACAATGGTAAATCTTTCAAAAATGTCAATTTACAGAATCTCTGTGATGCTTTCAATATCAAACTCTATATTTCTTCTCCATACTATCCTCAAGCTAACGGCCAGGCCGAAGCTTCCTATAAAACTTTATGTAACATCCTCACAAAGGTAACTAGTTGAGCTGGTAGGGATTGGCATTTACATATCCCTTTTTCTCTCTGGGATTATCGGACTAGCATTCATACCCCTACTGGTGCTACTCCCTTTTCTCTTGTCTATGGAGTGCGAGGTTGTTCTTCCTTTGGAAGTCCAGATCCCATATCTTCGTGTTTCTCTCAGAGAATTTGTCTCTGATGAGGATTATCATCAAGAGCATCTAGCGTAGCTTGAGTTATTAGATGAGTGGTGTCTCAATGCTCTTAAACATCATCAAGTCTATCTTGAGCATATCAAACGTGCTTACAAAAACACTTGCAGCACCATGACTTCAAAATTAGTGATCTTGTTCTTAAAGAAAACCAAAATGTCACTACATTAGAATATAGTCAGCGTGGTAAGTTTGCTCTTAATCGTATGGGTCCATACATGGTTACTCATAAATATGGATATGGGGCTTACCATCTATCTTCCATGGATGGAGTACCTAAATGGAACCTATTAATGCCTTGCATCTAAGGTCCTTCTACTGTTAAAATCTATCTTACATGTTCTTAGTCGCAAATCAAATTTTTCATCCATCTATAACCAGTCATACCTTTTTGTAGTGATTTAGGACTATGTGGTTCTCCACATTATGTCTTTTTCTACCTTAAAATATGAGTACCGCAGCTCTACTCATGGCATTTTTCTTATGGATATGTTCCTCCTCATGGTAGGAACACCTTAATCACTTCTTCATTTGTCCCAAGTGTCTATCTTAATCAAATCTACTTAGGGCATGAGTACGCGTTTGTATATGTTTTCTTTCCCTCTATCTGATCTATCTGGTCTAAACTCAGCTTCCTCCCAACAACGACAAAAAAAAAAGAGAAGAAGAAGATGCTATCCAAAATTCCTAAAAAATAGACTGATCCCTTGAAGGACAGCTATCCATGCATTATTAAGCAAATCAAAAGATATAGACCATACCCTTGAAGGATGGCTATCATTAAATTCAAGCTACAGACCGTTCCCTTGAAGGACAGTTGTTTCTCTCATGGAATTCCCAAGGCTTCTCACATTGATCAGCCTTTTCAGTAACATACTTTATCTTCGGCCAGTTTGTTCACTTTTTAGCATCACTGAAAGACTTCCCATATCGATCAGTCTTTCCACATCTAGCAAACTTCCCGCCTTGATCAGTTTGCTTTTCTGTCAAAACAAACATCATGAAGCTGAGATATAAGACCTTTTTCGATCATATGGAGAACCCTATTTTCCAAATATGAGCATGTATTCATCCTTTGTAAATTCGACAAGATATATAATTACTTCTCCTTCCATTTACCTTTTAGATATGGTTTGTGACTAGCTAGTGTCAGGTTTATTTTAACCTCATATATGGCCTTGTATGCATGGTCTTTTAGTTTCCTATCAAAATTCTCTATTTATGGTCGGTTAGGGGCCTAGCTTATCATTATTTTTCTTTTCTAGGTGTGTTTTTTTTATTTCCCTTTATCATTTCTTATTCATCCGATTAAATTGACATTTAACATGTTAATTTAGTCAACATATATCATCTATATAATTTCATCTTATCTACTTTTTCCAAAATAAAATATATCATAGCATGTATTATAACATGTGTGAGTCTATTTATCTATTTTTCATCAAAATTAAATTAAAACATCTTAAATATATCAAATCTATCAATCACATCTATCCATCTATCATCTAAAAACATGTTCATCCAAGTTACCCTACATCTGTCTATATCTATTTCTCATCAAAATTAAATCCACATATCAATCACATCACATCAACATCATGTCTATCTATTCTATGAATATCAGATCACACCTATTTATCATCTATCAGCATATGTCTATATCCATCGCAATTACATTACATCTATCCATGTCTATCAAAATTAAAAGCATAAGTACAATCATTTGACAAAGAAAATGATGAATATCTATATACATACATGAGTATCTGTACAAAGAATGGGTGGCTTTCAATCAAGCCATCTATATCATACATCAAAAATGCCTTCGAATCGAGGCTACATCAATACATCGATACAAAAATATATCTCAATCTCTAAATCATAAATTCCGATAGGTGGAAGACACTATCTCCTCCACCCTCCTCTGGACCAGGCTATCTCTCCTGGCCGCCACCTATCAAACTCAAAGCGCTGCTGTTTGGGGGCCTACCTCCACCTCACCCTCTCCCGGTGCTCCCTCCCTCTGATGCACCACTAGTTGTGGCTATCGTAGATCTCCTCCTCACACCATAACGAGGCACCTCAGGGGCATGCTGTGCTAGAGCGTCCTCATAGTATCTCACCTCAGCGAGGAGAGACTGATATGTACTCAGGCTCATCAGCATGTACTAGGTGATCGTAGTGTCACTACCGGTGTTCTTGTGCTACTAGTTTTGGCCCTACTATGGTCGTACCACTCGTGTCCCAGAGACTCTAATGTGGTACCTGTATCACCATATTTAGCCCTGAGGGCCTCCCTATGTTGATGATAGTGATCCCTCTCTTTGGATCGCTATATCTCACTCTGTGAGTTGTATCCTCTGCTTTTCGAGCTCGATCTCCTCTAGGGCAACCTGATGTGTCTATGTCAATGTATAATGCTCTCCCTCCAAACCTCTCCAGCCTCTATGGCTATATTCTCCTCTCATCGGCATCTATGGATCTTTGGAAAGTGTCGTGGAAGCTCACTGCAAGTACCATGCACATAAGCCATCATCCACTCCGGCATCATCATCACTTTCTGTAGAAGGTGGGGCCTCCCTCAATGGATCTTTTGGGATCAAAATCGTAAATGTGTCTCTCTGTTGTCTCATCTATATGGGTGTGGGGTGGTCGGCTGCTTGTTTGTACTAGGCCAAACTGTCTCAATACCCATATAAACGTGACTCACTCCCACATATCAGGCTTGTGGCCCCTAACCACCATGCTCCATCTCAACCCCACCAGGTGAGCATCCTGACTAGCCCATGTCAGAAATACCCAATACGGTCTCCAGATGACCTGCTCTAGTGTCAACATCCTGAAGCACTCGGCATACCAATCAACGGATCTCCTTGTATCTCCCAGGGCCATGTCAGCCCACCATCGCTAAAATCCATAATCAATGGCCCCCACTGCTGTTGGCATCCATGGAAGCTCGGATGGCCTGATCACTACTATGTGCTCATATGCCCAGCAATGGAGCACAAAACTAACATCAATCCCTATCCTCCTGCTAGTGGTATACATCCATAGCTCATAATATATCTGAGCTATCAGGGCATCAGCAAATGTGAACACCTGTCTAAACTGCAGGATATCACAAACATAATCTAGTAGTAATAATGGGAATCTCCCACCTCCTAAATCTGGTAGAGCAAAGTAGGAGATCACCATCTGAATCAATACTATATGTCTACTCCTAGCATCATCCTGTCTGTACTGTGAGGCTATCCTCACTACCCCGGACACTATCTCTGACTCATCTACCCTATCCCCATATAACCGTCCTAGGGCCCTCTGCTCTGCTCTCGTGGCATGATCTCAATAGGGTCCCCGGTGATTGGCAGCCTCAGGATCCTATATATATCCTCATGGGTGATAGTCATCTCACCCATCCTGAACCAAAACATGTAATTCTAGCTATCCCATCACCGTACTAGTGCTTGCATTAGCTCTACGTCTCGTGGTACTCATCGGTAGTACCAAAATCCCCTGAGCCCGGCAAACTCTAGGTGGCACCAATCTGCATCAGTCACATTAGGGAGAATGGTCTCTAGAAGCTTGGGGATAGCATCCGCATGTGTAACACCTCTCGTGCCTGCATCCATGACATTAAGAACAATTTTAGCTTCCCATTTATCCAAATCAGAACATCAAAAACATATATTCTATCATCTTATCAGGATAATGGTATAATCAACATCGATTTAACTAAATCGGTGTCGATTGAACCTAGTCGACGTCAATTTAAAGTAATCGGTGATGATCTAATATAATCGGTCAATTTACTAAATCAATGTCATTTGGGAGGACCAGCGTCAAAAACACTTACTCCCATTTATGCCTTTTTTCTCTAAAAATTGAGAACCTAGTCTGCTATTTTACGACAAAATTATACAAGAAAGTTCGGCTAGGTCCACTTACCCCTAGTCATGTCCTCTTCCACTTCTGAATACTCCCAGAAGCTTTCATGGTGCTCAAATCCAATTTTTGACTCTCTCTAAATCAATCGTCACAGTTTAAATAAATCATTCACATTTTCCATTCGCATATTTATATGTGCTTGGTATGGTCAGCACCGATTTGTTTGGTTGGTGCCAATTTTTATGGTTGGCGCCAATTAGTTTGGATCGCCACTAATTTTCACCTATTGTTGCCAATCGGTTACACTATAGCTTTTTGCCATCTCCTAAAGTCTTCTTGCCATAGTGTTGATGCTTGGCTTATTTATCTGGTCATTATTGTGCCCTGAATGTTGCCTTTTGGCACATACTTTCAATATTATCATCCATTTCAAGCTTGTCCCCTGTATATGGGGTACTCACATTTTTGGCAGCTAAGAGTTCATGGGTCTGTAGGCACTCACGTTATCTGCTTCACAGACCATTCGGTTGTCCCTACCAATGTATCTCTCTTTAGGTGCTAACTATTTTGCAGCCCTCCTTACACTCACGGGTCTGTAGGTACTAACGTCATCTCCTACGGAGACCATCTAGATTTCCCTACCAATGTGAGTTCCTTAGGTTGCTGCCTTAATGATTATTCTTGTGCATCATTAATGATCAAATCTACTCCAGACATCTAGCTGGGGCATCCTGTGTTTTCATCTACCTTTTTCAAACTTGGGATCGTTTGTTCTATCACCCATCCCATCCCTAGTTTGAGGGGGATCACATCATCACTTTTTCCTCCTTTCTTCTACTCTCCTTGTTTTTGTCTTGCAACTTTTCTTATCGCAAGTTACTCGACAAAAAGGGGAAAAATGTAGACACCGAAAATTGGTTACCCAATTTGGTGTCCCTCACATTCGTTTATCTTCTCGAAACCTGGGGCATGTTCATATCACCATGGCCCCCTTGGGGTATTATTCAATTTGTGATTTAAACACCTATCCTAGGTTTAATTCACCCCATTATGTTTTACCCATGAGTAATTAAATATTAACTATTCAATTACACCTTTTTACATGTATCCTAACCACTTATCTACCCCATATATATTCTATCCATATATCCCCCCTATTTCTCCTCCTCCCAAACCGAGCAGTGGGATATTTCCCATATTTGAGGTGACAGGATCACTCTCATCATTCTAGAAATCACTCCTTTTGGCCATTTTGGGAGAGTGTTCCCGATCGATCTTGGCCCGACGTACTTCGTTGACGCTGATTTTTTAGAACGGTGCCAATTTCATCTCGGTCGGCACCGATTACAAATAGAGGCCTGTAAATCAATTCTGCTTTTCAGAGCAGGTTAGATGGTGAGATAGATAGTGAATTAGACAAGGAGAATGAGATATTTTTGAGCATGAAGTATGAGCATCATATATCAAGTGAGAGTGAATCCTGTCCAAACCAATCCCTGAGAGGAGTACTGTTACTCTACTCCTGCCACATCAACATCGTGAGTCTTCATCAATCTCTTGGTGACTCTGTTCTTACATCTAGCACAGGTGGAGCCTTGGCAGTATCCTTACGACACTTGCAGATCCAGCGAAGATCGATGATCTAGTCTCCACTGTCTGTTTCTCAATCTTCCTATAAATTTTCCCAAGTCGATGCTGATTTATATCAATCGACGCTGATTTGAACCATTTGACACCAATTTTCCTAATCAACGCCGATCAGCCTACAGACAGGTAGAAGAACTTAGGTAACAGTAATCCAACATTATTTTTTAAGTATTTCATGTTTCCTACTTTTGTGTTTGTCTACTATTTATATTCTGTTTATTACCTTTGATCAGAAAATCTAGTCATTTACGTACATCTTTTATCATGTATGCTTCTTTCCTTAATTGAAAACATGGACTGACATCCGCCGAGGGAGCTTATCACTTCCTGGACCCACTTTTCGGGTAGTCCACCCAAATATCTTTTAATGTGGTCTTTTTTTATCAAGCATCTGTGTCTCGTAGGTTTCTTGGATCTACTTTGCAGGATTGCTTGTGTGTGCCCGCCTTGTCTACATCAGCTTTCTTTTCCATCTACATTTCTCGGATCTTGTCTATTAGGTATCGATTTTATTTGATTTTTTCAAGGATTTTGTGTTTAGTTTAGTACATTAACTTGGACAAGTAATAAGCATGAAATTCTTGATTTACACAATCTCGAATTGAGGTTGCTGAGGAGCTCACATTTCCAAATCACCTCGAGCTCATTTGGAAGCTAACCTTAGACTTCATCAAGCAAATCTCCAAGTAGCTCACCTAGGATCTCACCGGGAGCTTACCTAATAGCTCACCTAGGAGCTCACCTAACAACTCACCTGGGAGCTCACCGATCAACTCCTCAAGTAGGTTGAATTGAGTTCACTTGTGAGCTTACCTGGGAGCTCGCCAAGTAGCTCACTTGGGAGCTCACTTAGCAGCTTGCTTGGGAGCTCACCGAATAGCTCACCAAGTAGCTCACCGATTAGCTCGAGTTTAGATCATCCAGGATCTCATTGAGTAACTTTCTGTGAGGTCACTTAATATCTCACCTTGCTAACTCACTTTGAGCTCACCTTCCTAACTCACATTAAGCTCACCTTTCCAGATCACCTTGAGCTCACCTTTGAGCTCACCCGGGATCTCACCAAGCATCTCACCTAGGATCTCAGCTAGGAGCTCGACAAGTAACTCACCCAGGAGCTCGTCGAGTAGCTCAACTTAAGCTTTCCCGGAAACTCACCTAGGATCTTGAGTGACAGATCACCTTTCCAGCTCACTTTGAGCTTTCCTAAGAGCTCACCGAGCAGCTCAACTTGAGCTCACTCGGGAGCTCCTCAAGTAGGTCACTGAAAACTCAAATGGTAGCTTACGACATCCCACTTAGAAACATGCATGGGAGATTGCCTATCGGTTCACCTTAATAGATCACCTTGAGCTCGTCTGCGGTAGCTTGCTTGAGTTTCTCAAGTAGCTCGTCGAGTGGGAGCTTTCCTGATAGCTCACCTTACCAATTCACCTTGAGTTCACCTTACCAACTCACCTTGAGCTCACCTTGCCAACTCACCTTGAGCTCATTTGGTAGCTCATATGTAAGCTCACCTTAGAGATTACTTGAAAAGCTCACCTTTGAGCTCACCTGGAGCTTACCAAGTAGCTCACCTAGGAGCTCGTCGGGAGCTTGGTAAGCATCTCACCCAAGAACTCATCAAGAAGCTCAACTTGAGCTTGCCCGAAACTCACCTGGGAGCTTCCTAACAACTCACCTTACCAGCTCACCTTGAGCTTACCGGAGCTCGCTGAGTAGCTTTACTTGAGCTCACCCATGAACTCATCAGCGGCTCGCATGGGAGCTCACCTAACATCTCACCTTGCCAACTTACATAGGAGCTCCCTTATCATCTCACCTTACCAGCTCACCTTGAGCTCGGTGAGGAGCTCACCTTGCCAACTCACCTTAAACTCATCTAGTAGCTCACATCAGATTTCGTTGAGCAGCTCACTAAGTAGCTCACTTGGGATCTCATCAACTAATGTGCCTCACTTGGGAGCTCACCTAACAGCTCACCTGGGAGCTCATTGAGTAGCTCACCGAGTAGGTTAACTTGAGCTTGCTTATGAGCTCACTGAGCAGCTCATCAGGGACCTCACCTGGGAGCTCACCAAGTAGCTCACTTGGGAGCTTTCCTAGCAGCTCGCCTAGGAGCTCGCCAAACACTCACCAAGTAGCTCACCTAGGAGCTCTTTTGGGAGCTTGCCAATCAGCTTGAGTTGAGCTCACCTAGGAACTCATCGAGTAACTCACCTAGGAACTCGATTATGAGCTTTCCTAGCAGCTCACCTAACTAACTCATCTTCATCTCACCTTTTCGACTCACCTTAAGCTAACCTTACAAACTCAACTTGAGCTCATCTAGTATCTCCCATGTAGTCTCACCTCAGAGATTGCTAACAAGCTCACCTTTGAGCTCACCTAGGATCTCACCGAGTAGCTCACTAAGGAACTCAATTAGAAGTGTGGAAAGTAAAGTATCTCACCCATGATATCACATGATAGCTCACCTTGTCATCTTACATTGAACTCACCAGGGCTCAGCTCCGAGTAGCTCGACTTGAGCTCATTGAGTAGCTCGACTTGAGCTCTCCCGGGAGCTCATCAAGTAGCTCACTGAAAAATCACATGGGATCTCACCTATCACTTACCTTCGGATCACTCACTTGAGGGAGGTCACCTTGCTAACCCACCTTGAGCTTATCTGGTAGCTCACCTCAAAGTTCATCGAGCAGCTCACCAAGTATCTCACTTGGGATCTCACCTAATAGTTCACCAGGAGCTTGCCTAATAGCTCGCTTGGGAGCTCACCAAGTAGGTTGACTTGAGCTCACTTGTGAGCTTGCCAAGTAGCTCACTAGGGACCTCACCGGGAGCTTACCAAATAGCTCACATGGGAGCTCACCTAACATCTCACCTGGGAGCTCGCCAAACAACTCACCAAGTAGATCACCTGTGAGATCTTTTGGGAGCTCACCGATCAGCTCGAGTTGAGCTCATGTGGGAGCTCATTGAGTAACTCTCCTAGAAACTCACCTAGGAGCTCACCTAACATCTCACCTTACCAACTCACCTTGAGCTCATCTAATAGCTCCCATATATGCTCACCTCAAAGATTACCGACAAGCTTGCTTTGAGCTCACCTGGGAGCTCATCGAGTTGCTCACCTAGGAGCTCACCTGGGAGCTTGGTAAGCATCTCGACTTAAGCTTGTCCTAAAACTCACCTCAGAGATCACCTTACAGCTCACCTTGCTAGCTCGCCTTGAGCTCAACCAAGATCTCACCGAGCTCACACCCGAAACTCCCCTTATAGCTTTCCCATAAACTCGAATGGGAGCTCCCTTAACAGCTCACATTGAGTTCACTAAGGAGCTCACCTTGTCAACTCACCTTGAGCTCATCTAGTAGCTCACCTTGAATCTCACCTTGAAGTTCACCGAGAATATCTTTGATTAGGTTGACTTGAGCTCATTTGTGAGTTCACTAAGTAGCTTGCCAAGGTCCTCACTTGGGAGCTTGCCAAGTAGCTCACTTGGAACCTCACCTAGCTCAGAGTTACCTAGAAGCTCACCGAACAGAGCTCTCACCAAGTAGCTTGCCTAGGAGCTCTTCTAGGAGCTCACCGATCAGATCAAGTTGAAATCACCTGGGAGCTTGTCGAGTAACTCACCTGGGAACTCACTTGGGAGCTCACCTGACAACTCACCTTACCATCTCACCTTGAGCTCACCTATCCAACTCAACTTGATCTATCCTTGCCAACTCACCTTAAGCTCATCTGGTAGCTTACATGTAAGATCACCTCAAAGATTGTCGATAAGCTCACCTTTGAGCTCACTTGGGAGCTCATAGAGCAGATCACCTAGGAGCTTAGCTGCAGAGCTCAAGCAGTAGTTCACCTAGAAGCTTGTCAAGCTGCTCTTGGCTTAAGCTTGCTTGCAAACTCATCTAGGAGCTCACCTTGTCAGCTTGCCTTGCCTTGAGCTTACCCAGGAGCTTGCCGAGTAACTCAACTTGAGCTCACTCATGAGTTTGTCAAGTAGCTTACCTAAAAACTCACATGGGAGCTCACTGATAGCACACCTTGCCAACTCACATGGGATCTTACCTTGTTAGCTCACATTGAGCTTACTGAGGAGAACACATTGTAAACTCAGCTTGAGCTCATCTAGTAGCTCACCTTGAAGTTCATCAAGAAAATCTCCAAGTAGCTTACCTAGGAGCTCACCTAATAACTCACCTAGGAGCTCACCTAACAGCTCACTTGGGAGCTCACAGAAAATTTTACCGAGTAGGTTAATTTGAGCTCACTTGTAAGCTTACCAATTAGTTTGCTTTGGGGACACCACTTAGGAGCTCACCTAGTAGCTTCCCTAGGAGCTCACCAAATAGCTTACCAAGTAGCTCACCTTGAGCTCTTCTATGAGCTCGCCGATTAGCTTGAGTTAAGCTCACATAGGAGTGTGTTGAGTAATTTTCCTAGGAGCTCGCTTGATAGCTCACCTTACCAACTCACTTTGAGTTCACCTTCCCAACTCTCCTTTAGCTCACCTTGTCAACTCACCTTGAGCTCACCTTTGAGCTAACCAAGCATCTCACCTAGGAGCTCAGCTTAGAGCTCAACAAGTAACTCATCTAGGAGCTCGTCGAGTAGCTCGACTTGAGCTTGCCTAGAAACTCACCTAGGAGCTTGCCTGACAGCTCACCTTTCTAGCTCACTTTGAGCTCACCTAGGAGCTCATCGAGCAGCTCAACTTGAACTCACCCGGGAGCTCGTCAAGTAGCTCACCCAAAACTCACATGGGAGATTTCTTGATAGCTCACCCAAAAACTCGCATGGGAGCTCACCTTAACAGCTCACCTTGAGCTCGTTGAGGAGATCACCTTGAGCTTGTCTGGTAGCTCACCTTAGATTTTGTCAAGTATCTCATTAATAATCTTGCCTAGGAGTTCACCGAGCAGCTTGCCAAGTAGTTTGACTTGATCTCGCTTGTGAGTTCACTAGTGACCTTGCTCACCTGCAACTCGTTAGGGACCTAGCCTAGGAGCTCACCAAGTATCTCACTTGGGATTTCACCTAGTAGCTTTCCTAGGAGCTCACCAAATAGCTCATAAAGTAGCTCACCTAGGAGCTCTTCTAGAGCTTTCCGATTACCTCAAGTTGAGCTCACCTAAGAGCATGTCAAGTAACTCACTGGTAACTCACCTAGGAGCTAGCCTAACAGCTCGCCTTGTAATGAGCTCGCCTTGTCAACTCACCTTGAGCTCATCTGGTAGCTCACATGTAAGCTTACCTCAGACATTGCTGACAATATCACCTTTGACCTCACCTAGGAACTCACTGAGTAGCTCACCTAGGAGCTTAGCTTAGAGCTCGGTAAATAGCTCACCCAGGAGCTTGTCGAGCAGCTTAACTTAAGCTTTCCTAGAAACTCACCTTAGAGCTGAAATAACATCTCACCTTGCCAAATTGCCTTGAGCTTACCAAGTAGCTTGACTTGAGCTCAATAAGGAGCTCGTCAAGTAGCTCACTCGAAAAATCACATGAGAGCTCGACTTGACAGCTTGCCTTGCCAACTCACCTTGAACTCGTCTGGTATCTCACCTCAGAGTTCATTGAGTAGCTTTCCAAGTAGCTCAACTAATAGCTCATATGGGAGCTTTCCTAACTGACTCCTGGGAGATCATCATGTAGCTCTCTGAGTAGGTTGACTTGAGCTTGCTTGTGAGCTAAGCTGAGCACTCATCAAGTGACTCAAATAGGAACTCACCTTGGAGCTTTCCTGATAGCTGACCTTACCAACTCTCCTTGAGATTTCCTTACCAACTCACCTTCGAGCTCTTCTAGGAGCTCGTTGATCGATTGAGTTGAGCTCACCGAGAAATCTCTTTGAATAACTCACCTAGGAACTCACGTGGGAGCTCACCTAACAGCTCACCTTGTTAACTCACCTTAAGCTCACCTTGCTAGCTCCCCTTGAGCTCATCTCGGTAGCTTGCATCTAGAGCTAAAGAAAACCTTAGAGATTATCGACAATCTCACCTTTGAGCTCACCTAGGAGCTCACCTTGCCAATTCACCTTGAGTTTACCTTACCAACTCACCTTAAGCTCACCTTACCAACTCACCTTGAGCTCATCTAGTAGCTCACATGTAAGCTCACCTCAAGAGATTACCGATAAGCTCACCTTTGAGCTCACCTGGGAGCTCACCGAGTAGCTCACCTAGGAGCTCAGCTAGGAGCTCGGCAAGTAGCTCACCCAAGAACTCATCAAGCTAACTTGACTTGAGCTTTCCCAAAACTTGCATGGGAGCTCTCCTGATAGTTCACCTTGCCAGCTCACCTTGAGCTCATCTAGGAGCTCACCTAACAACTTGACTTGAGCTCGCCATCAGAACAACTTGACTTGAGCTCACCCGGGAGCTCATCAAGTAACTCTCCTAAAAACTCACATAAGATCTCACCTGATAGCTCACCTTGCTAACCCATATGGGATCTCCCCTATCACTCTTGCTTGCGTGTCGACTTGAATTTAGCTTGCTAAGGAGCTCACCTTGCCAACTCACCTTGAACTCATTTGGTAGCTCACATTAGAGTTTTTCGAGTAGCTCGCCAAGTAGCTCACCTAGGAGTTCAACTAACTACTAGCCTATGATCTCACCTAATAACTCACTGGGAGCTCACCGAGTAGCTCGTCAAGTAGGTTGACTTGAGCTCGATTATCAACTCACCGAGCAGCTCATCAAGTAGGTTCACTTGAGCTCGATTATCAGCTCACCGAGTAGCTCATCGGGGACCTCCCTTGGGATCTTGCCAAGTATCTCACTTGGGAGCTCACCTAACAGCTCACATGGGATCTCACTAAATAGCTCGCTAAGTAGGTTGTTAAGTAGCTCACCTAGGAGCTGTTTTGGGAGCTCATTGATCTACTCGACTTGAGCTCACCCGGGAGCTCATCGAGTAACTCACCTAAGAACTCACGACTAGGAGCTTACCTGATAGCTCACCTTACCAAATTGCCTTGAGCTCACCTTGCCAACTCACCTTAAGCTCACCTTGCCAACTCACCTTGAGCTCATCTGGTAGCTCACATGTAATCTCACCTCAGAGATTGCTGACAAGCTCACCTTTGAGCTCACATAGGAGCTCACCGAGAAGCTCACCTAGGAGCTCAGCTAGGAGCTTGGAAAATAGCTCACCTTGAGCTTTCCCAGGAGCTCGCTGAGTAGCTCAACTTGAGCTCACCCAGGAGCTCATCAAGTAGATAGCCAAAAACTCACATGGGAGATCACCTTACTAACTTGCATGGGAGCTCTCCTATCATCTCACCTTAAGCTCGCTCAAGAGCTCCCCTTACTAAATCAACTTGAGGTTATCTCGGTAGCTCACCTCGGAGCTCATCGAGCAGCTCACCAAGTATCTCACTTGGGAGCTCACCTAATAGCTCACATGGGAGCTTGCCTAATAGCTCACTTGAGAGTTCACCGAGAAGCTCACCGAGTAGGTTGACTTGAGGTCACTTGTGAGCTCACCGAGTATCTCACCAAGGACCTCACCTGGGAGCTTGCTAAGTAGGTCACTTGGGAGCTCAACTAGCAGCTTGTATGGGAGCTCACCGAACATCTCGCCAAGTATCTCACTAAGGAGCTCTTCTAGGATCTTTCCAATCAAGTCGAGTTGAGCTCGTGTGGGAGCTTGTCGAGTAACTCTCCTAAGAACTCACCTAGGAGGTCACCTAATAGCTTACCTTAGTAACTCACCTTGAGCTCACCTTGCTGACTCACCTTAAGCTTACCTTGCTAACTAACCTTGAGCTCATCTGGTAACTCACATACATGCTAACCTCAGAGATTACTTGACAAAGCTCACCTTTGAGCTCACCTAGGAGCTCATCAAGTAGCTCTCTTAGGAGCTCATCTCGGGAGCTCAGCAAGTAGCTCGACTTGAGCTTGTCCTAAAACTCATCTTACGGATCACCCGACAACTCACCTTTTTAGTTCAAGAACTTGCCTAGAAACTCACCTTATAGCTCGCCCAAAAACTCACATGGGAGCTCACCTTTCCATCTCACCTTGAGCTCACTAAGGAGCTCACCTTTCTAACTCACCTTGAGCTCATCTGGTATCTCACCTCATATTTCATCGAGCATCTCGCCAATTAGCTCACCGAGTAGCTCTCCGAGTAGGTTAACTTGAGCTCACTTGTGGACTCACTTATGAGTTCACCGAGCAGCTCGTCAGGGACCTCGCCTGGGAGCTCACCAAGTAGCTCACTTGGAATCTCACCTAGCATCTCACCTGGAAGCTCATTGAATAGCTCACCAAGTAACTCACCGAGAGCTCTTTTGGGAGCTCACCGATCAGATCGAGTTAAGCTTGCATGAGAGCTCATCAAGTAACTTGCCTAGGAACTCACCTGGGAGCTCATCGACATCTCACCTTGCCAACTCACCTTGAGATCACCTATCTAAATTGACTTGATCTCACCTTGCCAACTCACCTTGAGCTCATCTGGTAGCTCACATGTAAGCTCACCTAAGAGATTGCCGACAAACTCACCTTTGAGCTCACTTGGGAGCCCAGAGTAAATCACCTAAGAGATCCCCTGGGTGCTCGACAAGTAGCTCACCTAGGAGCTCATCAAGAAACTTGACTTGAGCTTGCCCAAAACTTTCCTGGGAGCTAACCTTATAGCTTGCCTTGAGCTTTCCCAAGAGCTCACCGAGCAACTCGACTTGAGCTTGCTCATGAGTTTGTCAAGAAGCTTGCCTAAAACTTACAAGGGAGCTCACCTAATAGCATGCCTTGATAAATAACATGGGAGCTCACCTACCTTGCCAGCTGATATTTATCTTTACGAGGAGCTCACATTGCCAACTCACCTTTAGCTCATCTAGTAGCTCACCTCAGATTTCGTTAAGAAAATCTCCAAGTAACTCACCTAGGAGCTCACCTAATAGCTCACCTACGAGCTCACCTAATAGCTCACCTAGAAGCTCTCCTAACAGATCACATGGGAGCTCACTAAGTAGCTCATCGAGTAGGTTGACTTGAGCTTACTTGTGAGCTCACCAATCAGCTTGCTGGGGACATAACCTAGGAGCTCACCAAGTAGCTCACTTGGGAGCTCACCTAGCTTCTTATCTAGGAGCTCTTCAAATAGCTTGCCAAGTCGCTCACCTTGAGCTCTTTTGGGAGCTTTCCTTTGAGCTCACCCGAGAGCTCACCAAGCATCTCACCTAGGATCTCAGCTGGGAGCTCGGTAAGTAGCTCACCCGGGAGCTTGTCGAGTAGCTCAACCTTAACTTACCCAAAAACTCACTGGGAGCTCACCTAGCTCCTTTACCGAGTTCACTTTGACCTCACCTAGGAGCTTGATGAGAAGCTCAACTTGAGCTCACCCAAGATCTTATCAAGCAACTCACCCAAAAACTCACATGGGAGCTCACCTAACAGCTTACCTAGAAACTCACATGGGAGCTCACCTAAAAACTCACCTTGAGCTCGTTGAGGAGCTCACCTTCCAAACTCACCTTTAGCTCATCTGGTAGCTCACCTCGAGTTTTACAATTAGTTCATCAAACAGCTCACCTGGGAGCTCACCGAGTAGCGTCACCAAGTAGGTTGAATTGAGCTTGCTTGTGAGCTCACTAGTGAGCTTGCCAAGAACTTGCCAGGGGACCTCACCAATTAGCTCACTTGGGAGATCACCTAGAAGCTCACCGGGAGCTCACCGAATAGCTCACAAAGTAGCTCACCTAGGATCTCTTCTTAGAGCTCACTTGATTACCTTGAGTTGAGCTCACCCAAGAACTCATCGAGTAACTCACCTGGTAACTCGCACGGGAGGTAGCTCCGACAACTTGCTTTACCAACTCACCTTGAGCTCACCTTGCCAACTTGCCTTGAGCTCATCTGGTAGCTCACATGTAAGCTCACCTCAGAGATTATCGACAAGCTCACCTTTGAGCTCACTTGGGAGCTCACCGAGCAGCTCACCTAGGAGCTCGGCTAGGAGCTTGACAGAAGCTCACCCAAGAGCTCATCGAGTAGCTCGAGTTAAGATTTCCCAAAAACTCACCTGGGAGCTTGCATGACATCTCACCTTGCCAACTCACCTTGAGCTTGCTAAGTAGCTCGACTTGAGCTCAATCGGGAGCTCATCAAGTATCTCACTCGAAAAATCACATGGGAGCTCACTTGACAGCTTGCCTTGCCAACTCGCATGGGAGCTCACCTATTAGCTCGGCTTGCTAGCTCACCTTGAGCTCACTGAGGAGTTCACTTTGCCAACTTACCTGTAGCTTGTTTGGTAGCTTCCCTCAGAGTTCATCAAGTAGCTCGCCAAGTAGCTCACCTAACACTAGCTTGGGAACACACCTAATAGATTTCTAGGAGATCACCGATTATCTCTCCAAGTAGGTTGACTTGAGCTTTCTTGTGAGCTCACCAAGTAGCTTGTCAAGTAACTCACCTTAGAGCTTGCACGATAGCTCACTATAGGTGGATTATTGAAGATATCTCCCCCACTAAGAGAACAAGTGATTTGAGCTCTCCTACCCCCTGAGTTAAGTGAGAACAATGCGAATGAAAGTGAATGCAAATGTTAGTGAATGCGATGCATGCGAAATGATGCAAAGCAAGTGAACAACTAGGTATTCCCGTGGAGGAGGCAGTCTGGAAAATGCTATAAGAACTTGGCAAGATTGCATTGGATTGAGCATACGGGTCGTGCTTGGTTCCAAATTCTGTCAATGTGTAAGAGTGTAGCAGGTAGTGGGTCATCAGACTTGGGGCTATAGTGGGCCCTAGGTCATAATATCAGTGGTGGGTTGGTGAACCATCACTTTGCAAAATTAGAAATGACACAGGAATCGGGCGGTGAGCACGAGACAGGATAGTTAAGTGCACTCGGGTGATAGTAGCTAGCTGGGAAGGGTGACCTCCCGGAAGTCTTGGTATCGGTCCCCCAAAGTTGCAGAGTTAGAGAAATGCATGATCCTATGTGTGTATGGACCGTGTAGTGGTCCCTTTGTATATTTCTGGGCATTTTTGGCTGAGTCCGACCCAATACCTTGTAAATACTCTTGGCTTGTGAAGCCCCTTTGTAATCTAGCTCATGGAGCACTTTTTGATTAATACAGAGGTCTGTTTTCCAAATCTTGGTTGGCATATTTATTTTATGGTGCATGCATTGTTTGGTTTGTAATTAATCTAACTCATGCAGGTCCTTGCTAAAAAGGAAGAAGAGGTAGTCTGTGAATCCTCATGGATCGTCACAGTGCCGCATGGGCTAAGGAGTGAAATCCCTGAACCCATGATAGCTAGTATCATAGCTTGACCCACGAGTTAGCCTTACCTTACCACCACAAAGGGAAAGAGCTAGTGTATTCCATCCAGTAAAGTTTTATAGTGATCTCTCACCCAAGATGGATGACAGCGATGATCGAGTTAGGAAAGTTAAAATGGTGAGATAAGAATACACACCGAGGAAATTGCCATGGATGTAGTAGAGTGAGTTACAAAGCTTGAAGATACTACTCTAGGGCCCATGATCAGTACTTTAGAAGTAGAGTTGTTCGAGATGAGAGAGCAGCTCTTGAGAGCATTACTAATCGAAGAGATTGAGTGATGATCTCACTCTTGTGAAGAGCATCCTTACTACGAGTGGACATAGAAGTTCTACAAAACTAAAGGTTTGCGAACTAGAACCTTATGATGGATAGCGTGATGACAAAATTTTGGAGAATTACTTTTGGGATATTGAAGAGTATTTATCTAACATGATAGGTCTCAATGATGAGGCATAGGTCAAAACAACCGCCACATACCTCACAAGTAGTGCAAAACTTTGGTGGCGAACTCGAGATGAGGAAAAGAATGCAGGATGAGTTGTAACTCAAATTGACACTTGGGATGAGTGAAGGAAGCTTTGCATGACTGTTCCATCTAAGGAACTTTTTGTGGGTGGCGAGATTAAAAATGATGGATCTAAAGTAGTCTGGTAAAGTAAGAGACTACATCAAGTCTTTTCAGGTGTTGATGTTGGAAATCAAGGATATGTCCGATGTAGAAAACTTGTTCCAGTTCATGAAAGGTCTACAACAGTGGGCCTGCAAAGCTTTGCAGACATTATCGTAGACAGCCATATCCATAGGTGACCATTTGCTTGATTACAGGTCATAGGGCCCAAGAAAAGGTAGTGATGAGTGAAGCGAGGTAGATCTAGAGTGCAATAGAATCGATTAGGGGTCTTGAGGGGGTCACATTCAAAATCCACCTCCAGAACTCCAACAGGTCAAATGATAGAGGGAAAGGGAGCTCCTCTTCAGGCTCAAGTAAGTGGAGTGTCAAGACATAGAACTTAGTAAAGGGGCGAAGAAAAATTCACCCCCAGGACAAGACAAATGAGAAGTTGGTCATCATCTGCTACATTTAGAGAAAGAATCAAAAGCATATATGTATCGGAATGACAAAGAGTGAGTTCAATTGATGGTGAAGTATCAAAAAGGTCTATCCCCTCTCAAGAGTTGGGAGCGAGTAGACTTCTCAACGCTCTAGATGAGGTTGAGGAAATGCCAGCCACAGCCGTGAATAACAACAGGTTGATGTTCATGGAGGCCACTCATGGTGGGAAAATAACTACTACATTGGTGGACACTGGAGCCACACATAATTACATTACACCGGAGAGGGCCGAGAAAATTGGTCTCAAGTATGAGAAGATGACAGGACTATTCAAAACCATCAACTCACCCTCCAGGAAAGTTTCAGGAGTAGCTCGGGAGTTACTTTACAAATTGGAGAGTGGCACGGAAATGTAGATCTCAATGTCATAGAGATGGATGACTTTGAGATGATCCTTGGGTAGCACTTTGTGTGACAGGAAAAGGTAGCAGTGATTCCACATCTGGACTACTTGGTACTAATGGATTGCAAGCAGCCATGCATGGTAAAGGTCATTGAGAAATGGTAGTTGTGAAAACACAATGGGTGTAGTTTGCATCCGTAGTGAGCATGAAAAAATTAGCAAAGAAAGGAAAAGATCCAATGTGTACTCCTTGGAGGTTGGGACGAAGATGAGGGAATGTGCACCCCCATCCCTTCCACAGTGGAGAATGTCATTAGAGAATTTGAAGATCGCATGCCAAAGACCTTACCACGGAGCTACCATAGAGAAGGGCTATTGACCATCAAATTGAGCTTGAGCTTGGGGTGAGGCCTCTTACCTAAGCACCATATAGGTTATCAGGCCTAGAAATGATAGAACTAAGGAGATAGCTTGGCAAGTTGGTATCAGTTGGTTACATCAGACCATCAAGGTCACCATACGAGCACTAGTGTTGTTCTAGAAAAAGAAGGATGGAGAGCTTTGACTATGTGTTGATTATCGAGCTCTTAATAGATTGACAAGAAAGAACAGTATCTCGATTCCCTTGATTGTAGATTGCTTCGACCGCCTAGCAGGGCGCATTAATTTTCCAAGTTGGACTTGAAACAGGGATATTACCAAGTCCGCATAGCAGAAGGAGATGAAGAAAAGACCGCCTGTGTGACCAGGTATGGGTCATATGAGTTCATGGTGATGTTGTTTGGCCTATGCAATGCCCTAGCCACCTTTTGCACTCTAATGAATGATGTGTTCCATCCGTTGCTGGATAAATCAGTTGTGGTATATCTTGATGACATTCTAGTGTACAACAAGTCTCTGGAGGAGCACAAGGTTCACCTTGCAGAAGTGTTCAAGTTACTACGAGAACACAATCTCTATGTAAAAAGGAAAAGTGCCAGTTTGCTCAGGAAGAGGTAAATTTCCTCGGGCACATTG
Organism: Taxus wallichiana var. yunnanensis; assembly: GCA_018340775.1. Classification (NCBI taxonomy): domain Eukaryota; kingdom Viridiplantae; phylum Streptophyta; class Pinopsida; order Cupressales; family Taxaceae; genus Taxus; species Taxus wallichiana. The sequence goes on along the minus strand of CM031237.1, from coordinate 24,312,110 downwards.
TCGGAAAGGGACTAATCAAACCGGATCCATAGAAGCTCAAGGACATAGAGGATTGGGAACCTCCACCTAATTTCTATGAGGTGAGATATTTTTGGGCCTAGATACATACTACAGAAGGTTTGTGTAAGGTTTTTCAAGGTGTGCTACCCCGCTCATAGACTTACTCAAGAAGGGAAAAAAGTGGCGTTGGATGGAGAAGAAGCAACAAGAATTTGTACTATTGAAGTAGAAGCTCACATCTCAGCCTATCGTTACACTTCTAGACTATGGGAAGCCATTTGAGGTGCAGACAGATGCATCTGACTATGCCATTGGGGGAGTTCTTATGCAGGAGGGCCACCCCAGCCTATGAATCACGGAAGTTGAATGACCGGGAACGGAATTACCCGGTGCATGAAAAAGAGATGAGAGCTAGAGACACTATTTGTTGGGGGCACCGTTTGTGGTGAAAACGGATAACATCTCTTCTACATACTTCAAGATATAGGTAAAGCTTACCCCTAAGTAGGCTAGATGGCAGGAATTCGTTGCTGAGTTTGATTTTGAAATCACTTACAATCACGGTAAGAAGAACTTCGTTGCAGATGCACTCGGAAAAAAAACAACTTGTAGCCGTGACAGAGAGTCCTGCTTCCATGCACAGTGAGAGTAGGGTGCTGCTCACAGAAGTGATGGTGGATCAGATAAAGGAAGGTTTAACACAGGATCCCTAGGCCATAGAGTTGGTTAAGCAGGTCTGAGAGAATAGGACTAGAAAGTTTTCGATCCGAGATGGACTATTGGTTTTCACACAAGTTCAGATCTACATTCCCAAGTGGGGGAAGCTAAGAAGGGAGTTATTACAAGAGTGCCATGACTCCATGTGGGTAGGACACCCAGGGTAGAAGAGAACCCTAACACTCATTGAGAGAGGTTTCAATTGGCTGAAAATGAGGGAGGACACCGATGAGTACGTCCATTGTTGCCTTATCTACAAATAAGAAAAACCCATATACATCTCTAGTAGGGACATTGCAACCACTACCAATTCCAATCAGACCGTGGGTAAGTGTGAGTTTGGATTTCATAACTCAATTGCAAGAATCAGATGGAAAGACAAGTATAATGGTGGTTGTAGACAGGTTCTCAAAGTATGCCACATTCATAGCATGTGCAGCGCCGTGTAGGGTAGAAGATGCAGCTGAATATTTCTTTAGCCATGTTGTGAAATATTGGGGTGTTCCATTGAGCATCATTTCTGACAGGGATGCTCGGTTCACAGGTAACTTCTGGAAGGAATTGTTCAAATTGATGGGCACTAAATTGCTGATGAGCACAAGCCATCATCCTGAAACTGATGGCCAGACAGAGAGAATAAATGCAATATTGGAGGACTATTTAAGGCACTATGTGCGGTCCAATCAAGAAAATTGGCCGAAGTTGTTTGATGCAGCATAGTTCAGCTACAACCTCCAGAAGACATCGAATGAGTGGATAATCATCGTTCCAGCTGGAAATGGGCTAACAACCATTGTCACCACAAATAGTAATGAGTGGATATCTTGGTGACTATCCAATGGCCACCGAGTACTTGACAGACTGGTAAGACAGAGTGGACTTAGCCAGCACAATCTAACAAAAGTAGGAGAGCAGATGAAGGCATATGTAGATCAAAGCCGTAGAGTAGTGGAATTCAATGTTGGTGACAAGGTGTTGTTGAGGATGGACCTGGTACAGTTCAAGCCTCCGAGGGTTCAAGCGCAGCCCTCACACATTGATGGGATGGACTGTTTGTGATTATCAGTCGCATCGGTAAAGTTTCCTATCGATCCAATTGCCCCGCCACATGCATGTACATCCTATCTTCCATGCGAGTCAGCTCCACCCATACCTCAAGGATAAATTAGACCCATCCCGGAACTACCTGACAAGATCTCCTGTGAATGTCATGGACAAGACATAGTAGGTGGTCGATAGGATTCTAGAGATGAGAAGAAGAGGAATCGGCACCAAGTAAGAATAGAGTTTTTGGTACACTGGAAGGATCAACCTTCTTTTGTAGACACCTGGGAGCATGGTGAATCACTATGGAATGTGGAAGAAAAGATTTGGGAGTTCTTAGGGAAGAACCCCCAGATAAAATTCTAACTCCAAAGTGGATAATGGAGTTACTCCCATGTTAAGTCGAGGGACTTGCACCGCAAGATCTTGGGGGTGTCACCAAAAATGGTGGGGGAGTGTATAGGGGGATGATTGAAGATATCTCCCCTGCCAAGTGAACAAGTGATCTGAGCTCTCCTACACCTCGAGTTAAGTGAGAACAATGTGAATGAAAGTGAATGTGAATGTTAGTGAATGCGATGCATGCGTAATGATGCAAAGCAAGTGAATAGCTAGGTATGCCCATGGAGGAGGCAATCTATTAAATACTATAAGAACTCGATGAGATTGCATTGGATTGAGCATATGAGTCGTGCTTGGTTCTTGATTTGCACTTAAGGTGTGCAAGAGTGTCACAAGTAGCGGGTCATCGGACTTGGGGCTACAGTGGGCCTTGGGTCACATCATATCGGTGGTGGCTTTGTGACCCATCACTTTCCATAATCAGAAATGACACCGGTCGGGTAGTGAGCCTAAGATAGATAGTTAAGCGTGCCTAGGTGAGAGTAGCACTGGGAAGGGTGACCTCTGAAGTCCCAGGATTGTTCCCCCAATTTTCGAGTTAGAGCAACGTGTGATTCTATTCGTTTACGGACTGTGTAGTGGTCCCTTTGTATATTGCTGGGCATTTTCAGCTGAGTCCGACCCAGTACCTTGTAAATACTTTTGGCTTGTGAAGCCCCTTTGTAATCCAGCTCGTGGAGCACTTTTTGAATTAATACAGAGCTCTATTTTCTAAATCTTGGTTGGCATATTTATTTTATGGTGCATGCATTGTTTGGTTTGCAATTGAGCTAACTCATGCAGGTCCTCACTAAAAATGAACAAGATGTAGTCTGTGAATCCTTATGGATTGTCGTAGTGCCACATGGGCTAAGGAGTGAAATCCTCAACCCGTGACACTCACCTTGCCAACTTACCTTGAGCTCACCTTTCACAACTCACCTTGAGCTCACCTTGCCAAGTCACCTTAAGCTAATCTGGTAGCTCACATGTAAGCTCACCTCAGAGATTGCTGATAAGCTCACCTAGGAACTCTTCTGGGAGCTCACTAGGATTACTCACCTTAAGCTCGCCTTACATGCTTACCTTGAGCTCATCTAGTAGCTCGCATGTAATCTCACCTCAGAGATTTGCCAACAAGCTCACCTTTGAGCTCACTTAGGAGCTCACTCACTTAGGAGCTCACTTAAGAGGAGCTTGCCTAGTAGCTCATCTAGGATCTCATCACTCAGTGGGAGCTCACCTAACAACTCACCTTACCAATTCACCTTGAGTATACCATACCAACTCACCTTGAGCTTCACCTTTCCAACTCACCTTGAGCTCATCTGGTAGCTCGTCATGTAAGCTCACCTTAGAGATTACCAACAAGCTCACCTTTGAGCTCACATGGGAGCTCACCTGAGCTCACCAAGTAACTCACCTAGGAGCTCACTTGAGCTCGCTAATAGCTCACCCAAGAACTCATCAAGCAGAGCTCACTTGAGCTTTCTTGAAAAACTCACTCATCGGGAGCTCGCATGACAACTCGCCATGACAGCTCACCTTGAGCTCACCCAGGAACTCACTCGAGAGCTCACTCTGAGAGTAGCTCACTCACTCACCTAACATGGGAGCTCACCTGACAGCTCACTTCACCTCTCTCACTCATGGAGCTCACCTATCGCTCACCTTGCAACTCACCTTAAGCTCACCGAGGAGCTCACCTTGCTCAACTCATCATGGGGAGCTCACCTATCAGCTCACCTTGCCTGAAGTCATCCCTTGAGCTCACTTGAGGAGCTCCTTGAGCTCTCACCTTGCCAGCTCACCTTGAGCTCATCTTGAGCTAGCTCACATAGCTCACCTCAACTCACCTTGAGTAGCTCACCAAGTAGCTCACTTGGGAGCTCACTAATAGCTCACTCAAGAGGAGCTTGCCTAAGCTCACTCAAGGGCTCACTTGCTCACTAGTAGCTCACTGGAGCTCAGCTCGAGTGGCTCACCTTGAGCTCACCTCATGAGCTCACGAGTAACTCACTTTGGACTCATCACCTAGAGCTCACCAAGTAGCTTGCTTGGGAGCTCACTAAATAGCTCACCAAGTAGCTCACCTGAGCTCACTAGAGCTCACCGAGCTCATGTTCACCTCAGCTCACCTGGGAGCTCATCGAGTAACTCACTGGGAACTCACCTAGGAGCTCACTTGAGCTAGCTTGACCTAGCTAACTCACCTTGAGCACACCTTGACTCACTTAAGCTCACCTTACTCACTCACCTTCCAACTCACTTGAGCTCATCTTGTAGAGCTCACCTGTAAGCTCACCTTAAGAGCTTACCAGGAGAGCTCACCTAGCTCACCTTTCAGCTCACCTAGAGCTCACCTGGGAGCTCACCAGTAGCTCACCTAAGAGCTCACCTGGAGCTCATCTTGAACTTCTCAGATCTAAACTCACCTAGTAGCTCACATAATCAGCTCACTTGAGCTTGAGCTCACCAGAGCTCTGCCAGAGTAGCTCACCTTGAGCTCACCCGGGAGCTCATCAAGTAGCTCACCTAAAAACTCACATGGGAGCACTCACCTTACCTTGCTCACATGGGAGCTCACCTTGATCAGCTCACCTTTGAAGCTCACTTGAGCTCACAGAGGAGCTCACTTTGCCAACACCACCTTGAGCTTGTCACTTGTAGCTCACCAGCTCACATCACTTCTCAAGTAGCTCACCAGTAGCTCACTTGGGAGCTCACCTCACAGGGAGCTCACCTAGGGAGCTCACCTAAGCTCACTCACTAGGAGCTCACGGAGCTCACTCAAGAGCTCACTTGTAGTAGCTTGCTTGAGCTCACTTATGAGCTCACTTGGGGACCTCACTTGGGACTCTCAGGAAGTACTCACTTGGAGCTCACTTGGAGCTCACCTAGAGCTCACCTACTGGGAGCTCACCAAATAGCTCTCACCAAGTAGCTCACCTAGGAGCTCTCTTGGGAGCTCACTGATCAGCTCACTAGAGCTCACCTTGGAGCTCACTCAGTAGCTCCTGGAGCTCAGCTCACTAGGAGCTCACTTGATCAGCTAACTCACTGCCTTACTCAACTCACCTTGAGCTCACCTTGCGAGCTCTCACCTTGAGCTCACCTTTGAACTCACCTTGACTAACTCATCACTGAGCTCATCATGTAAGCTCACCTTCATAGCTTTTTTGACAAGCTAGCTCTCCTTTGAGCTCACCAGCTCACCAGGAGCTCACTAGAGAGCTCACTTGAGAGCTCACTGGGAGCTCACCAAGTAGCTTGACTCACCTTGAGCTTCACCTGAAACTCACCTAAGAGCTCACTCACCTGAGAGCTCACCTTGAGCTCACCTCACTGAGCTCACCTTGAGCTCACCAAGAGCTCTTAAAAAGCTCACCTAGAGCTCACACTTACAACTGCACCTAGAAACTCACATGGGAGCTCACTCTTGCTCACTTGCTCACCATTGAGCTCACTAAGGAGCTCACCTTGCTAGCTCACTTGAGCTTGAGATTAGGTAGCTCACCTCACGGAGCTCAGCTCACCAGAGCTCACCTAAGTAGCTCACCTAGAGCTCACCTGAGTAGCTCACCTAGTAGCTTGACATGAGTGACTCACCTGGAGCTCACTTGTAGCTCACACTTGAGGAGCTCACCAGGAGCTCACAAGTAGCTCACTCACCAGTAGCTCACTGGAGCTCACTAGCTTGAGCTCACTCACCTGGAGCTCACCTAACAGCTCTCACCAAGTAGCTCACCTAGGAGCTCTCTTTAGGGAGCTCATCAGCTCAGCTTGATCAGCTCACCTCTCAGAGAGCTCACTTGAGTAACTCTCACGAGTAACTCACTGGGAACTCACTCTTGGGAGCTCACCTTGATAGCTCACTCTTGAACTCACCTTGAGCTCACCTTGCCAACTCACCTTGAGCTCACCTTGCCAACTCACCTTGAGCTCATCTAGTAGCTCACATGTAAGCTCACCTTGACAAATCATTGCTCACCTAAGCTCACCTTTGAGCTCTTGCTCACCTTGAGCTCACCTTAGCTCACCAGGAGCTCAGCTCACACTCACCTAGCTCACCTAGGAGCTCACTGAGTAGCTCACCTAGGAGCTCACACCGAGCTCTCACTTGAGCTTGCCTAGCTCACCTTGGGAGCTCTCAGCTTACTTGACTCACTTTGAGCTCACTCTAGAGCTCAGCTCACTAGCTCACCTTGAGCTCACTCACAGAGAGCTCAACTTGAGCTCACCCAGAGCTCACAAGTAGCTTCATCAAGTAGCTCACACAAAAAAACTCACATGGGAGCTCACTCAGAGCTCATGCCTTACTCAACTCACTCTTGGAGCTCACTTGCCAACTCACCTGAGCTCACCTGAGGAGCTCACCTTGCTCACTCACCTCTGAGCTCTTTAGGAGCTCACCTCGAGTTCTTGACTAGCTCACTAAGTAGCTCACCTAAGAGCTCACCTAACAGCTCACTCACCTAGAGCTCACTAAGTAGAGCTCACTCTAGCTCACTTGGGAGCTCACTTGAGTAGCTCACTTGACTGAGAGCTCACTTGAGCTCACCTGAGTAGCTCACTTGGGAGCTCACCTAGGAGCTCACCTAGGAGCTCACCAGAGCAGCTCACTTGGCTCTCAGAGCTCACCACTAGAGCTCACCTAGTAGCTCACTTGAGAGCTCAGCTCAGGAGCTCACCTCAGTAGCTCACCTAGGAGCTCTCTGATGGAGCTCACCTTGAGAGCTTGAACTCAGTTGAGCTCACCTTGAGCTCACTCAACTCACCTTGAGCTTGAGCTCACCTTAACTCACCTTGGTAGCTCACCTTGAGATCACCTTCTTGAGCTCACTTGAGCTCACCTTGAGCTCACCTGAGCTCAGCTTCACTCAGAGCTCACCTCAGGAGCTCTCAGCAGCAAGAAGCTTGAGCTCACTGGGAGCTCATTGAGTAGCTCACTTTGAGCTCACCAGGAACTCACATGGGAGCTCACCTGACAGCTCACCTTGACTAGCTCACCTTGAGCTCACTCAGGAGCTCACCTAGAGCTCTCACTAGCTCACCTTAGCTCACTCAGAGAGCTCTCTCAAGGGCTCACCTCAAAAGCTCACATAGGAGCTCACTGAGCTCAGCTCAGCTCAGCTACTCACCTCTGGAGCTCACTCACCTACTCACTCAGCTCACCTTGAGCTCAGCTTGCCTTGAGCTCACCTAGGAGCTCACCTTCTTAGACTCACTTAGGAAGCTCACCTCTTGGAGCTCACTCACCTTGGAGCTCAGAGCTCTTGACTGCTGAGCTCACAGTAGCTCACTCCTTCACCAGCTCACTATAGCTCACTTAGAGCTCTCAGTAGCTCACATTTGGCTCACCAAGGAGCTCACCTGGGAGCTCACTCTGGAGCTCACCTGAGAGCTCACCTGAGCTCACTTGCTCACCTTGAGCTCACCTTACCAGCTTCCTTGAGAGCTCAACTCCTTGAGCTCACTCACCTCACTCACTCTTGGACTCTCACCTGAGCTCAGCTCAGCTCACATGTAAGCTCACCTAATTATATTAGTGAACCTTTGAGCTCACCTTTGAGCTCACTGGGCTCACCTGAGCTCATCAAGAGCTCTCACTAGGAGCTCACTGGGAGCTCTCAGCTGAGCTCACCTCAGGAGCTCACCTGAGAGCTCACTTGAACTCATCAGTAGCTCCTTGAAGCTCACCTGCTTGAGCTCACCTTGAGCTCACCTAGAGCTCACTCACCTAGCTCACCTTGCTAGCTCACCTTGAGCTCACTTGAGCTCACAGCTGACTTGAGCTTTCAGCTCACTTGCTCACCCAAGTAAGCTCACTCACTGGAGCTCACCTGAGGAGCTCACCTTACTCACTTGAGCTCACCTTCACCAACTCACCTGGGAGCTCACCTAGGAGCTCACTCAGCTCTTGCTAGCTCACCTTGAGCTCACTCAGGAGCTCACCTTGAGCTCACCTTGTAGCTCACTTGGTAGCTCACCTTTGAGCTCACCTAGTAGCTCACCAAGTAGCTCACCTGGGAGCTCACTCAGTCTCAGAGCTAGCTCACCTAAGGGAGCTCACTAGAGCTAGCTCACCAGCTAGCTCACTTGAGGAGCTCACCAAGTAGCTCACTGAGTAGGTTGACTTGAGCTCACTTGAGCTCACCTTGGGAGCTCAGCAGGACTCACTAGGGAGCTCTCACTCATCAGAGCTCACCTTGAGCTCAGCTCACTTGCTCACTGAGCTCACCTAGGAGCTCACCTTGAGCTTGCTCTTACTTAGCTCACCTTAGCTCACCTTGAGCTCACTAGCTCAATCTCAGCTTGAGAGCTCACTTGTAGCTCACCAGTTCACCTAGATCACTTGAGCTACAGCTCACTTGATAGCTCACCTTGAGCTCACCTTGGAGCTCACCTAGTAGCTCTACCTTGAACTCAGCTCGAGCTCACCAGCTTCAGCTAGCTCACCCAGGAGCTCACTCAGCTCTCACCTTGCTCAGCTCACCTTGAGCTCACCTAGGAGCTCACTCAGAGAGCTCACTTGAGCTTGCTCACCTTGGAGCTCACCTCAGAGCTCTCACTAGAAGCTCACTCACTCACTCAGAGCTCTCAGACCTTGACTCAACTTGAATGGGAGCTCACCTAGGCTCACCTAGCTCTCACCTTAGAGCTCACCTTGAGCTCACTCAGGAGCTCACCTTATCTAATCTCCCTTGAGCTCATCTAGCTCTCACCTCAGAGTTTATCAAGTAGCTCACCAAGTAGCTCACCTAGGAGCTCACCTAATAGCTCACCTGGGAGCTCACTAAAGCTTGCTCACTTGGGAGCTCACCTTGGAGCTCACCTAGGAGCTCACCAGAGTAGCTCACTCACTTGAGCTCACTTGTGAGCTCACTCAAGTAGCTCACCTTCACCAGACCTCACAGGGAGCTCACCAAGTAGCTCACTTGGGAGCTCACCTGGGAGCTCACTGGAGCTCACCAACAGAGCTCACCAAGTAGCTCACTTGGGAGCTCTTCTAGGAGCTCACCTTGAGCTCACTTGAGTTGAGCTCACCTGGGAGCTCACTCAGAGCTCACTCAGAAACTCACCTAGAGAGCTCACTATGAACTCACTTGACTAGCTCACCTTGAGCTCACCTTGAGCTCAGCTCACCTTGAGCCTTGAGCTTAGCTCACCTCACAGCTCACTCATCACTCACTCAGCTCACCTCAGCTTTTGAGAGTCACCTAGCTCACCTGAAGCTCACCTGCTCACCTAGCTCAGCTCACCTAGAGCTCACCTAGGAGCTCACCTTGGAGAGCTCACCTGCAGCTCAGCTTGAGCTCACTAGCTTGTCTAGTAAAACTCACCTTAGAGCTCACTGACAGCTCACCTTGCTCAACTCACCTCTCACCTTGAGCTCACCTTGAGCTCACCAAGGAGCTCACCTATGGAGCTCACCTGGGAGCTCACCTTACTCTCACTCACTCACTTAGGAGCTCACCTTGCTAACTCACCTTGAGCTCACCTCTGAGCTCACCTGAGCTCACCTTGAGGAGCTCACCTTGCTCAGCTCACTCTTGAGCTCACCTAGCAGCTCTCCTAGTAGCTCACCTTGGAGCTCACTGAGTAGCTCACTCACTGAGCTCAGCTTGAGCTCAGCTCACTTGAGCTCTCTTGAGAGCTCACCTGAGAGCTCACTTGGAGCTCACCTAGTAGCTCACTCAGCTCACTAGCTCACTCACTCAGGGAGCTCAGTAGCTCACTAAGAGCTCACTGGAGCTAGCTCACTCACAATAGCTCACCTGGAGCTCACCTGAGAGCTCTTCTGGGAGCTCACAGTAGCTCAGTCAGCTCTAGCTCACTTGAGCTCTCTCAGAGCTCATGGAGAGCTCACTCAGTAACTCACCTGGGAGCTCACCTCAATCAGCTCTCACCAGCTCACTTCTTGCAACTCACCTTGAGCTCACCTTCTAACTCACCTTGAGCTCACCTTGCTCACCTTAACAACTCACCTTGAGCTCATCTAGTAGCTCATATGTAAGCTCACCTCAGAGATTTGAGCTCACCTTGAGCTCAGCTCACCTGGGAGCTCACCTAATAGCTCACCTAGGAGCTCACTCACTTTGAGGAGCTCACAAGAGCTCACTCACCTAGGAGCTCATCAGAGTAGCTCACTTGAGCTTGCCTAAAAAGCACACTTGGAGCTCACCTTGATAGCTCTGCAGCTCACCTTGAGCTCACCTGGCTTCTCACTTGAGAGTCAGCTCACTTGAGCTCACCTAGGAGAGCTCACAAGTAGCTCACACTCAAACTCACATGGGAGCTCACTCAAGCACTTCTGGAGCTTCACAACTCACCTGGGAGCTCACTTGCTTACTCACTCACCTTGAGCTCACTCTCACCTTGAGCTCTCACATTGAGCTCACCTTGAGCTCACCTTAGCTCACACTTGAGCTCACCTAGAAGCTCACCTCAAGTAGCTCACCTCAGAGCTCTACCATTGGAGAGAGCTCACTAGGCTCACTGGGAGCTCACCTAAGTAGCTCACCTAGGAGCTCACCTAAAGCTCACTTGGGAGCTCACTTGGGAGCTCTCACTAAGAGCTCACTTGAGCTCACTTGTGAGCTCACTGAGAGCTCACTCACAGGAGCTCACCTAGGAGCTCACCTCACCTAGTAGCTCACTTGGGAGCTCACCTAGAGCTCACCTCAGGGAGCTCACTTGAGTAACTCACCTAGGAGCTCACCTTGATAGCTCACTTGCTCAGCTCACTTGAGCTCACCTTGAGCTCACCTTGAGCTCACCTACCTTAGCTCACTCACCTGAGCTCTCTTGACCTCAGGAGCTCACTTGAGCTCACTTGAGCTCACTCACAGAGCTCACTGGGAAACACCTCAGCTCAGCATCTCACCTTGAGCTCACTTGAGCTCACCTTGCTAGCTCACTGAGCTCACTTTGACTTGAGTTACCTTGCTGAGAGCTCACTTGAGAGCTCACTTGAGCTCACTGCAGAGCTCACCTTGGAGCTCACTCCAGAGCTCAGCTCACTTCAGGAGCTCTCAGCTCACCTCTAGCTCACCTAAGTTTTCAGTCAAGCTGAGCTCACCTAGGAGCTCATCAAGTAACTTACCTAGGAGCTCACTTGAGCTCACTTGCTCTCACTTGAGAGCTTTGAGCTCACTCACTTGCTCAGCTCAGCTCAAGCTCACCTTGAGCTCACTCACCTCAGCTCTGAACTCAGCTCACAGGAGCTCACTAGCAGCTCACCTTGGAGCTCACTAGAGCTCACCTAGCTAGAGCTCACTTAGCTCTGAGAGCTCACTTGAGCTCTCAGGAGCTCAAGCTCACTAGCTCACACTCAGCTTCTCACTCACTTGATAGCTCACTAGCTCACTTACAGTCTCACCTTGGAGCTCACCAGAGCTCACTCAAGAGCTCACCTTGAGCTCACTCATGAGAGCTCATCTCAGTAGCTCACTTGAGCTCACATGGGAGCTCACCTAAGCTCACTTGGAGCTCACTTGCAGGGAGCTCTCACTCAGTCACTCCAGCTTGACTTGAGCTCACCTTGAGCTCACTTGAGAGCTCACCTTGCTTGAGCTCCTCACTTGAGCTCACCTTGGGAGCTCACCTTGAGCTCACTTCACTAGCTCTCACCTCAGAGCTCACTTTTCAGAGTTCACAGCTCACTCACCAAGTAGCTCACTCTGGCTCACACTTGCTCACCAGAGCTCACCTGGGAGCTCATCAGTCAGCTCACCAGAAGCACCTCTCACTCACTCTACTTGAGAGCTCACCTTGAGCTCACCACTTTGAGCTCACCTTGAGCTCACCTTGAGCAACTCACCTTGAGCTCACTCAGCTCACATAGTAGCTCACCTCAGAGATCTAGCTCTCAGAGCTCACTCTTTGAGCTCACACTTTGAGCTCACCTAGAGCTCACTTCACTCAGCTCACTAGGAGCTCACTAGCTTGAGCTCAACAGCTAGCTCACTCACCAGTAGAGCTCACTCGAGCTCTTGACTTTAGCTCACCTTGAAACTCACCTTGAAGCTCACCTTGAGCTCACCTTGAGCTCACCTTGAGCTCAGCTCACTTGAGCTCACTTGAGCTCACCTTGAGAGCTCAGCTCACTCACCTAAGAGCTCACCTGAAGCTCACTCAAGCTCACCTTGAGCAGCTCACTCACATCTCACCTAGAGCTCACTCATCATCTCACCTTGCAGCTCACCTTGAGCTCACTCAGGAGCTCACTCAGGAGCTTCACCTTAACTACCTTGAGCTCATCTCATCAGAGCTCACCTAGTTCATCAAGTAGCTTCACTCACCAGTAGCTCACCTAGGAGCTCTGACTCAACAGCTCACCTGAGGAGCTCACTTGGAGCTCACCAGCTCTCTCCGACTGAGCTTGCTCACCTTGAGAGCTCTCACTTGAGCTCACCTAGAGCTCACCTTGAGCTCACTTGGAGCTCACTCAGGGAGCTCACCTTGGGCTCACTTGGGAGCTCACCTAGTAGCTCACCTAGGAGCTCACTACTCACTGAGCTCAGCTCACCAAGCTAGCTCACCTAGGAGCTCACTTAGAGCTCTCACCTGAGCTCAGCTTGAGTTGAGCACTCAGCTCCAAGCTCACTCAGAGCTCACTCTAGAGCTCACCAGCTCTCACCAAAGTAGCTCACTTGAGGAGCTCACCTAGCTCACCTTGAGAGCTCACCTGCCAGCTCACCTTGAGCTCACTCACCTGAGCTCACCTTGAGCTCACCTCACCTTGACTCAGAGCTCATCTCACCTTGAGCTCACTTGAGCTCACTCTGTAATCAGCTCACCACTCAAGCTCACTCAAGCTCACCTTGAGCTCACTTTGAGCTCACTTGAGCTCACCAAGTAGCTCACCTAGGAGATCAGCTCTGGCTAGTTGAGCTCAGCTCACCTAGGAGCTCACAGAGTAGCTCACACTTGGAGCTCACTCAGCTTGAAGCTCACCTTGAGCTCACCTAGCTCACCTTGAGCTCACCTGGAGCTCACCTAGAGCTCACTTGAGCTCTCCTTGAGCTCACCTTAAGTAGCTCACCTTGAGAGCTCACATGGGAGCTCACCTTGAGCTCAGAGCTCACCTTGAGCTCACTTTGAGCTCACTCACCTTGAGCTCACCTTGAGAGCTCACTAGCTCACCTAGCTCACCTTGAGAGCTCACCTTGTAGCTCACCTTGAGCTCACACTTACTCACTCTGAGCTCACTTGGTCAGCTCACCTCTCACTCTACTAAGCTCACTTGAGCTACTTGAGTCACTTGAGCTCACTTGTCAGAGCTCACTGAGAGCTCAAAGCTCAGCTCACTTGGGAGCTCACCAGGGAGCTCACCTGTAGCTCACTTGGAGCTCACCTTGAGCTCACTCAGAGCTCATTGCTAGCTCACCTCAGAGCTCACCTCAGAGACTCACTTTGGAGCTCACCTCACCTGAGCTTTGAGCTTAGCCTAAAAGCTCACTCACTGAGATTTTATCACTCAGCTCAGGAGCTCACTTGAGACTCTCACTCAGCTCACCAAGAGAGCTCACTCACCTCAGCTCACCCAAGCTCAGCTCACCAAGCTCTCACCTTGAGCTCACCTTGACTCACCTCATAAAGCTCACTCTGGGAGCTCACCTTGCAAGCTCACCTTGGGAGCTCACTCTTGGAGCTCACCTTGCTCACCTCACTCACTTGCTTGCTCACCTTGAAGTTCACACCTCAGAGCTCACCTCGAGAGCTCATCTCAGAGCTCACTTGCTCAGCTCACTAGCTCACTAAGGAGCTCACTCAAGAGCTCACCTTGAGCTCACTTGAGCTCACTTGAGCTCACTTGAGCTCACTCACCAGAGCTCACACCTAGAGCTCACTCACTTGAGCTCAGAGCTCACCTTAGCTCACCTTGGAGCTCACCTAGGAGCTCACTCAGCTCACTCACTAGCTCACTCACCTAGCTCACTCTAGAGCTCACTTGGAGCTCACTTAGGGGAGCTCACTCAGAGCTTGATCGAGTTGAGCTCACTTGCTCGAGCTCACCTTGAGCTCATCAACTCACTCACTGGGAACTCACCTAGAGAGCTCTTGATACTAGCTCTCCCTCACCTTGAGCTCACCTTGAGCTCACTCACCTTGCTCACTCAGCTTTGACTCTCAACTCACTTGAGCTCACCTTAGCTCATCTAGTAGCTCACCTAGTAAGCTCACCTCAGATTTTCTCAGCTCAAGAGCTCACCTCAGAGCTCACTTGGGAGCTCACTCTAGTAGCTCACCTAGGAGCTCAGAGCTGAGCTTGGAGCTCACAGTAGCTCACCTAGGAGCTCACTCAAGTAGCTCAACTCACCAGAGCTCTCACTTGAGAGCTTCAAGAGAGCTCACCTCGGAGCTCACCTGGAGCTCACACTTTTGCTCACTGGCTCACCTTGAGCTCTCCTTGAGCTCACCTCACTGCTAGCTCTTAAAGCTCACTCACTCTTGCTCTCTCAGACTCTCACTTGAGCTCACTCAAAACTCACTCATCACAGCTCACCTCACCTCACAGCTCACCTTGACTTGCAAGCTCACCTGGGAGCTCACTCACCTTGGAGCTCACCTTGCTTGCTCACCTTGCTCAGCTTGACTCTCCTAGCTCAGCTCACCTTGAGCTCATCTCAGCTCACCTAGAGCTCCAAGTAGCTCAGCTCTAGGAGCTCACTAGAGCTCACTCACCTAGAGCTCACCTAAGGAGCTCACTAGGAGCTCACCAGCTCTCACCGAGTAGCTCACTTGAGTAGCTTGACTTGTGAGCTCACTTGAGCTCACAAGCTCACTGGGAGCTCACCAGGAGCTCACTAGTAGCTCACTTGGGAGCTCACTCACTAGCTCACACTGGGAGCTCACTCTCACAGAGCTCACCATAGCTCACTTTGGAGCTCACCTAGAGCTCAAGTCAGCTTCACTGAGCTCACTTGAGCTCAGTCAGCTTGATCAGTCTCACTTGGAACTCACTCAGGAGCTCACTGAAGGAACTCACCTCTAGCTCACTTGAGCTCACTGAGCTTGAGCACCTTGCCTTGAACTCACCTCTGAGCTTGCCTTGACTCACTTGACCTTGAAGTTTCTCACTTTGAGCTCTCAGCTCACCAGCTCTCACTTGAGCTCACCTAGGGAGCTCATCAGCAAGCTCAGCTTGGAGCTCACAGCTTGGGAGCTCACCTAGTGAGCTCACCTGAGCTCACTTGAGAGCTTGCTTGAGAAACTTTTCTTGAGCTCACCTAGAGCTCACTCAAGATAGCTCACCTTGCTCAGAGCTCACTCACTCTTGAGCTCACCTAGGAGCTCACTTGAGAGAGCTCACTTGAGAGCTCACTCACCTAGAGCTCACAAGCTCACTCAAGCTCACCAAAACTCACATGGGAGCTCACCTTGAAAGAGCCTAGAAACTCTCTAGGGAGCTCACTCACTCACCTTGAGCTCACCTCATGAGCTCACTGAGAGCTCACTCTTGCCTTGAGCTCACCTTGAGCTCACTCTAGCTCACCTTGAGCTCACCACCTTGAGCTCACTCTGTCAGAGCTCACACTAGAGCTCACTCACTAGCTCACCTAGCTCAGCTCACTAGAGCAGACTGGCTCACTTGAGAGCTCACTTGAGCTCACTTGAGCTCACCTAGAGCTCTCACCAGCTTCACCTCAGAGCTCACAGAGCTCTCACTTGGAGCTCACCTAGAGCTCACCTAAGAAGCTCACTCAAAGCTCACCTAAGTAGCTCACTTGGGAGCTCTTCTAGGAGCTCACCTAGAGCTCACCTTGAGCTCTGACCTAGCTCACCACTTGAGCTCACTCAAGTAACTCACCTAGGAACTCACCTCTGAGAGCTCTCTAATAGCTCATTTTCACCTTGAAGCTCACCTTGAGCTCACCTTGCCAACTCACCTTGAGCTCATCTGGTAGCTCACATGTAAGCTCACCTTAGAGCTCATAAGCTCAGCTCACCTTTGAGCTCACCTGAGAAGCTCACCTAGGAGCTCACCTAGAGAGCTCAGCTAGCTAGCTCACCTAGGAGCTCACACAGTAGCTCACTTGAGCTTCACTAGAGCTCACTCTAGAGAGCTCACTCAGAGCTCACTTACTTAGCTCACTTGAGCTCACAGCTCACCTAGGAGCTCACCTTGAGCTCACACTAGAGAGCTCACCTTAGAGCTCACTTGAGCTCACTGGGAGCTCTCACTTGAGCTCACTTGAGAGCTCACATGGGAGCTCACTCACTAGCTCACATTCAGAGCTCACATTGAGGAGCTCACATTGCACTCACTCTTGAGCTCACTTGAGCTCACCTCACAGCTCACACCAGTAGCTCAGCTCCAGGTAGCTCACCTAGAGCTCACCTAATGAGCTCACTTGCTCAGAGCTCACCTAGGAGACTAGCTCAGCTCACCGAGTAGCTCACCTCAGAGCTTGACCAGAGCTCACTTGTGAGCTCACCTAAGCAGCTCACCAGGGACTCACTCACCTTGGAGCTCTAAGTAGCTCACTTGGGAGCTCACCTAGCTCACTCTGGGAGCTCACTGAATAGCTCACTTGAGCTCAGGAGCTCACCTAGGAGCTCTCAGCTCAGCTCAGAGAGAGTCACTCTCACTGGAGCTCACCTCTAAGAGCTCACCTTGAGAGCTCACCTTCAGCTCACTTGACCACTTTGCTCACTACTCAACTTGACCTTGAGCTCACTTCTTGAGCTCACTTGAGCTCACTTTCCTTGAGCTCACTTGAGAGCTCACTCAAGTAGCTCACCTCACCTTGAGCTCACCTGAGCTCACCTTGAGCTCTCACTTACTAGAGCTCACCTTGGAGAGCTCACCTGTAGCTCACCTAGAGCTCATCAGCTCAGCTTGACTTGAGCTCACTCACCTGACAGCTCACCTTGAGCTCACCTAGGAGCTCACTCACTAGAGCTCACCTTGAGCTCACCTTGACCAGGAGCTCACTTGCACTTAGCTCACCTTGCTCACACTAGAGCTCACTCAGCTTGAGCTCACTCAGAGCTCACCAAAGAGCTCACCATGCTCACTCACTCAAAAACTCAAGAGAGCTCAGCTCTCACAGCTAACTCACCTAACTGGGATGGGAGCTCCTATCAGCTCACTCACTTACTCACTTTGAGCTCTCTTGAGCTCACTTGAGCTCACTTAGCTCACCTTGAGCTCACCTTGAGCTCATCTCACTCTCAGTAGCTCACCTAGTAGCTCACCAGTAGCTCACCTAGCTCACCTTGAGCTCACCTAGGAGCTCAGAGCTCACTAAGAGAGTTCACTTGAGCTCACTTGTGAGCTCCTTAGCTCACTGACTTGGAGCTCACCAGGAGCTCACTTGAGGAGCTCACTTGAGAGCTCACACTAGGAGCTCACCTTGAGAGCTCACTTGAGAGCTCACTAAGTAGCTCACTCACCTAGAGAGCTCACTTGGGAGCTCTTCACCTTGAGAGCTCACCAAGCTCAGCTCACTGAGCTCACCTTGAGCTCACTAGTAACTCACCTAGGAACTCACCTTAGAGCTCACTTCACTTGAACTCACCTTGCCAACTCACCTTGAGCTCACCTTGAGCTCACTTTGAGCTCATCACTTAGAGCTCACCATGTAGCTCACCTTAGAGATTTCTCACTAGCTCACCTTTGACTGAGCTCACCTTGAGCTCACCTAGGAGCTCACCTCAGGAGCTCTCACAGCTTGAGCTCTCAGCAAGCTCTCACCTAGGAGCTCACCTTGGAGCTCAAGTTGAGCTTTCTTGAAACTCACCTAGAGCTCACCTGAGATCTCACCTTGACTCAAGCTCACTCTCACCTTGAGCTCACTCCTAGAGAGCTCACTTGAGCTCACCTTGAGACTCACTGTCTCAGCTCAGTAGCTCACTCAAAAGCTCACCTGGAGCTCACCTGAGAGCTCACCTGAGCAGCTCACATGGGAGCTCACCTTGAGCTCAAGACTCACACTCTAGCTCAGCCTCTGAAGCTAAGCTCACTGAGGAGCTCACCTTACTCACAGCTCACTTGAGCTCAGCTCACCAGAGCTCACCTCAGGAGCTCACCTTGAGCTCACTCAGGTAGCTCACTAGTAGCTCTCACTCAGGAGCTCACTTAGCTCACTAGCTCACCTTGGGAGCTCACCAAGTAGCTCACTCAGGAGCTCACTCAAGCTCTCACTTGAGCTCACTGAGAGCTCTGAGCTCAGCTGCAGCTCTCACTCAAGGAGCTCACTTGGGAGCTCACCTCTAGCTCACCTAGGGAGCTCACTTTGGCTCACTGAGCTCACCTAGCTCACGCTAACTCACCTCACTTTGAGCTCACTCAGCTCCTTGAGCTCACTCTTGAGCTCACCTTGGGAGCTCAAGCTCACTCAGAGCTCACTCACTGAAGCTCACCTCGAGAGATCTTCTCACAAAGCTCAGAGCTCACTTGAGCTCACCTAAGCTCACACTGGCTAGCTCTTGCAGTAGCTCACCTGTAGCTCACTTGAGCTCACTTGCTCACTCTAGGAGCTCACTTGAGCTCAGCTCACCTAGCTCACTCACTTGAGCTCACCTGAAGCTCACTCAGCTCACCAAACAGCTCACCTGTGAGCTCACCTGAGAGCTCACCTTCGAGCTCACCTTGAGCTTGGAGCTCACCTAAGCTCACTGAGTAGCTCACTTGAGCTCACTCTCTTGAGCTCACCTTGGAAGCTCACCTTGAGGAGCTCACTCACTTGAAGCTCACTGAAGCTCACCTTGAGCTTGAGCTCACCTCAGAGCTCACCTTGCTCAGCTCACCTTGAGCTCAGCTCAGCTTGAAGCTCAGCTAGCTCACACTCAGAGCTCACTCACTCACCAAGAAGCTCACTTTTGCTCAGCTCACCTTGAGCTCACACTCAGCTCACTCACTAGCTCACCTAGGAGCTCACTGGGCTTGAGCTCAGCTCTGCAAGTAGCTCACCAGTAGAGCTCATTGAGCAGCTCACTGAGCTTGAGCTCAGAGCACTCAGAAAACTCACCTGAGAGCTCACTTGACTCACTCAGCTAGCTCACCTCGAGCTCTTACCTGACTTGAGCTCACTTGAGCTCACCTTGAGAGCTCACTTGAGCTCACCTAGAGAGCTCACCAAGTGAGAGCTCATCAAGAGCTCTCACAAGAACTCACACTAGGAGCTCACCTAGGGAGCTCACCTTGCAGCTCTCAAGCTCTGGAGCTCACCTACTTAGCTCACCTTACTCAGCTCACTCACCTGACTCTAGGAGCTCACTAGGAGCTCACCTTGCAAGCTCACCTTGAGCTCATCTGGCAGAGCACCTTGAGAGCTCATCAGAGCTCACCTTGAGTTGATTGAGCTCACCTAGTAGCTCTTGAGCTCTAGGAGCTCACCTAGGAGAGCTCACCTAGCTCTCACTAAGCTCACCTAGAGAGCTCTTGAAGAGCTCACTCAGCTAGCTCACCTTGAGAGCTCACTTGTGAGCTCACTGAGCTTAGCTCACTCAGGAGCTCACTCGGGAGCTCACCAAGCTAGCTCAAGTAGCTCTCTTGGAGCTCACTCACCAGAGCTCACCAAATAGCTCACCAAGTAGCTCACTCTTGAGCTCACTTCACCTCAGCTCACTCAGCTCACTCAGCTCACTTCACTTTGAGCTCACCTGAGCTCACACTGAATCACTCACTTGGAGAGAAGCACCACTTGGAGCTCACAGAGCTCACCTTGAGCTCACCTTGAGCTCACTCACTCACCTTGAGCTCACTCTAAGGAGCTCACCTTAGCTCACCTCACTCATCTAGTAGCTCACCTAAGAGCTCACCTGATAGCTCACTGAGAGCTCACTTGAGCTCACTTGAGCTCACCTTACTCACTTCTCCTTGAGCTCACCTAAGAGCTCACCGAGAGCTCACCTCAGCTCTCTTGGAGCTCACTCTAGGAGCTCAGCTCAGCTCACTGGAGCTCTCACCTCACTGAGGAGCTCACCCTTGAGCTCACAGCCACTGGGAGCTCACCTATCAGCTCACCTAGAGCTCACTTGAGCTCTCAGCTCACTCTCACTCACTTGAGCTCTCTCTTAGAGCTCACCTTCACCTTCAGCTTGAGCTCATCTCAGCTCACTCACCAGTCACCTTGTTCATCGAGAGCTCTCTGTAGCTCACAGTAGCTCACCTTGAGCTCACCTAAGTAGGAGCTTACACTTGAGCTCACCAAGTAGCTCACTCTCACCTTGGAGCTCACATTAGCTCACCTCAGAGCTCACTTTAGAGCTCACTTGGGAGCTCACCTTGAGCTCACTCTTGAGGAGCTCACTTACCAGTAGCTCACTTGAGAGCTCACTCTCAGCTCACCTTAGCTCACTCACTTGAGCTCAGCTCACTGAGAGCTCACAGAGCTCACCTCAGAGCTCACCAAGAGCTCACCTTGGCCTAACTCACATTGGAGCTCACCTTGGGAGCTCACCTTGAGACTCACTATGAGCTCACCTTGAGAGCTCACCTTGAGCTCACTCACAGTTGCTCACCAAGACCTAGCACCTCAAGAGAGCTCACCTTGAGCTCACTTGAGTAGCTCACCTTTGAGCTCACTTGCTCAGGAGCTCACTCTCCTGGAGCTCACCTAATAGCTCACCTAGGAGCTCACTCGAGAGCTCACTTGAGCTCAGAGCAGGTACTTTGAGCTTGACTTGAGAGCTCACTCTGAGGAGCTCACTCTCAGGAGCTCACTCACTCAGAGCTCAGCTGTAGCTCACTTGGGAGCTCACTTAGGAGCTCACCTAGTAGCTCACCTGGAGCTTGCACTCAATAGCTCACTTGAAGTAGCTCACCTAGGAGCTCTTACTGGAGCTCAGCTCACCATTAGCTCAGCTTGAGATCACTCTCAGCTAGCACTTGAGCTCACTCAGGAGCTCACTCTTCCTGGAGCTCACCTCAGAGAGCTCACTTGCTAAGCTCACCTTGAGCTCACCTTGACTAACTCACCTTGAGCTCTCACCTTGCCAGCTCACCTTGAGCTCACTGGTAGCTCACATGTAAGCTCACCTAAGAGCTCACTCAGCAGCTCACCTTTGAGAGCTCACCTGAGCTCTCTCAGAGCTCACTGAGTCAGCTCACTCACTTGGGAGCTCAAGCTTGAGCTCACCTTGGAGCTCATTGAGCTCAGCTTGGACTAGCTCTCACCTAGGAGCTCACTTGACTCACCTGAGAGCTAGCTCACCTGGAGAGCTCACCTTGAGCTCAGCTCAAGCTCTCAGCTTGAGCTCACCTAGCAGCTCACTTGCTCAGCTCACTGGGAGCTCACTTAAGCTCACCTCAAAACTCACACGAGCTCACCTATAGCTCAGCTCACCTTACCTAGCTCACTCAGCTTGCTCAGCTTGAGCTCTCACTTGCTCAGCTCACCTTGAGCTCACCTGAGAGCTCACCTTGAGCTCACCTCACTCACTGAGCTCACCTTGAGCTCACTCACCTCAGCTCAGGAGCTCACCTTGAGCTCACCTGAGCTCTCTTGAGCTCACCTCAGCTAGCTCACCTGAGCTCACTTTGAGCTCACCTAAGTAGCTCACCTTGACTTGCTCACTTGAGCTCTCTAGTAGATCACTTTGAGCTCTGGCTCACCTGGGAGCTCACCTCAGCTCAGCTCAGCACTTGGGAGCTCACTCAGGAGCTCACTCTAGAGCTCACTTGAGCTCACTCAAGTAGCTCACCTTGGGAGCTCACTAGAGCTCACCTTCAGCTCACCTTGAGCTCTCACCTTGAGCTTCACTCTGAGCTCACCTTGCTCTCACTTGAGCTCACCTATCAGGAGCTCAGCTCACCTTGAGCTCACCTCAGTAGCTCACCTAAAACTCACATGGGAGCTCACATGAGCTCACCTGAGAAGCTCACTTGAGCTCAGCTTTCTTGGAGCTCACATGGGAGCTCAGCTCACCGGAGCTCACTCAGCTCTTGAGCTCACTACCTGGAGCTCACCTTACAGCTCACCTTGAGCTCACCTAGAGCTCACTCAGAGTCTCACTCACCTAGAGCTCACCTCAAGTCTCACTCAGCTAGCTCTCACCTAAGCTCTCACTCACCTAGAGCTCTCAGCTTGAGAGAGCACAGCTCACAGCTCACCTCAAGAGCTCACCTTGAGCTCACCTTGAGGAGCTCACCTTAGAGTCACTCACTCATCTCAGCTCACTTAGGGAGCTCACCTTGAGCTCACCTAGCTCACTTGACTCAGCTCACTCAGCTCAGCTCACCTAAGTAGCTCACCTTGAGCTCACTGGAGCTCACACTTCACTCAGTAGCTCACTTAAGAGCTCACCTCGGGAGCTCACCTCAGAGCTAGCTCACTCTAGAGCTCACTCACTTGAGCTTCACTCAGAGTCAGCTCACCTTAGCTCACTGAGCTCACTTGGAGCTCACCTAGGAGCTCACCTCAGGGAGCTCACCTGGGAGCTCTCACCTTGCAGCTCACCTTGGAGCTCACTGAAACTCAAGCTCACCAAGCTAGCTCACACTAGCTCAGGCTCACTCTCTCTCTAGCTCACTGATCATCTCAGCTCACACACTGAGCTCACTCGAGTAGCTCACTCAAGAACTCACCTCACCTGGAGCTCACCTGAGGAGCTCACCTTGCTAGCTCACCTTGAGCTTGACAGAGATTCACTCACTCAGAACTCACCTTGAGCTCACCTTGCACAAGCTCACCTTGAGCTCACCTTGAGCTCAGCTCACTCAGCTCAGCTCACTCAAGAGCTCACTTGAGAGCTCACTAAGCTCACTCACTCAGCTCACCTTGAGCTAGCTCACTCTTGAGCTCTCTCACTGAAGCTCACTCAGTAGCTCACCTTGAGCTCACTTTGAGCTCACCTTTGAGCTCTCACCTTGAGAGCTCACCTTGAACTCACTCACTTGAGCAGCTCACCACTTGAGCTCTCAGCTCACTCACCTCTCACCTCTCAAGCTCCTAGAGAGCTCACCTCTCACCTAAGCTCACTGGCTCACCTTGAGCTCACCTTGAGCTCAAAAGCTCACCTTGCCAGCTCACCTCACTCAGCTCAGCTCACTTAGCTCACCTCGGAGCTCACCTCGAGTAGCTCACTTGCTCAGTAGTAGCTCACCTAGGAGCTCAGCTACCTTGGAGCTCACCTACTAGCTCTCTTGGGAGCTCACTTTTCTCACCTGGAGCTAGAGCTCACTCACTGAGCTCACTTGGAGCTCTCTCAAGCTCACTCATTACTGGAGCTCACACTGAGCTCTGCACTGAGGAGCTCTCACTTGAGCTCACTCTTGAGCTTGCCAGAGCACCTTTGAGCTCACCTTGAGAGCTCACCTAGGAGCTTGATTGAGAGCTCACCTTGAGCTCTCACTTGAGTAGCTCTCACTCAGCTCACTCTCTCACTCACCAACTCACATCTCACTCACCTATCTCAAGCTCACCAACTCACACTGAGCTCACCTTTGCTCAGCTCACCTCAGCTCAGCTCACCTTGCAGCTCACTCACCTTGACTCACCTTTGAGCTCACCTTGAGCTTAGCTCACACTTGAGTAGCTCACCTAGGCTCAGCTCACTCAAGCTCACCACTCAGCTTGAGCTCACTACTAGACCTAACTCACCTTGAGAGAGACTTTTGAGCTCACATGAGCTCACTTGCTCAGAGCTCACCAGCTAGCTTCAGCTCAGGGAGCTCACTCACTGGGGGAGCTCACCACCTAACTCTCACTTGGAGCTCACCTAGCTCTCACTAGGAGCTCACTTGAAGAGCTCTCACAGCTCACTCACAGCTCACTTGGAGCTCTCTCCTGGAGCTCACCTTGAATCTCTCAAGCTTGAGCTCTTGAGGAGCTCACTGGAGCTCACCAAGAGAGCTCACACTGAGCTCACTCAGGCTAGCTCACTCAGCTCACTCAAGCTCAGCTCACATTGGAGCTCTCACTAGGAGCTCACCTACTCTCACCTGAAGCTCACCTTACCAGCTCACCTGAGGAGCTCACCTTGCCAAGCTCACTCTTGAGCTCACTCTAGAGCTCACCTTGAAGCTCACTTGAGTAGCTCACTCAGAGCTCACCTAGTCTCACCTAGGAGCTCACCTAAGGAGCTCTCACCTAGTAGCTCACTCACTGAGCTCACTTGTAGAGCTCTTGAGCTCACAGTTGAGTCAGCTCACTAGCTCACTCAGAGCTCACCTAGGAGCTCACACTTGAGTCTCTGGGAGCTCACTTGGGAGCTCACCTAGCTCACCTTGGTAGCTCACTTGGGCTCACTCACTGGGCTAGCTCTCACCAATAGCTCACCAAGTAGCTCACCTTGGAGCTCTTCTTGGAGCTCACTTGATCAGCTCACTTGAGTTGAGCTCACTCTTGCTCACATGAGTAACTCACTTGAGCTCTCACTGGAGCTCACCTGGGAGCTCACCTAGGAGCTCTCACCTTAGCTCACTCTCCTTGAGCTCACCTTGAGCTCACCTTGACTCTCAACTCACCTTACCTCACCTTCACCTTGAGCTCACCTTGAGCTCACTCACCTGAGCTCACTCTAGAGCTCACCATAGAGCTCACTGAGCTCAGCTCACCTAGGAGCTCACTAGAAGCTCAGCTCAGCTCACTTGAGCTTCCCTGAGCTCACTTGAGCTCACTCTTGCTCAGCTTGCCTTGAGAGCTCACCTTGAGCTCACCAAGGAGCTCACCTTGCTCTCACTCACTTGAGCTCACCAGAGAGCTCACCTTGAGCAGCTCTGACCTCAGAGCTCATCAGCTCACCTAGGGAGCTCACAAAAGCTCACAGGGAGCTCACTTTCAGTAACTCTCACCTTGGGAGCTCACCTAGCTGAGCTCACCTTGAGCTCAAGCTCACCTAGACTCCTTGAGCTCACCGAGAGCTCACTCAGCTCACCTTGCTCAGCTCACCTCACCTTGAGAGCTCATCTAGAGCTCACCTAGGCTCACTCACTCTTGAGTAGCTCACCAGCTCACTTGGCTTCACTTGAGCTTGACTTGTGAGCTCACTCAGTAGCTCACCTTGGGGAGCTCACTGGGAGCTCACTTGAGTAGCTCACTTGGGAGCTCACCTAGTAGCTCACCTGGGAGCTCACCAGAGCTCTCCAAGTAGCTCACTTAGTAGCTCTCTTGGAGCTCAGCTCAAATAGCTCCTTGAGCTCTCACCTAGGGCTCAAGCAGCTCACTCTAGCTCACTCACCTAAGGAGCTCACTCTAGGAGCTCTCACTTGGGAGCTCACCTCACTCACCTGAGCTCAGAGCTCACCTTGAGCTCTCTTGAGGAGCTCACCTTGAACTTTCCTTGAGCTCACCTTGAGCTCACCTTGAGCTCACCTTGAGCTCACCTTTCCACCTAGCTCACCTGAGCAGCTCACTCTAGAGCTCACCTTGAGAGCTCACTCAAGTAGCTCACCTTTGAGCTCACATGAGAGCTCTCACCTCACTTGAGAGCTCACCTAGGAGCTCACTTGGAGCTCTGGAGCTCTACTGGAGCTCACTCAGTACTCACTGAGTCACTTGAGTAGCTCTCAGCTTGAGCTCTCTAGAAACTCACCTAGGAGCTCACCTCACTCTCACCTTGGCTCTCACTTGACTCACCTAGAGCTCACTGAGCTCACTTGAGCTCACCGAGAGCTCTCAGAGCTCAGCTCACCTGGAGCTCAGCACTCAGGGAGCTCACTCACAGGAGCTCACTCAAAGCTCACTCACTGGAGCTCACTTGAGCTCACTGACTCACTTGAGTAGCTCACCTAGAGCTCACCTTGAGACTCACCTTAGCTCACTCAGAGGCTCAGCTCACTTGGAGAGCTCACCTTGAGCTCACTTGACCTCACCTAGGAGCTCACTTCAGCTCACACTAAGGAGCTCAGCTCCTTGGAGCTCACTCAGAGCTCACTCTCTCACTCAGCTTGCACAGAGCTCACTTGGGAGCTCACCTAGAGAGCTCACCTAGCTCAGCTCACTGAGGAGCTCGGAGCTCAGCTCAGGATAGCTCACTTGGGAGCAGCTCTTTCAGCTCACTTGAGAGCACCTTTCTCAGCTCAAGCTCACCTTGAGCTCACTCTTAGCTCACTTGAGCTCCTTGCTCACTCTCACTTGAGCTCACCTTGAGCTCATCTCACTCACTATGTAAGCTCACCTAAGAGATTTCCTTCACAACTCACCTTTGAGCTCACTCACCAGAGCTCCACAGCTCACCTTGGAGCTCACCTAGGAGCTCACTGAGCTCACCTCAGAGCTCACACTTGAGCTCACTTGAGCTTGCTGAGAGCTCACCTGAGCTCAGCTCACTCTTGACTTTGAGCTCACCTTGAGCTCACCTTCACAGCTCTCACTTGAGTAGCTCACTTGAGCTCACTCTAGAGCTCACTCAGTTCACTCACCTGGGAGCTCACCTTGAGCTCTCACCTCACTCTCATGGAGCTCACCACTTGAGCTCTCACTAAGGGAGCTCACCTTGAGCTCACTTGAGCTCACCTCAGCTCACTGGGCTCAGCTCACCTTGAGCTTTGAGCTCACCTTGAGCTCACTTGAGCTCACCTCACCTCACTTGGAGCTCACCTTACTAGCTTGCTTGAGCTCTCACAGTAGCTCACCTTGAGTAGCTCACAAGGGAGCTCACTCACAGCTCACCTACAGGAGCTCACCTAAGGCTCACTCGAGGCTAGGAGCTCACCTCTGGAGCTCACCTAGAGCTCACCAGTAGCTCACGAGGTTCACCTTGAGCTCTTCTTGAGCTCAGCTCAGCAGCTTGAGCTCACTCAGTCTCTTCACTGGGAGCTCACAGTAGCTCACTTGGGAGCTCACCTTGAGAGCTCACCTTGGAGCTAGCAACTCACCTGAGCTCACCTTAGACTCACCTTGAGCTCACCTCAGCTCACTCACAGTAGCTTGACTCACCTCAGAGAGCTCACAAGCAGAGCTCACTCAGCTCACTTGAGGAGCTCACCTTGAGCTCACTCTGAGCTCAAGCTCACCTAGGAGCTCACTTGAAGAGCTCATGAGAGCTCTTGAGCTCACTAGCTACTCACTCACCTTGAGCTCACCTACTAGAGCTCACCTTCACTTCACTTTGAGCTCTCACTCCAGGAGCTCACTTGAGCAGCTCAGTTGAGCTCACCTAGAGCTCACTGAGCTCACTCACTTGAAAACTCACTCTCAGGAGCTCACAAAGCTCACCTAGAAACTTGACAGCTCAGAGCTCACTAGCTGGGAGCTCACCTTAAGCTCACTCTACCTGAGCTCACCTCACCTTCTCCTTGGGAGCTCACCTTGAGCTCACCTCTAGCTACTGGAGCTCACCTCGAGCATTCACAGAGTTCATCGATAGCTCACCAAGTAGCTCACCTAGAGCTCAGCTAGCTCAGGAGCTCTTGAGTAAGAGCTCACCTTGAGCTCACTGAGGAGCTCACCTGAGCTCTCACCAGAGGCTCTTGAGCTCACTTGAGCTCACTTGTGAGCTCACTTGACTCAGGAGCTCACTTAGCTCACTAGAGCTCACCTTGGGAGCTCACACTAGGAGCTCACTAAAGCTCACCTGAGGAGCTCACCTCAGGGAGCTCACTCTTCCAGGTTGAGCTCACCTTAGAGCTCACCAGAGCTCACTTGAGCTCACTTGGGAGCTCACCTTGGAGCTCACTTGAGAGCTCACTTGGAGCTCACCTTGAGCTCACTCACCACCTAGCTCACTTGAGAGCTCACCTTGAGCTCACTTGACTGGAGCTCACTCAGCTCAGAGCTCACTGAGAGCTCACTCTTAGCTCACCTTGCTCAGCTCACCTTGAGCTCACTCACCTAGAGCTCAGCTCTTGACTCTCAGGAGCTCACTCACGGAGCTCACCAGAGCTTGAGCTTGCTCAGCTCTTGAGCTCACTTGAGCTTGAGCAGTAGAAAACTCACCTTGAGACTCAGCTCACTTGAGCTCACTTGCTCACTCACCTGCTCAGCTCACCACTCACTCTAAGAGCTCACCTTAGCACCTCACTCACCTCAGAAACTCACTCAGGAGCTCACCTAGCTCACTCACTTGCTTGAGCTCACATGGGAGCTCACTTGCTCACTCTTGAGACTCACCTTGAGCTCACCTTGACTCTCTCACTTGAGCTTGCCTCACTTGAGAGCTCTCACCTTGAGCTCACCTTGGAGCTCACCTAAGTAGCTCACTTGGGAGCTCACCTGAGCTAGCTCACCTTGAGCTCACTTGAGCTCACTTGTGAGCTCACTTGGCTCAGCAGGTCTCACTTGAGCACTCACTTGGAGCTCACTCAAGTAGCTCACTTGGGAGCTCACCTAGGAGCTCACTTGGAAGCTCACTGGAGCTCACCTAAGCTAGCTCACTAGGAGCTCACTTTGAGGAGCTCACTCACTCTAGGAGCTCAGACCTTGAGCTCACTTGAGAGCTCACTTTGGAGCTCACTTGAGCTCACCTTGAAGCTCTCTCACAACTCACTCTGAGAACTCACCTAGGAGCTCTCACTTGCTCTCACCACAGCTCACTCTTGCCTTGACTTGACTCACTTTAACTCACTGAGACTCACCTTGCTTCACTCACCTTCAGCTCATCTCGGTAGCTCACCATGTAAGCTCACCTCGAGATTATCACCTTGGAGCTCACCTTTGAGCTCACTCAGAGTAGCTCACTCACTAGCTCACCTCAGGAGCTCACAAGTAGCTCACCTAGAGCTCACTCAGCTTGAGCTTGACTTGAGCTCACCTAGAAACTCACCTTGGAGCTCACCTTGCTCACTCACCTTGAGCTCTCTAGAGCTCTTGAGCTTGAGAGCTTCACTTGTGAGCTCACCTAGAGCTCACCTCAAGCTCACTTGAGCTCAGTCTCACTGAGAAGCTCACTTGGGAGCTCACCTAAAGCTCACTTGCTAGCTCACATGGGAGCTCACCTTGCCTAGCTCACTTTGACTCAGCTCAGGAGCTCACCTTGAGCTCACCTTGAGCTCACTAGTAGCTCACCTCAGTAGCTCACAAGAGAATCTCACCAGTAGAGCTCACCTAGGAGCAGCTCCTCAGCAGCTCACTGGGAGCTCACACTCACTCACTCACCTAGCTCAGCTCACTTGGAGCTCACCTAGAGCTAGCTTGAGCTCTTCTCGAGAGCTCACCTGAGCTCAGCTCAGCTCACCTTAGCTCAGCTCACTTGAAGCTCACACCTCACTAGCTCACCAAGAGCTCACTCACTTGAGAGCTCACCTTGAGCTCACATGAGCTCAGAGAGTTGAGCTCACTTGGAGCTCACTCAGGAGCTTCAGCTCACTCAGCTCACTCGAGCTCACTCACTTGAGCTCACCTTGAGAGCTCACCTCACCTTAGCTCACTCACCTTAGCTCACCTTGAGCTCAGCTTCAGCTCACCTGAGCTCAGCTCTCACCTTGAGAGCTCTTGAGCTCACTCAGAGCTCACTAGCTCACAAGAGCTCACCTCTGAGAGCTCTCCAAGAGCTCACCTCAGCTTGCTCTCCTTGAGAGCTCACCTAAGAGCTTGAGCTCACTTTAACTCACCTGAGAACTCACTCTAGAGCTCTTTTGACTAGCTCTGACCTTGCCTCAGCTCACCTTGCTGAGCTCTTTGAGCTTGAGAGCTCACTAGCTCACTTGCTCAACTCTGCTCAGCTCACTCACTTACTCAGCTCACTGAGCTCACCAAGGAGCTCACCTAGAAGCTCACCTAGGAGCTCACCTTCACAGCTCACCTCAGGAGCTCACTCACAAGAGAGCTCACACTCACTTGAGCTTCCTGAGCTCACTCAGCTCACCTTGACTTGAGCTCACTCACTTGGAGCTCACTCTTGCTTGAGCTCACCTTGAGCTCACTCTAGAGCTCACTTGAGCTCACTCACAGAGCTCACAGTAGCTCACTTGAGCTCAGCTCTCACCAAGAGCTCACCTGGGAGCTCTCACGAGAGCTCACTCTAGAGAGCTCACCTCACTGGGAGCTCTCACCAAGAGCTCACCTGACACTCACTTGATCAGCTCACCTAGAGCTCACTTGGCTCACCTAGAGCTCACCTTGGAGCTCACCTTGGAGCTCACCTTGGGAGCTCACCTCAGAGCTCACTTAGCTCACTTGAGAGCTCACAGAGTAGCTCACCTAGAGCTCACCTGAGCTCACTCTCACCTAGAGCTCACCTGAGAGCTCACACTAGCTAGCTCACCTCAGCTCACTTGCAACTCACTTGACCTCACCTTGCTCACTCACTCACTTGAAACTCAGCTCACCTTGCCAACTCACCTTGAGCTCATCTAGTAGCTCACATGTAAGCTCACCTCAGAGATTACTTGACAAGCTCACCTTTGAGCTCACCTAGGAGCTCACCTTGAAGCTCACTAGAGCTCACCTAGGAGCACTCTTGGAGCTCAGCTCACCTAGGAGCTCACCTTGAAAGCTCACTTGAGCTTGACTCACTAGAGCTCACCTAAGCTCACCTCACCTCAGCTCACTCACCTTGAGAGCTCACCCAGGAGCTCACTGAGTAGCTCACCTTGAGCTCACCTAGGAGCTCACCAGAGCTCACAAGACTCTGAAAGCTCACATGGAGCTCACTCACACTCTAGCTTTCCTTGAGCTCACTCTGAAGAGCTCACTATCAGCTCACCTTGCCAGCTCACCTTGAGCTCACTCAGGAGCTCACCTTGCTAACTCACTTGAGCTCACCTTGAGCTAGCTCTCACCTCAGAGCTTCATCTAGCTAGCTCAAGTAGCTCACTCATGGGAGCTCACCTTGAGCTCACTCACCTCACATGGGAGCTCACCTAACAGCTCACCTGGGAGCTCACCTAGCTCTCACTTGAGCTCAGGTTGAGTAGCTAGCTTGAGAGCTCACTTATGAGCTCACCGAGTAGCTCATCAAGGACTCACCTAGGAGCTCACTTGGAGAGCTCACCTAGCTCACTTGGGAGCTCACTCAGTTGAGCTCACCTAGGAGCTCACTCACAGCTCACTCAGAGCTCAAGCTCAGCTTCAGCTCACCTGAGAGCTTGACTTGAGCTCACTTGAAAGCTCACTCTTGGAGCTCAGAGTTGAGCTCACACTTGAGCTCACTCTCAGTCAGCTCACTCACTAGGAACTTTCCTTGGAGCTCACTAGAGCTCACCTGACAGCTCACCTTCCAACTCACCTTGAGCTCACCTTGCCAACTCACCTTGAGCTCACCTTGAGCTCACCTGAGAACTCACCTTGAGCTCACTCTCACTCACTTGCACATGTAGCTCACCTCAGCTTCACTCAGTAGCTCACCTCAAGCTCACCTTGAGCTCTCACTTGGAGCTCACCTAGTAGCTCACTAGGAGCTCACTAGGAGCTCACTCTGAGCTCACCATGAGCTCACCTTGAGCTCAGCTCACTGAGCTCACTTGAGCTCACCTTGAGCTCACCTCACCAAGGAGCTCACCTTGAGCTCACCTAGCTTGAGCTCATTAGCTCAGCTCACCTGGAGCTCATCAAGCTAGCTCTCACCTAAAACTCTCACTCATGAGCTCACTCAGAGCTCACTTTCAGCTCAGCTCACCTAGCTCAGAGCTCACCTAAGCTCACTTGCTAGCTCACTTGAGCTTGAGCTCACTCAGAGCTCACCTTGCTACTCACCTTGAGCTTGTCTCAGCTCACCTCGAGAGCTTCACCAAGTAGCTCACCTAGCTAGCTCACTTGAGAGCTCACCTGCTCACTCTAGCTCACCTAAGATCACCTAGAGCTCACTTGGGAGCTCACCTTGAGCTCACTACAGCTAGAGCTCACTTGAGCTCACTTCAGAGCTCACCTTGAGTAGCTCACTTAAGCTCAGAGCTCACTCTTGAGCTCACCTGAAGCTAGCTCACCAAGCTAGAGCTCACTTGAGCTCACCTTGGAGCTCACCTTGGGAGCTCACAGCTCACTGGAGCTCACCTGGGAGCTCACCGGTAGCTTGACTCACTTGAGCTCACTAGCTCTCACTTGAGTAGCTCACCTTGAGAGCTCACCTTGAGCTCACCTCGAAGCTCACTCTTGAGCTCAAGCTCACTCACCTAGCTAGCTCACCTTGAGAGCTCACCCAAAAGCTCACCAAGGAGCTCACTTGAAAACTCACTTGCTCTCACCTAAAACTCACCTCAGAGCTCACCTGGGAGCTCACTCTTTGACTCACCTTGAGCTCACTTGAGGCTCACCTTGAACTCACCTTTCAGCTCATCACTCAGCTCACCTTGAGCTCTCACTCAGCTCAGCTCACCTTGAGCTCAGCTCACTCTCTCACCTAAGCTCACCTGGGAGCTCACCTGAGTAGCTCACCTAGCTAGCTCACCAGTAGCTCACTCTAGTAGCTCACTTAGAGCTCACTTGTGAGTCACTCAGAGCTCACTTAAAGCTCATTGTGAGCTCACCGGAGCTCACCTGAGCTCACCAAGTAGCTCACTTGGAGACACTCACCTAGGAGCTCACCTTGAGAGCTCACCTAGAGCTCACTCACCTAGTAGCTCACTTGGGAGCTCTTCTTGGAGCTCACTCTTGAGCAGCTCACTTGAGCTCACTCTAGGAGCTCACCTCGAGCTCACTCAGCTCACGGGAACTCACTCTAGGAGCTCACCTAGGACTCACCTTGCTCACCTTGCAACTCACCTTGAGCTTACTTTTTACTTGACTCTCAGCTCACTTGCCAGCTCACCTTGAGCTCATCTAGTAGCTCACATGTAAGCTCACCTCAGAGATTCTAACAAGCTCACCTTTGAGCTCACTCACCTAGAGCTCACCTAGAGCTCACCTAGAGCTCACTGGGAGCTCACCAAGAGCTCACCTAGCTCTCATCAGTAGCTCACTCACTGAGCTTTGACTCTTGAAAAAGCTCACTCTAGGAGCTCACACTTGCTCTTGACTTGCTCACCTTGAGCTCTCACCAGAGCTCATCGAGCAGCTCACTTGAGCTCACCTTGAAGCTCACTCAAGCAACTCACCTAGGCTCACACTGGAGCTCACCTTATAGCTCACCTTAGCTCAACTCACATGGGAGCTCACCTATGAGCTCAGCTCACTTGGAGCTCACTTGAGGAGCTCACCTTGAGCTCACTCACCTTAGCTCACCTTCACCTTGAGCTCACCTTGAGCTCACCAGAGCTCACCTTAGCTCCAGCTCACCTTGAGTAGCTCACCTAGAGAGCTCACCTAGCTCAGCTCAGCTCCTAAGCTCAGCTCACCTAGGAGCTCACCAGCTACTCACAGGGCTCAGAGGAGCTCACGCAGCTCACCAAGTAGGGACTCACTGAGCTCACTTGAGCTCACTCACCTGAGCTCACCTAGGAGCTCTCTGGGCTTGAGTAGCTCTCACCTTGGGCTCACTCACTCTCACCTGAGAGCTCACCTTGAGAGCTCAGCTTGAGCTCACCTCAGAGCTCATCGAGTTGAGCTCACCTAGGAGCTCACCTTGAGCTCACCTTGAGCTCACCTCAACTCCTGAGCTCACTTGAGCTTGAGCTCACTTGAGCTCACCTTGACTCACCTTGAGCTCACTCAGAGCTCACTTAAGCTCACTCACCTGATTACTTCACCTTTGAGCTCACATCAGGGAGCTCACTTGAGCAGCTCACTTAGAGCTCACCTGGGAGCTCACTGAGTAGCTCACTCAGGAGCTCACCTGAGCAGCTCACTTGAGCTTACCTTGAGAAACTCACCTGGGAGCTCACCTAATAGCTCACCTTATGAGCTCACCTTGAGCTCACCTAGGAGCTCACCGAGTAGCTCTCACTTGAGCTCACCTCAGCTCATCTCAAGTAGACTCACCTGGAAACTCACATGGGAGCTCACTTGGAGAGCTCACCTAGAAACTCACTCACCTGGGAGCTCAGCTCACTAGCTAGCTTGAGCTCACTGAGGAGCTCACCTTGAGCTAACTCACTGGTAGCTCTCACCTGAGCTCACCTTGGTAGCTCACCTAAGTAGCTCACCTGTAGAGCTCACCAAGGAGCTCACTAGGGAGCTCACCGAGAGCTCACCTAGTAGAGCTCACTTGAGCTCACTTGTGAGCTCACTAGTGAGCTCACTTGAGCTCAGCTCACTTTTGGAGCTCTCCGGGAGCTCACCAGTAGCTCACCTGGCTCTCAAGCTCAGCTAGCTCACTCAGGAGCTCACCTGGAGCTCACCTAGAGCTCACTCACTGGGAGCTCTTCTAGAGCTCACCGAGCTCAAGTTGAGCTCACCTGGAGCTCACCTGGAGTAACTCACTAGGAACTCACCTAGGAGCTCACACATTAGCTCACCTTGCTAACTCACCTTGAGCTCACCTCACCTTGAAAGCTCACCTTGCTAATCACCTCACCTTGAGCTCAAGCTCATGTAAGCTCACCTCGTAGATTCACTCTAATAAGCTCACCTTGAGCTCACTTGAGCTCTCTCACCTAGGAGCTCCTAGGAGCTCTCACTGGGAGCTCCTTGCTAGGAGCTCACTTAGTAGTAGCTCACCTAGGAGCTCACCTCGAGTAGCTCTCAAGCTTAAGCTTTCACTAGAGCTCACTGGAGCTCACTCTGAGCATCTCACCTTTGGAGCTCACCTTGAGCTCACCTTGAGCTCACCTAGCTAGCTCACCTTGAGAGCTCACTTGGAGCTCATCAAGTAGCTCACTTGAAAACTCACATAGGAGCTCACCTGACACAGCTCACTCACTTGAGCTCAAACTCAGCTCACCTAGCTCACTCTAGCTCACTTGAGCTCACCTGCACATTGCTCAGCTCACTTGACTCACTCACTCTTGACTCACCTCACAGCTCACCTAAGCTCAGCTCACCAAGCTTGGAACTCACCTCAAGAGCTCATCTAGTAGCTCACCTAGAGCTCACCAGTAGCTCACCTAGAGTAGCTCACCTGGGAGCTCACCTAACAAGCTCACCTCGAGCTCCTCACTGAGTAGCTCACTATGAGCTAGCTCAACTTGAGCTTGAGAGCTCACTGAGGAGCTCACTTGAGAGCTCACCTGAGAACTCACTTGGGAGCTCACCTTGGGAGCTCACCTTGGAGCTCTCACCTAGCTCAACTCACCTTGAGCTCACCTTGAGCTCACTCACCTTAGCTCAGCTTGAGCTCACATCTCTGGTAGCTCACCTCACTCACCAGCTCTCTCACCTTGAGATCACTCATTGAGCTCACTCTTGAGCACTCAGGAGCTCACCTTGGGAGCTCACCTTGGAGCTCACCTTGGTAGCTCACTCACTAAGAGCTCTTGAGCTTGACTCACTTGAGCTCACTCACCTAAGCTCACCTCAAAGATCACACTCAGCTCACTCTTTCAGCTCACTCACCTAGAGCTCACCTTGGAGCTCATCTGAAGCTCACTTGGGAGCTCTGGAAGCTCACTCACCTAGGAACTCACCTGACTGGGAGCTCACCAATAGCTCACTTGAAGCTCACCTTGAGCTCACCTTGAGCTCACCTTACCTCACCTTGAGCTCACCTCACTTGCCAGCTCACCTTGAGCTCATCTGGTAGCTCACATGTAAGCTCACCTTAGAGATTTTAACAAGCTCACCTTTGAGCTCACCTGGAGCTCACCTAGCTCTCACCTGGAGCTCACCTAGGAGCTCACTCTAGTAGCTCACCTGGGAGCTCATTGAGCTCACTCACTTGAGCTTGCCTAAACTCTCCACTTGGGAGTCACTTTACTTGATAGCTCACCTTGCTCACCTAGCTCACTTGAGCTCACCTAAGAGAGCTCCTGAGAGCTCACCCGACTTGAGCTTTCACTTGAGCTCACTCAAGTAGCTTCACATCAGAGAGCTCACCTAAAACTCACACTTGAGCTCACCAGAGCTTGGGGCTCACCTCACAGCTCACCTTGCCAACTTGCATGGGAGCTCACCTATTAGCTCACCTTGCAGCTCACCTTAGCTTGAGCTCACTTGAGGAGCTCACCTTGAG
This sequence comes from Taxus wallichiana var. yunnanensis, assembly GCA_018340775.1. Classification (NCBI taxonomy): domain Eukaryota; kingdom Viridiplantae; phylum Streptophyta; class Pinopsida; order Cupressales; family Taxaceae; genus Taxus; species Taxus wallichiana. Next base: position 24,276,149 of record CM031237.1, on the reverse strand, counting down.
CTCACTTGAGCTCATCTAGCTCAGCTCACATTAGGCTCATCATAGCTCACCTCACCTTGAGCTCACCTAGAGCTCACCTAACATCTCACCTAGGAGCTCACCTCACCTGAGCTCACTTGCAGAGCTCACCAAGTAGGCTCACTGGCTTGACTTGAGCTCACTTTGATAAGCTCACCTGAGTAGCTCTTCCAGGACTCACCTCAGAGCTCTCACTTGAGGAGCTCACTTGGAGCTCACTTGGGAGCTCACCTTGAGCTCACCAAAATAGCTCACTCAAGTAGCTCACCTAGGAGCTCTTCTGGGAGCTCACCAATCAACTCAAGTTGAGCTCACTGGAGCTCACTCAGTAACTCACCAGTAACTCACTAGAACTCACCTTGCTCAGCTCACCTATGAGCTCACCTTGTAAATCACCTTGAGCTCACCTTGCTTGCTCACCTCACCTGAGCTCATCCTGTAGCTCACATGTAAGCTCACCTCAGCTCACCTTTGCCAAGAAGCTCACCTTTGAGCTCACCTTGGAGCTCACCTTGTAGCACCACCTAGGAGCTCACCTAGGGAGCTCACCTAGCTAGCTCACCTAGGAGCTTATCAGCTCAGCTCACTCAGAGCTTGACTTGGAGCTTACCTGTAGCTCACTGAGCTACTCACCTTGAGCTCACCTTGAGCTCACCTCACTCAGAGCTCACTTGAGCTCACTCACTTGAGCTCTCCTCACTGAGCTCATCGAGTAGCTCACACTAGCTCACTCAGGAGCTCACCAGAGCTCACTCATAGCTCACTCACATGGGAGCTCACTCAGGAGCTCACCTTACCAGCTCACCTTGCTAAATCACCTCACTTGAGCTCACCTTGAGGAGCTCACTCACTTGGAGCTCACCTTGAACTCACCTTGAGCTTGACATTAGCTCCAGGTAGCTCACTCTTGAGTTTGTCAGTAGTAGCTCCTATGTCACTATGAGCTCACCTCAGGAGCTCTCTAACAGCTCACCTTGGGAGCTCACCTAGGAATCACCTTGACTCACCTTGAGTAGCTCACTAAGCTCAGCTAAGCTCACTGAGAGCTCACTTGAGCTCACTTGAGCTCACTCACTTAGCTCACCCTTGGGACTCACCTGAGCTCAGCTCAACCTTTAAGCTCACCCAAGAGCTCACTGAGTAGCTCACTGGGAGCTCACAGGCTTAATCACAGAGCTCTCTCAGAGCTCACAAGTAGCTCACTTGAGCTCACCAAGGGCTCACACAGAGCTCACTCACTTGAGCTCACCTCACAAGCTCACTCACTTGAGCTCACTTTGAGGAGCTCACCTTGAACTCACCTTGAGCTCACTTAGTAGCTCACCTTGAGCTCACCTTGTAGCTCACCTTGAGTCATCTCACCTAGAGAGCTCACCTAAGCTCTCACCTAAGGAGCTCACCTGGAGCTCACCAAGAGCTCACTCAGCTCACAGGAGCTCACCTCAGTAGCTCACTTGAAGTGTTCACTTGAGCTTTCTTGTGAGCTCACTCACACAAAGCTCACTTGGAGCTCACTAGTAGCTCACTCACCTGAGCAGCTCACCTAGTAGCTCTCCTAGGAGCTCAATCTCACCGAAGTAGCTCACTAAGTAGCTCACCTAGGAGCTCACCGATCAGCTCGAGTTGAGCTCACCTTGAGCTCACCTTGAGCTCACTCACCTAAATTACATGGAGACCTCACTCACCTGAGCTCACCTTACCAACTCACCTTGAGCTCACCTTGCCAACTCACCTTGAGCTTCATCTAGTAGCTCACATGTAAGCTCACCTCAGAGATTACTGAAAAGCTCACCTTTGAGCTCACATGGGAGCTCACCAAGTAGCTCACCTAGGAACTCACTAGGAGCTCACAAATAGCTCACCCAGAGCTCACCTGAGCTCAGCTCAACTTGAGCTCTTGAGAAGCTCACCTTGGGAGCTCACCTGAGCTCACCTAGGACTCACCTAGAGCTCACTTCAGACTCGAGCTCACTCTCATTGAGCTCACTCAAGAGCTTGTGCAAAAACTCACATGGGAGCTCACTATAAGGTCACCTTAGCAACTCACCTTGAGCTCTCATCACTGAGGACTCACCTTGAGCTTGAGACCTTCCTTGAGCTCACTTGAGCTTCATCTTGAGCTAGCTCAGCTCACCTTGAGCTCACCAAGTAGCTCACCATGTAGCTCACCTAGAGCTCACCTAACAACTCACCTGAGTTCACCGAGTAGCTCACTAAGTAGGTTGACTGAGCTCACTTATGAGCTCTCACCTGGAGTAGCTCACTTTGGACTCACTCTGGGAGCTCACCAGATAGCTCACTTGGGAGCTCACTCTAAGTAGCTCACCCTGAGAGCTCACTGGAGCTCATGGAATAGCTCACCAAGTAGCTCAGCTAGCTCACCTTGGGAGCTTCTGGAGAGCTCACACTGAGAACTCACCTTTGAAACTCACTCTCAGAGCTCACTTACTTGACTCACCTTGCTTCAAGCTCAGCTTGAGCTCACTTGAGTAGCTCACTTGAGCTCACCTTGAGCTCACCTGAGCTCACAAGAAGCTCACCTAACTAGGAATTTAATGGGAGCTCACCTAACAGCTCACCTTGCCTCTCCTTGAGCTCACACTGGGAGCTCACCTAGCCTCACTCGAGCTTCAGCTCACCTTGAGCTCACTTGACGAGCTCACCTTGAGAGCTCACTCACTCACCTTGAGCAGCATCACCTAGTAGCTCACCTCACTTCACTCACAGTAGCTCACAAGTAGCTCACCTTGAGTAGCTCACTCTCATGGCAGCTCACCGAGTAACTCACCGAGTAGCTCACCTGACTAGCTCACTCACCAGGGGAGCTCACCGGGAGCTTCACCTTGGAGTAGTTCACTTTTGAGATCACCTAGCTCACTCACCTCAGAAGCTCACCTAATAGCTCACACAGTAGCTCACCTAGTAGCTCAACTTGGAGCTCACTTAATAGCTCACTCACTAATACCTCACCTTGCTCAACTCACTAGCTCAGCTCAGAGCTCACCTGTAGGTTGACATGAGCTCACTTGTGAGCTCACCGAGCAGCTCACTCAGGGGACCTCACCTAGGAGCTCACCAAGTAGCTCACTTGGGAGCTCACCTAACAGCTCACTGGGAGCTCACCGAATAGCTCACCAAGTAGCTCACCTAGGAGCTCTTCTTGAGCTCATTGATCATCTCGAGTTGAGCTCACCTGGGAGCTCATCAAGTAACTCACTGAGTAACTCACCTAGGAGCTCACCTATAACTCACCTTGCCAACTCACCTTGAGCTCACTTACCAACTCACCTTGAGCTCACCTTGCCAACTCACCTTGAGCTCATCTGGTAGCTCATATGTAAGCTCACCTCGGAGCTTACCTAAAAGCTCACCTAGGAGCTCACTTGACAGCTTGCCTTGCTAGCTCACCTTGAGATCACCACCCAGAGTAGCTCACCTTGAGCTCATCGAGACTGGCTCGACTTGAGCTCACCTAGGATCTCACTAAGTAGCTCGCATGAAAACTTACATGGGAGCTCACTCTAAAACTCACCTTGCCAACTCGCATGGGAGCTCACCTATCAGCTCACCTTGCCAGCTCACCTTGAGCTCACTAAGGAGCTCACCTTGCCAACTCACCTTGAGCTCGTATGGTAGCTCACATTGGAGTTCATCAAGTAGCTCACAAATTAGCTCGCCTAGGAGCTTGACTAATAGATCACCTGGGAGCTTGACTAATAGCTCACTTGGGAGCTCACCGAGTAGCTCACCGAGTAGGTTGACTTGAGCTCACTTATGAGCTCATTGAGTAGCTCATCGGGGACCTCACTGGGAGCTCACCAAGTAGCTCGCTAAGAGCTCACCTAGTAGCTTTCTTGGGAGCTTGCCAAATAGTTCATCAAGTAGCTCGCCAAGAGCTTACCTACTCACTCAAGAAAGCTTTCTTGGGAGCTCACCAAATAGCTCACCTAGTAGCTCACTTGGGAGCTATTATGAGAGCTCACCGATCTCTCGAGTTAAGCTTACCTAGGAGCTCATCAAGTAACTCATGTGGGAACTCAACTAGGAGATCACCTGATAGCTTACCTAACGAACTTGCCTTGAGCTTCCTTTGCTAACTACGTACTCAAAATTGTAAGGTACTGTTGCAGCGGAACAGTGTAATAAATTCCCCATGATAGTCTCTCACAAGGTGTTCGGGATCCAGAAAAGAGCTCTTTGGATATGCGTTAACATCCCGCATACCCCACTTAGTCCTCATGTCCTTTGTTTTCCCATTTTTCCGTCTTTTCTTGTCCTTTTGATCTTGATGATGAAACCGCCGCCACGAAGGGCGGCGGTCTCTGAACCGCCGCCCGAGCAGGGGCGTCCTATGCGTGTTTTCTAGAACACTCTTTTGATGCGACCAGCGTGAAATATCACGATTCACCAGCTTTTCTTTGCCGACTTGAGCATGCATTAATGTTTTTGGTCCCCTGGAATAGTGTTTTTCCTTTGTTTATTGTTTAGGAGTTCAATTTGGTTTTGGTTCTTGGGTGTTTGAATTCCTATAAATGCATGGTTTGTGTACATGCAAATGGTGAGAATTTGGGCTGAGTTTGTGTGAAGAATTTGAGCTGGAGTTTTGGCCACCATTTTTTGTTAGAGTCTTCTGATTTTCAGTGGTTTGGTCTGTCAGCTTGCTTAGGATTGATAGCATAGTTCATTTCTTACTTGGTTAGTATTGCTCAGCTGTTGGTAAGCCACAGACCCATCTTGTGCAGGCAGTGCTGTTGTTCCATCCAATCCAGTTAGGAGCTTGCCTCTGAATTTCACTTTGCTGTAGATTTGTTTTACTGTGACTTAGAGTTCTTAGTTCAGTTCATTATATACCTGGTTAGCTTCATTCAGCTGTTGGTAAGCCACATATCCAACTTGTGCAAGCAAAGTGTCTTTATTTTGGAGTAGAATAACTTAGGAAGCCATTAAAGTTACAGGTTTTTCTTCTTCATATAGGATAGTTACAAGTTCTGGTCACTTTGTTGCATGACTTGCGTAAAATCCCACTAGGAATTTAAGCCAAGCTCTATACTCTTGCGCTATCCCTCTCCTATCTCACATTCTCGGTCTCGCATTAAAGGTTGTCCTTATCCCAAAATCTACTCCTATTGGTGCTAGCATTACACGCTTTTCTGGATCCACGTGAACACGAAAGAATGAAGAGATCATACTGAGGGGACGAGATCACATACACATCATCAGATTCACCACTGTTCTGTGGAATCCAGGTGTTAAATTTCAAAGTTCTAGTTAGAATCATATCAAATAGAGTAGTTAATCACTTTATTTCATTTCATTATATTCTCGATATTGCCAGGGAAGCTGTGGGGATTGATAGTTTCTAAGAAATTATGATTCACTCCTCACTTCTGAGGTAGGATCGAGAATCTTGCAGATAGATTAGACGAGCTATTTTACTTATTTAGAATTCTACAAATCTTACGGGCAAATAACTACAATCGGTTTTCTTGTCTGTTTTAATTATTAGTTTAGTTATTATTTTAGATACATTTAAAATAGTTTGCTTCCCTTAAAATTGTTAAATATTTCATAGAAGAATAAAGGTTATATGCAGTTAGATTTATTTCACGTAGTTAGAATTTGTTTCATTATATAGTTAGATTACATTTTGTTTCAGTATGACAATCACGGGACCTCAAGAGCCCGGGGAATATATATTTGAGCCAATCGTACCTCAACCAAATCTCGTCACAAAGCAATAGTTGACATAGACCAAAATCTCGGATACAAGTGTTCCAAACAACCACGGATTTACAACTGATCAGTTCACAGTTAAGAGGATTAAACATAGAAGACGACCAAGCCCACACGTTTTGGTCAATTCAGCCAAACTACAGATTACCCTAGAAAATATGCACATGACTCTAGAAGGGCTCGAAGAGAACAAATATTCAGGTGTGATCCTTTAGTTCCATGAGCCATATTGCCGGAGACACCCTCGTAGACATAGATACCAGCTTAAGAATCCAAGTTGCTAGAACACCTGTGAGGTATTCTGAGAAAATCACACAACTGCTGATTCTAAACATAGAAGCTGAGAAAGCATACGATTACTGGATACTAGGGATTAGAACTTGATCTCGCGTATGACCATAACAGGACCACAACAACAGAGAGTATACGGTTGTGATCCACAAACCCCACAGCCCAACGAGTCCACAGGTCAATCCGATATAGACGCTAGCCTACGTACTTTGGTATTCAGGTCTACCCCAATTCCACCTATCATCATCCAACAGTTATCCCTACTGGACATAACAGCTAACGAAGCTAGAGAATTCTGGACTAGGCCAGAGAATCGTCCATAGAGTTGACTATATTCACCATATGACCCTATCAGGAGAAATACACGAAACCATCCCGGGTCATTTCCCACATATTCCACAACCCATAGATCGAATCATGCCGAGCTCGATATTGATTAGAGCCTTCGAGCGAGTCATCCTTTCGATCGATCTATCACACCGGTCCAGTTAGAAGGGCCTTCTTTGCCTTAGATTCGTAAATTCCATTAGTGCGTGTCGAAGACATTAGATTTCCCAACTAGTTTATGCATATACTACCTATATTCCATCCCCACCGGCTGTCTCGGCACGACCTCGGGAGGTCGGGTACGCGGAAGAGTCACTTGTAGATTCCCACGCTTGCTTGTCGCTTTTTTGCGTACAAAATTGGTGAACCCGACGTGAACCAAACAATTGCTTCACCTTCTCTTTGAGAAGTTTCATCTTCTCTCTTTCACCTTCGCTCCTTCCCATTATTCTGTGGGTATTCATATACCCCCCGAATATGTCGGGATTCGATGCATATGGCAGACCCCTCTTGGGTCTTGAGGCATACTACGCCCAACAGAATAGGGAATCATCACCCTCGCTCTCAATATGGGGTGACAATTATTCAACTAATCAGTTGTCAACACAAACCCCAAGGACAGATATAGTTCATCTTTTCAAACTGAGGAGTTAGATCAACTCGCTCAAACACAAACAGAGCCTTCAGGCTCAAACAATATGACATTTACTGGAGAATCTGTTTCATCTCCTCAGATGCTACTTAGACCACATATTAGTAGACAATCAGACCCATACTCGGTTCTAGATGACGAGTACTCAATACGTTATCCTAGGAGTGAACAACGCTCTCAAGGCATGTACCCACCTGTAGGAGGTTTGCAAATACAGCCCGAGTTCTCTCCTCAAGAAAATACCTCTATGCCATCACGTATAGAAAATACTCTCAGAGATGCTTGGCAAGATAATGATCAGTTCATAGCAGGATATCACATACCTCCGCAAAACCATAGCATACAACAAACGCCACCAAGGCACGATATCGTGACTTCACCAAACGAAGTCATTTCAACTCTAATAGAGAAGGTTAGAGGATTAGAACTTGCCCAAGCAAGTCAAAATTCAAGATTCATACAAACAGGGAGTTCCAATCCTCCGCACCATCCTAGCCAAGTAGATCTCCTCACAGGAGTAGGCACATTAGGTATGACTCCTCAGTATTCACAACAAGTGCCAACTAGACCCACTATCGCTAGCACTGTTCCTCCTGGTCCAGTACAGAGCAATCCATTCCTGGATAGTACCCCTTCGTACTTAAACATGTACTCCAAATCACCACAAGGGGATATGTTCTCCTCTCCCGGCATGTTTTCCCAAATACAGGGGTTGCCTTATGCCCCTGCCAACGCGTACGTTATGCCATATCAACAACCCATTCCGCCACCGCCTCCTCAACAGACACCATCAATGGTTGAAACATATGCGATAGGGACTTATTCAGAATATTTGAAGGAGCCCTTAGATTTCACCATACGAAGCGTTATGCTTCCAAGGCCTCTTCCCGATTTGCCCAAGTTCAAGGGTGAGGGAGATCCAAATGCGCATATCAAAGCTTACGCTACAGCCATTCGAGAATTACTCCCATGGGATGGGGTTGTTGCTAAAATATTCCCCAAAACATGCTGGAAGGCATTGCCCTCGATTGGTATTACAGAATACCCGAGGCTTCCATACATTCATTCAAACAACTCGTGTCTGAGTTCATCAAAGCCTTCGACATGAACAAACTATTAAGGACAGGAATCAGGGAGTTCTTACACATCAAGCAAGAACATAATGAATCTGTCACCCATTTCATCCAAAGGTGGCGCACAGTCCTTTATTCCTTGCAAGTGCTCCAAACATGGATCAGATGGAACTATGTGATTTATTCCTTCATTCTCTCAGCAGAGAAGTGAAGGAAGAAGTCCAGAAGTTCCCACTAAGGACTTATGATGAAGTACTTGAGAGCGCTCTACAAATAGACCAGGCAGCAATAGATAGTGGTCGTAAGGCATATGGAGCAAATGGGAGGTTAATCACCTCCACTCAAAATACTACAACTACCACAAACGTCAATCAAGGACCCAAAATCCTTAACAAAAATCGTGGGGTAACAACGGATGGGGTAACCGACCAGCCCAAGAGGGTAAATGTTGTTAATACTCCGTCACAAACAAACAACCAAAAAACAACAATTTTACCCCAACGGTCAATACAGTGGATTTTAATCATCCACAACAACAACAACAACGGTGAAATCCCATACAAGGACCAAGCCAAAACTCATTTGGTTATCAAAACCAAAGTCAAAACCAGAAACAACAAAACTTTAGTCCTAATAGGCAACAGTTTGATCAGAATTTTAGGCCACAATACACACCAAACCAACAAAACACGAATTACAATCCCAATTCTTATTGTGGTTTCCATAAAATTCGGGGTCATGACACTAGAACGTGTCGTGACTACAACAAGTTCATGCAACGTTTACCGGAAGAACAAAGACAATTCTTCACAGATTTGTTTTTGGCAGATCCTGCGCCATCGCCACCCAATACGTTCGCAGGGGCAGTTTCCCCTCAAAATGCTCCTCTCAAGATCTTTAACGATCCACTCCCAAATCACGATAATAATCGACTAAATTCAACGGGAATAAACAAGGGTGCAATAATAGGAAACAATGACCATGAAGCCTCGACTTCGCTAAATCCATTAGTTGCGCCCCAACTAGGGAGTCAACCACGACCTAAGGTGGTTGGATTGGTAGAATTAGACTCGAATTACCTATTGAAGCTGTAACAAGGACACGAGAATATTTTTCTCAACCAAGTCCAAGCCACTCGCCAGACACGGATAACATCCAGCAACTTACAACAAAACCTGTGGGTGCTTACGATTTAATTAATGATCTAACGAAAACCTTCTCACATATTTCATTCCTTGACTTGCTAAAGAACTCCCCTGCCCACAGGGCCGCTCTTTTAGAGGCGCTAGGCTTAGGTCATTTAATTAATATCACTCCACCACCCGAAACACAGGTAAATCATATAGAATTTGATCGAGTTTTAGGAGACTCGCAATTAGTGACAAACCAAGTTTCTGAAATATATGAAACTAAAGCTGAACATTTACAACTCTACAAAGACGCTGTGTTAGATTTAAGCAAAGCGTTTAACTTCATATCCATTGAAGCGGTCCCGCGAGAGAAAAATCTCCTCGCTGACTCGATAGCAACTTCAGCGTCACGTTTTACTCCAAGCAATGAACTAGAAGATACTCACTTCACAGTATCCATTCGTGACGAACCATTAATAAAAACAATGACAAATCCTCTTTTTAGTGGAAGTGAATCTACCGTCCTAGACCATGTTGGAAATGATGCGGCTACTTTGGATTATTTAAATGCCTATGCAGCATTACATCTCTCTTATCACATGCTAGATTTATCCCTGATTCCACATTCGTCTTCCTACTTCGGAAATCCCGTAACAAATCTTCCCTCACAAAGGGAACCTAGCATATACGCAATAGAAAATGGGGATGACTTGGATTTACCTCCGGCACCACCTGAGTTCGAAGAGGGTAACGCCTCCTTAATCGAAGAAACGATCGATGTCAACATCGGAACGGAAGACGAGCCGAGAATCTTGAAACTAGGATCTTCGTTAACCCCAGAAGAAGTGGAAATACATACTCAAGTTCTCAAAGAACATCAGAAGGCGTTTGCATTTAGTTACAAGGAGATGACGGGAGTCGCACCCCACATTGCGGTGCACAACCTCGTCACTAGATCAGATGCAAAGCCAATTAAGCAAAAATCAAGACCTATGAAGCCCAAGGTAGCCCTCATGGTAAAAGAGGAGGTAATAAAACTCCTTCAGGTAGGATTCATCAAGCCAGTTGACTACTCCCAATGGATATCTAACATCGTTCCCGTTCTCAAGAAGAATGGAAAGATACACATCTGCATAGATTTTTGAGATATCAACAAAGCTTGCCCTAAAGATGACTTCCCATTACCATCTATAGATGTTATTGTTGAAGCAATAAATGGTTTGAGATTTTGTCTCTCATGGATGGATTCTCGGGATACAACCAAATCAGAATATCCGAGCAAGATCAAGCTAAAACTACGTTTATAACTCCTTGGGGAACCTATTGCTATGTTGTTATGCCATTCGGTCTTAAGAACGCTGGTGCTACTTACCAACGGGCTATGACATACATATTTCACGATCTAATTCATAAAATCGTGGAATCTTACGTGGATGACTTATTGGCTAAGGCCAAAAGCACTTGTGACCACCCTGAAGTACTCCGCATCATTCTTTCACGCCTAATAGAATATGGAGTCACGCTAAACCCAGAGAAATGTGTCTTTGGTGTAACAGGAGGAAAGCTCCTAGGTTACATCATATCGTCACGAGGGATCGATGTTGATCCAACCAAAATTCGGGCTGTCCTCGAAATGGTCCCACCTTCTAGTGAATCTGGAATCAGATCATTTCTCGGAAAGCTGGGTGCAATCCGGAGATTTATCCTGGACCTAAGCTTCGTCGTTCATCCAATCAACAATTTACTCAAGAAGGATTATAGCATTGATTGGACTGAAGATTGCAATGAAGCTTTTGATGCAGTTAAGTGTTTTTGTTATCACCACCTACGCTAATGCCACCTAAGCTAGATCACCCGTTGATCTTATACTCACGAGCTACCAATGTTTCCCTGGCCTGTATGTTGGCCCAAGAAGACGATGACAAGAGAGAACGTGCGATTTATTTCATTAGCCGAACATTGCTCGACTATGAAACACGCTATACACAGGCAGAACGAGAATGCCTTGCCATAGTCTTTGCTACTAAATGCCTAAGACATTACATGCTGAATCAAGAAACGAAGGTCATGGTAAAGACAGACCATTTACAGACTTTTCTCACACAAGGGTCCTTGTCCAAAAAAGCTGGACGTTTTATAACCTTAATGGGAGAGTTCGAATTAACATTTGTAAATCAGAAGTCGGTAAAAGGACAAATCATCGCAGATTGGTTAGCTGATAACCCACTAGATGGAGGCGACTTAGTAGATTTAGACTTTCCAGATGAATGCGTATACTACGTCAAAACCCGACCTGCTATATCTGAGTGCCCTTGGTACGCTGATATCATTAGCTATATCATGGACCATAGGTATCCAGAAGGAGCTACACCGCAACAAAAAAGGTGGTTACGCATTATCGTAGCTAGGTACGTCATTATAGAGCAAGTTCTCTATCGAAAAGCATTCGATGGAATGCTCATAAGGTGTGTCGACACAGAAGAATCCAAGAGTATTCTCCATGAATCTCACAGCGGTATATGTGGAGGCCACTTCGGTGGCCATGCCACCACTCAAAAAATACATCGAATGGGCTATTTCTGGCCCACTCTAGAACATGACGTGATAGAGTTTGCACGCAAGTGTCATAAGTGCCAAGAATTCTCTCATGAGATTCACATGCCAGCACAAGCTCTGCAACCAATCGCTACTCCATGGCCCTTTTCTACATGGGGCCTAGACTTGATAGGGAAATTCTCTCCCTCATCCACAGATGGCCACAATTTTATAATCACGGCCACTGAATATTTTACCAAATGGGTGGAGGCCATGCCTCTTACTACCGTACCTGGTTCGGTGATCGCTAAGTTCATTTTGAACCAAATCATTTACAGGTACGTTATCCCGCAAATCATTATCTCCGATAATGGAACTTCTTTCAAGAATGAAGAAGTTTGCGAACTATGCAATAAAATTTAAAATAAGCCATCATACGGCTTCCTTGTATTATCCCCAAGCCAATGGGCAGGCTGAAGCAACAAACAAAACGCTGAAAGCCATTCTCCTTAAAACGGTGAAAGAAAACAAGCGAGATTGGCATTTGAAGTTATATCCGGCCTTGTGGGCCCACCGAACCTCAATAAGAACACCAACGGGAGTCAACTCCTTTCTCATTAGTATTTGGGGCAGAAGCAGTTCTCCCACTTGAGGTTGAAATACCCAGTCTCCGCATTTCACTACAAGGGATTCTGGATGAAGACGCTTACAGAGAAGCACGTCTTTCCCAACTAGAAATCCTAGATGAAACTAGGTTAGATGCTGAACAATGGCATAGAGCTTATGCTGACCGAATGTGCCGGCAGTATAACAAGAAGGTCTATGAATGTGACATATACGAAGGTGATCTAGTTCTAAGACTAGACAGCCGGATCGACAAGAAGACCGGCGAAGGAAGGAAATTCCGGCCCAAATGGTTGGGCCCATACCGAGTCACGAAGGACTATGGAAATGGTGCATACCTCTTATGCACGCTAGAAGGTGAGGAGTTTGGCAAAACAGTCAATTCCCTCCACCTCAAACGTTTCTATGCATAAGCAACTAACTCTACTTATATAACTATCTACATTGCATTTTCATATAGATTAGGATCATTTTGTCCACTTGTTCTTACACAAATCGTGATCAAGGAATCTATTCTCAAAGCAATTTATTTCAAACTCATGATGTTTCGGCATGAAAGATTTCTAATCATACTCTCCATCTTTGATATCATCAATCATCTTGGAATCTTTATCAAATAAAATCAAACATGACGAAGTCCTAATGGTAACCATACCAAGATCTACAAGTTTGTTCTCACTTTGATTTCTTCTTAGGATAGGTGTCTTGCCTATGGTCTCTTCTAGAAGCTTCATGGTGTCACATCTATCCCATATATACATCTCTTTGGAAACAAGCATATACTAACATTTTACTCAAAAAGACAAGTCAAAAAGTGATTAAACAGAAAATTTTATTTTTACACATTTCCTTGCCCCACCAACCTTCGGTGATGAGCTTGCGTCTCTTACTAGTGACGTAGGGTTGGGAAAGGATGGAAATGCCCTTACTCGCCTATGCCTTGCCCACGGTGATAAACCCATGCTTCTTACTAGTAGCATGGGGCAAAGTGTAGGGGGTCCTCTAGACAATGCAAATGTTAAAAGGTCATAAACAAACTATTCAAACTTTGAGTCAAAAATGAATGAATCAGATGTTCAAAATTCCAAGAGAGTTAAAAATCCTAAAAACCAGATTTTGTCTACTATGTGGCCATCTACGGGTCTAAGTCTGGATAAACCGCAAAGCAAGTTGCACCCAAAACTATGAAGTCATTCAGGTAGAGTAAGCTTGTAGCTTTCAATTTGGTTCCACCAAAGCTTCGTCTGTCTTTCATCACTATCATTTCACCATTCTTCATAACTTGCGCCCTTCTTGGCTCTTGGTGATGAGCCCTCGCATCTTACTGGTTGCGTGGAGTTAGGAGCGGGGCAAGTTAATCTGTTCATCATACTGGTTATTTTCATCACTTTGCCAAAACAAATATGAGTTATCCAAATTGCTAACAAAAGTTAAGATTCAAGATCACAGTATATCTACAATATCATGTATCAGCATCATGAAACACAAAAAGAAAGCAAACATTTGCATCATCTGTTTTCCATTGCATACATTCTAGAAAGCATATAAACATACATCGTAGTATACACAAAGTAGTTGGAAATAGAAAGGACACATGAGTGACAAGTTTTGATCCAAAAATCGACGCATATATATAAATAATCAATGTTTGTATACAATGCCATCATGCACTAGGCATGGTCAAAATGCTCAAAGAGCCCGTAATACACAAAAGAATCTATAATACAAAAAGTACATAAGAGCCAAGTGGCCTCTCAACCCCTACGTGATCCCGCCGAAGGTGCGCGCCCTCGCCTAGGACTCCGGCTACGCCGGCGCTCTGAATGAATGGAAGGCTCGGGGTCTCGAGGGCAGCCTGCGGTCTCACCATGAGAGTGGCTCCTCATAAGACGCTCGGCTGTCCTATAGCCCGCCAACTCTGTACGGAGAGTCGACACCATCTTGGCCACATGCCAAACGGGAGCGAAGATGTCGATGTGCCTGCTGGCTGCTGAGGGCTCCCCGGCATCTACAGATAACTCCAAATGGGTCTTATCCATAGGGATCATCAGAGAATCAGTGCATACCCTACGGATTAGATCCCGCCACTCGTCAACAGTCTCTGCAAAACAAAGAAGAAAAATGAATTAGAAACTAGGCAAGAGGCTAAAGTATACAAGATACAAACAGAAGGAGAGTTAGCAATTAAAAACAAATCCTAAAACAAATAAGCATTGAAAGGAAGAAATGATAACTTACTCGGATCGCCGGGCCTCCAAGATGGGTCACTAGGGCCAGCACCCGCTGCAGATGCCGCTGCCGACTGAGGAGCTACTCCTGTAGTAGGGGCAACATGACACCCCGCAACGGACTCATCATCTCCACCATGGCCCCGGGAGAGTGGCTCCTCAGAAACCAGAGTCTCTCTCTCTGCACTCTGCTCCGCCCTCTCCGCCTGCATGATATCCTGAGTGTCATGCCACTCAGGATCACTCTCATCCATCTGCTCCTCCGACCCTCCCTCTGTGGACTCCTCAGAATCAGAGTCAATATCTATGGGGTCATCGCTGCTATGAGCAGGACCCGTGGTAATCCAAAGTAAAGGTGCCCGAGGCGCACCAGCTCTCCCTCTGGCCCGAACTATCCCCCTGGCTGCAATAGGAATGCCAGGGGTAACCACTGTCCAACCATGGCCTCTAGGCCCCCCTCTAGCCTCCCGAACGATCTCAAACTATGCTTCTTGGAGGAAGCATTCCCACATATGGGAGGCCGAACTGCTGAGGAACCCTACTGAAAGGATGTACCTCCACCCGTCCCACACGGTCAATAAGCTGCCCTGTGATGGAGCAAGAGACCAATGTCATGGTCTCCTCTCCCCATATACCGGCCATAAGCTGGTATGGTGTGGCCTCCATATCTGCTGTAGTGAGGGAGGCAACTGGCTGATGAGGTGCTCTAAGCACCGACATGTCCGACCATCTGGCTGCCCTCACAGCCCCGGGATCTGCCACCTCCACGCCTCTCTACCATAGGGAATGAAGCGCTCATACACCCAACTCATGACTAGAGTAGGGTGGCTCAAATACTATCCTCAAAACGGACCACCTGTATAAGTCATGGTAGGTGGTCCCCAAAATGTCTCGCGCCCTGTGTATATCCGGCCATGCCCTCTATCTGCAATGATGATGGGGGCCCAACAAGATAATAATGTATCCCTCCCTTATCCCGATGATCCCGAGGCAAGGATCCCCATGATAGCTTGTCGAAATACGGGGATGGGAAAGAAGGAATGGATCTAACTCTCACTCCCTTCTTCGGCCCGTGAAATAGGCTGCATCCCCATATAACCTACCCCCACTGTGCATCATGCCTGACCCTACTGCTTGTCTCAGTGTGAGTCTCCGCCCGATGATCGGGACCCCCAAAATACGGTAAACGTCCTCCAGAGTAATAGTCCACTCACCGCGGACCCCTGGCAGTCGGAAAGTGTTCCGATCTGCATCCCAATAAGAAAACAAGTCACAAAGGATGTGACTCGATGGGTGCGACATGAGGCACACGTGATATACGCAGTATGCCGCCCTCTGTAATGTATCCTCCTCGTCTGGAGAGAGGGCATCCAGTACCCCGGGCAGCCAGTCACACTCTCTCTCCCGGCTCCATCTGATATACTCCTCTTTTGCCTACATACACCCAAAAACACACAAAACAGAGCAAGTTAGTATCTAAACGATATCAAGAGAATCATAAAAACATATAGAAATGCTAAAAATACAAGTGTAAGTTTTCAAAAGAGGTTCTTTTGCATTCTGTGCAAAACCGCCGCCCTGAGCAGGGGGCGGTTTTGTAACCGACCGCCTTTAAGGCGGTGGTCACATAACCGCTGCCACCTGCCGCTCGGGGTGGCGGTCGTGTAACCCCCACCGCCCGGCTGGGCGGCGGTCACGGTCAAAAACCCGCGGGTTTTTAACTATAAAAACCCAAAAACAAGCAAAAAATGACCATTTTAATTAAAAATGGAGCCTACCCAGTAGGCCCCCCCTAGATGGACCTTTTGAACCTAGCATTTTCAAAAATAACCCCCCCATTGCAAAGAATTTGTCATTTTAAATTTAAAGGGGGAAAAATGCAAAATTGAAAAAAACCAACCTGTGATCTCGCGGGGTGGCGTTCCACACATGGGGGCATGATCACGATCTCATTGTGGATGTTTTGACTCTACTCGCGTGAGAAACCATCACCGTGGGTCCCGAGCTCAAAATCAATCAAATCAACTCACGCAAATGAATAGGAAAATGGGCCCACTTTCATATATATATATTGTTCCATTTCATCTTAAAATGACTTTTTCGTAGGTTCGGAGGCTTGACGGAGGTAAGTTTCTATCCCCACATAAATGGTACATCCTCTTTCCCTATTATTTTAGCGTTTATTTTCCAAATTATTGTATCTATCTGCACTTGAGTTCTCTTTTCATTTTGCAGTAGGCGGGAATTTCGGATGGCGTCATTTCACACACACGGACGTAAAGGTATAACTTCTAACTCCCATTTCGGACTGCCATACTCGGACCCACCGTTTTATGCCTTTCATGGCTAAAACGCTTCTCCGAGGGGGCAATATGTACATACCCAAAATTGTAAGGTATCTTTCGGAAACAGTGTAATAAGTGCCCCAATGATGATACAGTCTCTTCGCAAGGTGTTCGGGATCCGAAAAGAGCTCTTCGAATATGCGTTAACATCCCGCATGCCCCGCTTAGCCCCGTGTCCTTTATTTTCCCCTTTTTCCCTCTTTTCTTGCCCCTTTTGATCTTCAAGATGAAACCGCCGCCACTGCAGGCGGCGGTCTCACCGCCGCCCGAGCAGGGCGGCGGTCTCAGTAACCGCCGCCCCGAGCAGGTGGCGGTCGGTCCTATGCATTTTTTCCGAATGCTCTTTTGACGTGACCCGCGTGAAATATCATGATTCACCAGCTTTTCTTTGCCGACTTGAGCATGCATTAATGTTTTTGGTCCCCTAGAATAGTGTTTTTCCTTTGTTTATTGTTTAGGAGTTCAATTTGGTTTTGGTTTTTGGATGTTTGAATTCCTATAAATGCATGGTTTGTGTCAAACAAATGGTGAGAATTTCTTTACAGTTTGTGTGAAGAATTTAAGCTGGAGTTTTGCCACCATTCTTTGCTTAGAGTCTTCTAATTTTCAAATTACTTGAGGTTTGGTTTAGTTTTCCTTTGCTTAGGATTCTTAGCATAGTTCATTTTCTTACTTGGTTAGTATTGCTTCACTGTTGGTAAGCCACATATCCATCTTGTGCAAATGTTGTTTGTTGTTCCATCCAATCCAGTTAGGAGCTTGCCTCTATTTCACTTTGATGTAGATTTGTTTTTCATTCCTATGACTTAGAATTCTTATTTCAATTCATTATATACCATGGTTAGCTTTATTCAGGTTGTTGTTGGTAAGCCACATATCCAACTTGTGCAAGTAGTGTCTTTATTTTGGAGTAGAATAGCTTAGGAAGCCATTAAAGTTGCAGTTTTGCTCTTCATATAGGATAGTTTCAAGTTCTGGATGCTTTTGTTGCATGATTTGCAGTAAAATCCCGCTAGGAATTGCATAAGCCAAGCTCGTACTCTTGCGCTATCCCTCTCCTATCCGCATTCTATTCTCTGCATTTCGAAGGCTTGTCCTTATCCCAAAATCTATTCCTATTGATGCTAGCATTACACACGCTTTTTCGATCACGTGAACACAAAGAATGAAGAGATCATACTTGGGGACAAGATCACATACACATCATCGGATTCACCACTGCTTCATGAAATCCGGTTTAAATTTCAAAGTTTTAGTTAGAACTCATATCAAATAGAGTAGTTAATCACTTTATTTCATTTCATTCTATTCTCGATATTGCCAGGGAAGCTATGGGGATTGATAGTTTCTAGAAACTATGATTCATTCCTCACTTCGAGGTAGGTTCGAGAATCTTACGAATAGATTAGTTATTTTACTTATTTAGAATAGATATCAAATCTCACGAGCAAATAACTACACTCGGTTATTTGTTTGTTTAATTATTAGTTTAGTTATCATTTCTAAATATTTTAAAATAGTTTGCTTTCTTAAATTCATTAAATATTTCATAGAAGAATAAAGGTTATATGCTAGAGTTTATTTCAGAGTTAGAATTTGTTTATTATAGTTTGATTGCATTTTTTTGTATGACAATCACGGACCTCAAGAGCCCAAGGGAATATATTTTGAGCCAATCGTGCCTCAACCAAACATCGTCACAGTGATAGTTGACATAGACCAAAATCTCAGGATACAAGTATTCCGAACAACCACAGATTTACAACTGATCAGTTCACAGTTAAGAGGATTAAACATAGAGGACGACCAAGCACACACGTTTTGGTCAAATCAGCCAAACTACAGATTACCCTAGAAAATATCCACATGACTGTAGAAGGGCTCGAAAGAGAACAAATATTCGGGTGTGATCCTTTAGTTCCACAGCCAGACGCTGGAGACACCCTCGTAGACATAGATACCAGCTTAAGAATCCAAGTTGCTAGAACACCTGTGAGGTATTCTGAGAAAATCACACAACTGCTGATTCTAAACATAGAAGCTGAGAAAGCATACGATTACTGGATACTAGGGATTAGAACTTGATCTCGCGTATGACCATAACAGGACCACAACAACCGAGAGTATACGGTTGTGATCCACAAATCCCACAGCCCAACGAGTCCACAGGTCAATCCGATATAGACGCTAGCCTACGTACTTTGGTATTCAGGTCTACCCCAATTCCACCTATCATCATCCAACAGTTATCCCTACTAGACATAACAGCTAACGAAGCTAGAGAATTCTGGACTAGGCCAGAGAATCGTCCATAGAGTTGACTATATTCACCATATGACCCTATCAGGAGAAATACACGAAACCATCCCGGGTCATTTCCCACGTATTCCACAACCCATAGATCGAATCACGCCAGAGCTCGATATTGATTGGAGCCTTCGAGTAGTCATCCTCATACTTGATCGATCTATCACACCGGTCAGTTAGAAGGGCCTTCTTTGCCTTAGATTCGCAGATTCCATTAGTGTGTGTCAAGACATTAGATTGCCCAACTAGTTTCCATATACTACATATTCCACCCCACCGGCTGTCTCGGCATGACCTCGGGAGGTCGGGTACGGAAGAGTCACTTGTAGATTCTCACTCACTTGTCACTTTTCCTGTGTGTACCTCACCTTTAACTCACCTTAAGCTCACCTTGCCAACTCACCTTGAGCTCATTTGGTAGCTCGCATGTAATCTCACCTAAGAGATTGCTGATAACCTCACCTTTGAGCTCACTTGAGAGATCATCAAGTAGCTCACCTAGGAGCTCGGTTGGAGCTCAAAGCATCTCACCTAGGAGCTCACTCGAGTAGCTCACTCAGGAGCTTGCCTAGAAAGCTCACTTGGAGCTCACTCTAGGAGCTTTACCAGAGTGGCTTTACTTGAGATCACCAAGAGCTCATTGAGTAGCTCACTCTAAAAACTCACATGGGAGCTCACCTTGACTTTTGAAATTACTCACCTGGGAGCTCACCTATCTCATCTTGCCACCTCCTTGACTCTCACCTATCACTCACCTTGCACCTTGAACTCACTTTAAGCTTTCTCAAGAGCTCACCTTGCTAACTCACCTTGAGCTTTCTTCTGAGTAGCTTACCTTAGAGTTCACCTTCAAGTAGCTCACCTAGTAGTTCATCCATCTTTCCAAAAATCTCACCTCGAGCTCACTTGGGAGCTCACCTGAGAAGCTCCTGGTGAGTAGGTTAACTTGAGCTCACTTGTGAGATCACCTTTCTGACTCAGCTCAGCTCAGCAGCTCACTAGGGACCTCACCTAGGAGCTTGCCAAGTATCTTGGGAGCTCACTTAGAGCTCACCTAGCAACTCACCTGGGAGCTCACCAAATAACTCACCAAGTAGCTCTCCTAGGAGCTCTTCTAAGAGCTCACTGATTAGCTTGAGTTGAGCTCACCTGGGAGCTCACGAGTAACTCACACTGGGAACTCACCTTGCCAACTTTCCTAGGAGCTCACCTTACAGCTCACCTTGCCAACTTGCCTTGAGCTCACCTTGTAAACTTGATCTCACTTGAGCTCACCTTACAAGCTCACCTTGAGCTCATCTAGTAGCTCACATGTAAGCTCACCTCAGAGATTACTCTGACAAGCTCACCTTTGAGCTCACCTAGGAGCTCATCGAGTAACTCACCTAGGAGCTCACTAGGAGCTCACAAGTAGCTCACTTGAGCTCGGGGCTTGTCAAGTAGAGCTCACTTGACTTGAGCTTCACTTGAGCTCACCTGGGAGCTTGCCTAATATTTCACCTTGCTAACAGCTCACCTTCAGCTCACTAGGAGCTCAGCTCAGCTCAAGTAGCTCACTTGAAATGACTCACTGAGCTCACTCACACAAGCTCATCAAAAACTCACCTGGGTAGCTCACACTGTCAAAAACTCACATGGGAGCTCACCTATTAGCTCACCTTGCCAACTCACCTTGAGCTCACTTGAGGAGCTCACCTTGAAAACTCACCTTGAGCTTGTCTAGTAGCTCACCTCAAAGTTCATCGAGTAGCTCACCAATTAGCTCACCTTTCTCACTCAGATCACTCATGAGAAGCTTACCTTGAGCTCACTTGTGAGCTCACCGAGTAGCTCACTTGGAGCTCACTCACCTTGAGCTCACACAGGAGCTCACCGGTAGCTCACTTGGGAGCTCACCTAGCATCTCACCTAGGAGCTCACCTTGGAGCTAGCTCACCAAGTAGCTCACTCACTAGGAGCTCACTTGGGAGCTCTCACCAGAGAGCTCACCATGAAGCTCAAGTTGAGCTCACCCAGGAGCTCATCAGTAAATCACCATCACGGGAACTCATAGAGCTCACCTCAGGAGCTCATCAAGTAGCTCACCTAAAAACTTGAATAGGAGCTCACCTTGCTAGCTCACCTTAAGCTCACTGAGGAGCTCACCTTGCCAACTCACTTGAGCTTGTCTGAGTAGCTCACCTCGGAGTTTGTCGAGTAGCTCACCAAGTAGCTCACCTGGGAGCTCACCTAGGAGCTCACCTTGGGAGCTCACTTGAGCTCACCAAGTAGCTTGACTTGAGCTCACTTGTGAGCTTTTTAGCTCACCGAGAACTCACCAAGAGCTCACCTAGGAGCTCACTTGGTAGCTCACTTGGAGCTCACCTAGCAGCTCACTCAGGGAGCTCACCAAGTAGCTCACCAAGTAGCTCACTTGGGAGCTCTTAGGGAGCTCATCACGATCAGCTCACTTGAGCTCACTCACAGAGCTCACAGTAACTCACATAGGAACTCACCTAGGAGCTCACCTAATAGCTCTCCTTGCTCACCTTGAGCTCACCTTGAGCTCACCTTTCCAGCTCACCTTGAGCTCACCTTGCTAGCTTTCCACTTGAGCTCACCTAAGAGCTCACCTTGAGCTCACCTAGAGAAGCTCACCTAGTAGCTCACCTTGAGCTCACCTGGAGCTCAGCTCACTGAGCTCTCACTTCACCAAGTAGCTCACCTAGGATCTCAAGAGCTCTCACTTGAGCACTAGAGAGCTCACTGGGAAGCTCACTTGGGAGCTCACCTTGCTTCTCACACTTGAGCTCACCTGGAGCTCACCGAGTACCTCAACTTCACCTTGAGCTCACCTAGGAGCTCATCAAGTAGCTCACCTAAAAACTCACATGGGAGCTCACCTAATAGCTTACCTTGCCAACTCACATGGGAGGTCACCTTGCAGCTTGCCTTGAGCTCACCTTGCAGCTCACCTTAAGAAGCTCACCTTGGTAGCTCACCTTGATAGCTCACCTCAGAGAGCTCTCTCAGCTCACCTGAGAGCTCACCTGGGAGCTCACCAAGAAGCTCACCTAGGAGGCTGACTTGAGCTCACTTGTGAGCTCACTGAGAGCTCACCTTGAGCTCTCACCGAGGCTCTCACTAGGAGCTCACCAAGTAGCTCACTTGGAGCTCACCTAGAGCTCTCACCTAGGAGCTCACCGAATAGCTCACCAAGTAGCTCACTTAGGAGCTCTTATGGGAGCTCACTGATAAGCTCACTTGAGTTGAGCTCACCTAGGAGCTCATCAAGTAACTCACCTGGGAACTCACCTAGGAGCTCACCTAATAACTCACCTTGTAACTCACCTTGAGCTCACCTTGCCAACTCACCTTGAGCTCACCTTGCCAACTCACCTTGAGCTCATCTGGTAGCTCACATGTAAGCTCACCTCAAAGATTACTAATAAGCTCACTTTGAGCTCACTTGAGGAGCTCACTGAATAGCTCACCTAGGAGCTCACCTAGGAGCTTGACATGTAGCTCACCAGGAGCTTCATCAAGCTAGCTCAACTTGAGCTTCCCCAGAAACTCACTCTGAGAGCTCACCTAAAAGCTCACCTTGGCTAGCTCACCTTGAGCTCCTTAGCTCACAGGAGCTCACCGAGAGCTAGTTTGAACTTGAGCTCACCTAGAGATCTCATCAAGAGCTCACTCAAAAACTCACAATGGGAGCTCACCTGACAACTCACTTGCCAACTCACATGGAGCTCACCTTAACTCACTGAGCTCACTCACTTGAGCTCACCTTGCCAGCTCACCTTGAGCTCACCTTGAGCTCAGGTAGCTCACCTCGCTCACCTCGAGTTCATTGAGTAGCTCACCATATAGCTAGGAGCTCACTTGCTAATAGCTCACCTAGAGCTCACTCTAACAGCTCACCTGAGGAGCTCACCTAAGCAACTTGCTTGTAGGTTACTTGAGCTCACTCACTGTGTGAGCTCACCGAGTAGCTCACCAGGACTCACTCAGAGCTCTTAAGTAGCTCACTTGGAGCTCACCTAGGAGCTCACCTAGAGCTCACTGAATAGCTCACCAAGTAGCTCACCTTGGGAGCTCACTTGAGCTCACCTTGATCAAGCTCAAGTTGAGCTCACCTCAGGAGCTCTTCAGTAACTCACCTAGAGACTCACACGGAGCTCACTGGTAGCTCACTTGCTAACTCACCTTGAGCTCACTCTTGACTCACCTTGAGCTCACCTTGAACTCACCTTGAGCTCACCTCACCTGAGCTCACCTGAGAGCTCACCTAGGAGCTCACTGAGGCTCACCTAGCTCACCTGGAGCTCAGCTCACCTAGGAGCTCAGAGAGCTCACCTGAGCTCATCAGCTCTCAATTTGAGATTTCTCGAAACTCACCTAGGAACTCACCTTGAGCTCACTTGACTGCTAGCTCATCACCTTTAGAGCTCACCAAGTCACCTGAGCTTGACTTGAGCTCACCGGGAGCTCATCAAGAGTTCACACAAGCTCACCTGGGAGCTCACATGGGAGCTCACTAAGCTCACCTTACCTAAGCTCACCTAGGAGCTCACCTATCCTCAGCTCACCTTGAGCTCACTCACCTTGAGCTCACTTTGAGCTCACTTGAGCTCACCTTGAGAGCTCACCTTGAGCTCACCTCAAGGTAGCTCACTCAAGAGCTCACCTTGTAGAGCTCTCTCCAAGTAGCTCACCTGGGAGCTTGCCACCTAAGTAACTCACCTGGATCTCTCAAGCTCACCTTGGTAGTAGCTTGACTAGTAGGAGCTCACCTTGTAGCTCACTTGACTCAGCTCACTAGGAGCTCACTTGGGAGCTTCTCATGGGCTTATCGAGAGAGCTCACTTGGGACTCACACTGGGAGCTCACTGAAGAGCTCACTTGGGAGCTCACAGTAGCTCACTAAGAGCTCACTCACAGGGAGCTCTTCTCTCAGGGAGCTCACCAATCAGCTCAAGTTGAGCTCACCCGGGAGCTCACTCAAGTAACTATGCACTCACCGGGAACTCACCTTGGGGCTCACCTAGCTCACTTACACTCTCACCTTACTTACTCACCTTGAGCTCACCTTTGACTCACCTAGCTCACTTTAAGCTCACTTGGGAGCTCACCTAAGCTCACTAGGAGCTCAGTAGGAGCTCACCAAGCTCAGCTCACCTAGAGCTCACCTCGAGAGGTCACTTGAGAGCTCCTAAAAACTTGCTCTCACTGGGAGCTCACATTCACCTTAGCTCACCTCAGTTGAGCTCACCTTGAGAGCTCACCTTAGAGCTCACCAAATAGCTCAACTTGAGCTCACCTAGGAGCTCATCAAGTAGCTCACCCGAAGCTCATCAAGTAGCTCACAAAAAATCACATGGGAGCTCACACCTGACTTTCCTTACCAAGCTCACCTGGGAGCTCACCTATGAGCTCTCACCTAGGCTTAGCTCACAACTTGAGCTCACTTGAGGAGCACCTTGAGCTCACTTGAGCTCACCTTGAGCTCTCATCTGCTCACTCACCTTGAGCTCACAAGAGCTCACCTAGTAGCTCACTTGAGCTCACTGGGAGCTCACTTGGGAGCTCACAAGTAGCTCACTTAGTTGGTTCTTGAGCTCATTCACTAGAGAGCTCACTTGAATAGCTCACTCAAAAGCTCACATGGGAGCTCACTGACAGCAGCTCACCTTGCCAACTCACATGGAGCTCACCTTGCAAGATTTCACCTTAGCTCACCTTTAGCTTTCACTTACGAGCTCACTTGGGAACTCACTCTGGAGCTCACCTGGAGCTCACCTAATAGCTCACCTAGAGCTCACCTAAGTAGCTCTCACTTGAGTAGGTTATCACCTACTTGAGCTCACTTGTGAGCTCACCGAGTAGCTCACCTCACTTGGAGCTCACTTTGGAGCTCACCTAGTAGCTCACTCTGAGCTCACCTAGCAGCTCACTTGGGAACTCACCAAATAGCTTGCACCTAAGTAGCTCACCTTGGGAGCTCACCTGGAGCTCACCACTGAAGCTCAGCTCAAGTTGAGCTCACTCACTAGAGCTCACTCAAGTAGCTCACCTGAAAACTCACTCTGGAGCTTTCACTCGATAGCTCACCTCATTCTAACTCACTCTTGAGCTTTCTTGCTTAACTCACCTTGAGCTCACCTTGTTAACTCACCTTGAGCTCATCTTGGTAGCTCATCTAATCTCACCTCGGAAGAGATTTCCAAAAGCTCACCTTTGAGCTCACTGACTCACTTGAGCTCACTAGGAGCTCACCTAGGAGCTCACCTGGGAGCTCACTGGAAAGAGCTCACCCAGAGCTCATCTTGAGCTCACTCACAGCTAGCTTTCTCACCACAGAGCTCACCTGGGAGCTCACCTAGAGCTCACCTAGAGCTCACCTAGCTAGCTCACCTTGAGCTCTCACTCAAGGAGCTCACTGAGGAGCTCACTCACTTGAGCTCACTTATCAGAGCTTATCATGGGAGCACTCACTCACCAGAAAACTCACATGGGAGCTCACCTTGACTCTCACCTTGAGAAGGAGCTCACATGGGAGCTCACCTGGGCTCACTCACACTCTCACTTGCTTTTAGCTCACCTTGACTGAGCTTCTCACCTTGACTAGCTCACTTGAGCTCACCTTGAGTTCACCTAACTCACCTTGAGCTCACCTAGCTAGAGTTGAAGTTGCTCAAGTAGTAGCTCACCAGGGAGCTCACCTAAGCTCAACTTGAGAGCTCTCACCTGGAGCTCACTGAGTAGCTCACCATTAGGCTCACTTGAGCTCACTTGCTCACTCTAAGAGCTCTCTCTGCCAGTAGCTCACCTGAGCTAGAGCTCACCTTGGAGCTCACTTGGGAGCTCACTCAGGAGCTCACTGAGCTCTCACCTCTTGAGAGCTCACAGAGCTCACTCAGCAGCTCAGTTGAGCTCACTCAGCTCATCGAGTAACTCACCTAGAAAGCTCCCAGGGAGCTCACTTGGGAGCTCACCAAGCTCACCTTGAGCTCACCTTGAGGAACTCACCTTGAAGCTCTTGACTCAGCTCACCTTGAGCTCAACTCACCTTGAGCTCATTTCATAAGCTCACATGTAAGCTCACTTGGAGATTGCTTAATCAAGCTCACCTTTAGAGCTCACCTGGGAGCTCACCGAGCTCAAGCTCACCTCACCTTGGAGCTCAGCTCTGGGAGCTCACCTAAGTAGCTCACCTCAGGAGCTCACTCAGCAGCTCGACTCACTGAGCTTGAGCTTGAAAAAACTCACTGGAGGAGCTCACTTGAAGCTCACTTTTGAGCTCACTTGTGAGCTCACCGAGTAGCTCACCAGGGACCTCACTGAGGAGCTCACCAGAGAGCTCACACTGGGGAGCTCACCTAAGGGCTCACCTTGAGGCTCACCTAGGAACTCACCTAACAGCTCACTAAGTAGCTCACTTGGGAGCTCACTTGAGAGCTCACCTTGAGCTCACTGAGTTGACTTGAGCTCACCTCAGGAGCTCACCAGGACTCACCTAGGAGCTCACTTGAGAGCTCACCTTGATAGCTCACCTTTCAGCTCTCACTTGAGCTCACCTTGGAGCTCCTAGGAGCTCACCTTGAGCTCACCTTGCTTGAGCTCACCTTGACTCACTCTTGAGAGCTCAGCTCACCTTAGCTCAAGTCACCGAGTGCTCACCTTAAGCTCACCTGATAAGCTCACCTTGATTGAGCTCACTCAGAGCTCACCTAGAGCTCACCGGGAGCTCACCTAGGCTCACCACTAGGAGCTTCGATATGGGAGCTCACTAGGAGCTCACCTTGAGCTCAGCTTGACACAGAGCTTTCCCGGAGCTCACCTAAGTAGCTCACTCTAAAACTCACCTGGGACTCATCTTATCTCACCTCACTCAGGAGCTCACTTTGCGCTCAAGCTTAGCTCACTCACTTAGCTCACTAGGAGCTCACCTTAGGAGCTCACCTAGGTCACCTAGTTTAGCTCACCTTAGGTTATTCACAGAGCTCACCTTTAGCTCACCTTAGCTCACTCACTTTAGCTCACTTGTAAGCTCACTCTAAGCTCACTTGGAGCAGTTCAACTTAGAGCTTACTTTGGAGCTCACTAATTAGCTTCTAAGAGCACTCACATTTATCAAGCTCACCAAGTAGCTCACTTAGAGCTCACCTCAGAGCTCACTCATCAAGCTCACTGCAGCTCAGCTTACTCACTCAGCTAGCTTGCACATAGCTCAGCTCACTCCTTGATCACTTGAGCTCTGAGCTCACTTGCTACCAGAGCTCTAGAGCTCAAGTAGCTCAGCTCACCTAGGAGCTCACCTTGAGCTATTGAGCTCACCTAGCTGGCTCTCACCTTGAGCTCACCATGAGCTCACCTTGAAAGCTCACTAGGCTCACTGTAGAGCTCATCACTCTTGAGCTCACCTTGAGCTCACCAAGATGAGCTCAGCTCACAAAGCAGCTCACCTAGAAGCTCACTCAGCTAGCTCACTGGATCACCTTTGAGCTCACTGAGCTCAAGGTGTCTCACCTTGAGCTCACTTGAGCTCACCTAGAGAGCTTAGCTCAGTATCGAGCTTTAGGAGCTCACAGCAAACACACAAGCTCACCTAGAGCTCACCAAGCTCAGCTCTACATCACTTGAGCTCACCTTGAACTAGCTCATGCTCAGCTCACTAAGCTAGCAACTCACTTCACTTTAAGAGCTCACCTCAGCTTCACTTAACTCACTGAGCTCACTTCAGAGCTTTCAGTAGCTCTTCTTGAAAGCTCACCTAGAGCTCACAAAGAGCTCACTTAACAAATCAGGAGCTCCTTGAGGAGCTCACCTTGAGCTCTCCTCTAGCTCACTTGAGCTCACTCGAGAGCTCACCGAGTAGCTCACCAAGTAGCTCACACTTAAGCTCACTTGGAGCTCACTTGAGCTCACCTGGAGCTCACCTTGAGCTCACTTGGGAGCTCACCTAGAGCTCACCTAAGTAGCTCACTCAAGCTTTAGAGTTGACTTGAGCTTGCTTGAGCTCACCTAGAAGCTCACCTCAGTCTCAACTCACCTGGGATCACCTTGGAGCTCACTTGATAGCTCACCTTGCCAACTCACCTTGAGCTCATCTCACCTAGAGCTCACTGTAAGCTCACTCAGCTCACCTTGAGCTCAGCTCAGAGAGCTCACCTTGAGCTCACTCGATTAGCTCACAGTTGAGCTCACCTAGAGCTCACACATGGAGCTCACTGAGAGCTCACCTTGGGATCTCTCACCTTGAGCTCAGCTCACCTAAGTAGCTCACCTTGAGTCAAAAGCTCACCTTGAGCTCACCTTGAGCTCACCTTGAGCTCACTAGTAGAGCTCACATTAGCTCACCTTGAGCTCTCATCAAGCTCAGCTCACTGCTTGAGCACCAGAGCTCACCTCAAGGAGCTCACTTGTAGCTCACTCCAGAGCTCACCTGAGCTTGAGCTCACCAGTGAGCTCACTGGAGCTCACACTGAGGAGCTCCTTGGGAGCTCACCTTGAGCTCACTTCACCAGCTCACCTTGAGCTCACCTTGAGCTCTCACAGCTCACTCACTCACCTGAGAGCTCACTCTCGGTAGCTCACCTTGAGCTCACCTTGAGATTATCTTGAGCTTGCTCACCTAGCTCAGAAAGCTCACCTGAGCTCACTCTTGGGAGCTCACCTCACTCAAGTAGCTCACCTAGGAGCTCATCTAGGAGCTCACCTTGAGTAGCTCACCTAGGAGCTCACCTCAAGTAGCTCACCTTGAGCTTCACCTTGAGCTCACCTAGAGCTCACTTGAGTAGCTCACCTTAAGCTCACTCACTCACTTGAGCTCACCTTGAGGGAGCTCACCTTGGGAGCTCACTCAGTAGCTCACTCAGCTAGCTCTCAGGAGCTCACCTCAAGAGCTCACCTAGCTCACAGAACTGAGAGCTCACTCCTTATAGCTCACCTTACTCACTCAGGGCTCACATGGGAGCTCACTGAGGAGCTCACCTTGAGCTCACCTTGAGCTCACCTGAGGAGCTCACTCTTGAGTCACTCACCTTGAGCTCACTTACTCAGCTCACCTAGATCCTTGAGCTCACCTTGGAGCTCACCTTGAGCTCACCTTGCTCACCTTGCTCACAGCTCACCTTGAGCTCACCTTGCTAGCTCACTCTAGAGCTCACCTCATGAGCTCACTTGAGCTCACTTCACAGAGAGCTCACTTTGAGCTCACCTTGGGAGCTCACTGGGAGCTCAGTCACTCTCACCTTAGGAGCTCACCTAGAAGCTCACTAGAGAGCTCAGAAAGCTCAGCTCACTCTCACCTGGGAGCTCACTCACCTAGAGCTCTCTTGAGCACCTTGAGCTCACTGGAGCTCACTTGAGCTCACTCACAGTTCAGCTCACAAGTCACTCACCAAGCTCACCTGAGGAGCTCACCTTAGTAGCTCACTCACCTCACTCATGGGAGCTCACTTGAGCTCTCACCTTGAGCTCACCTTGGAGCTCACCTTGCATGAGCTCACCTTGAGCTCACCTTAGCTCACTTGCGAGCTCACCTGAGCTCACCTTTAGCTCACCTCGGAGCTCACTTGGAGCTCACCTAGAGCTCACTTGGGAGCTCACCTAGATGAGCTCACTGAGTAGCTCACCTTGAGCTCACTTATGAGCTCACCAGGAGCTCACCATTGAGCTCACTTAGGAGCTCACTAGTAGCTCACTTGGGAGCTCACCTAGCTCTTCACTGGGAGCTCACCTTGAGGAGCTCACTCACCAAGAGCTCACCTGAGCTCTGCAAGGAGCTCACTGGAGCTCACCTCACTTGAGGAGCTCACCAATTAGCTTGAGTTGAGATCACACTGGGAGCTCATTGAGTAACTCTCACAGGAACTCACCTTGTAGCTCACTTGACTAACTCACCTACTAACTCACCTTAGCTCACTCATGAGCTTGCATTGAGCTCAGCTCACCTGAGCTCTCACTTGATAGCTCACACTTGCTCACTCACTCATGAGAGCTCACCTAGAGCTCACCTATGAGCTCAGCTCACTCAAGAGAGCTCACCTAAGAGCTCAGCTCCAGAGCTCACCTGAGCTCACTGAGCTCACCTAGCTTCTCTTGAGCTCACTTGAGCTCACCTAGAGAGCTCACCTGTAGCTCACCTTGCTCAGTAAGTTCACTCACATGGGAGCTCACTCTGAGAGCTCACCTTGAGCTCAGCTTGCCTCAAAGCTCACCTTGGGAGCTCACCTAGGAGCTCACTCACTGAGCTCACCTAGCTCACCTTGAGCTCTAGAGCTCACCTTGGTAACTCACTTGAGCTCACTCTCAGCTCAGTCACTCACTCACCTGGGAGCTCACTCTAGTAGCTCACTGTCAGTAGCTCACTTGAGTTCAGCTCACTGAGAGCTCACCTAACTCACCTAGCTCACTGACAGAGCTCACCTTGCTCACTCACTTGAGCTCACCTTGAGCTCACCTTGTAGCTCACCTTGAGCTCACTTTGAGCTCACTTAGCTCAAGGAGCTCACCTACCTTACTCTAGCTCTCCTAGGGCTCACATCTTGGAGCTCACTCTAAGAGCTCACCTAGGAGCTCATCGACTCACTCAGAGCTCACTTGAGCTCACCAAAAACTCACCTAGGAGCTCACCTGAAAGCTCACCTTGCCAGCTTGAGCTCACCAAGCTCACTTGAGCTCTCACTCTAGAGCTCACCTTGAGCTCACTTGAGCTCACTCAGAGCTCACCATGAGAACTCACATGGGAGCTCACAGCTCACTCTATGAAATCACCTGGGAGCTCACCTTGGAGCTCACCTTGAGCTCACACTTCTACTCACCTGAGCTCACTTGCTCACTCACTTCCTTGAGAGCACCACTCACCTTGCTCACCTTACCTAGCTCACCTGATAGCTCACCTTCAGCTCAGCTCACCTTGGAGCTCAGTCTCAAGTAGCTCACCTAGGAGCTCACCTAAGTAGCTCACCTTAGTCACTGGTAGCTGACTTGAGCTCTCACTTGAGCTCACCAGAGCTCACCTAGAGCTCACCTTGGGCTCCTCACCTCGGGCTGCTACTCACTAGTAGCTCACCTTGGGAGCTCACCTAGAGCTCACTAGGAGCTCACCTCCAGAGCTCACTCAAGCAATCTTGAAGAGCTCACTTGGGAGCTAGCTCTTGCAGGCTCAGCTCAGCTCTCACTCAGGAGCTCACACTGAGAGCTCACCCGAGAGCTCATTGAGTAACTCACTTGAGAACTCACCTTGGAGTCACCTCTCAAGCTCACTCTTGCTCAGCTCACCTTGCAACTCACCTTGAGCTCACTCAATCATCAGCTCAGCTCACATGTAAGCTCACCTCGAGAGATTTCAAAAGCTCACCTTTGAGCTCACTTGTGAGCTCACCGAGTAGCTCACCTAGGAGCTCACTAGGAGCTCACTGCAGCTCAGCTTGAGCTCACTCACCAGCTAACTCACTTGAGCTCATCTTGACTTGAGCTTGCCCAGCTAAAACTTACCTAAGCTCACTTGAAGAGCTCACTCTCTGCTAGCTCACTCAGCCTTGAGCTCACCCAGAGCTCACCAAGCAAACTCACTTGAGCTCACCCGGGAGCTCACTCAGTAGCTCACCAAAACTCACATAAAGCTCACCTTGGAGCTCACCTTGCTAACTCACTGGGAAGCTCACTTTGCTTGCTTCACCTTGAGAGCTCACCTTGCTCACTCACCTTGCCTTCACTCACTGAGCTCACCTTGAGCTCACCTCGAGCTCACTCACTGTAGCTCACTAAGTAGCTTGAGCTCACTCAGAGAGCTCAGCTCACTAGGAGCTCACCTAGGAGCTCACCTAGTAGCTCACCAGCTCACCAAGAGCTCACCTCAAGGGAGCTCACTACCAAGTAGCTCACCTCGGGAGCTCTTGGACTCAGCTCACAGTTGAGAGCTCACTCACTTGAGCTCACCTGGAGCTCACAAGTAACTCACCTAGAAGCTCACCTAGGAGCTCACACATAGCTCACTCAAGTCTCACCTAGCTCAACTCACTTGAGCTCACTCTTGAGACTCACCTTGAGCTCACTTGAGCTCAGCTCACCTTGAGCTCACTCTTAGCTCATCATGTAGCTCACCTGTAGATCACCTTGACAGCTCTAGAGATTCACCAAGAGCTCACTCACGAGCTCACCTAGGAGCTCACCTAGAGCTCTCACCTAGGAGCTCACTAGGAGCTCACTCACTTGAGCTCAGCTCAAGCTTGAGCTCACCTTGAAACTCACCTTGAGCTCATCTCCAGCTCAGCTCACCTTGAGCTCACCTTGAGCTCACCTTGAGAGCTCACCTGAGCTCACCAAAGAGCTCTTGAGCTCACTGGAGCACCTCAGTCAGCTCACCTAGCTCACCTTAGAGCTCACCTTGAAGCTCACTTAAGAGCTCACCTCAGCTCACTTGGAGCTCTCACTTGAGCTCACCTTGAGCTCACCTTTGAGTAGCTCCTAGAGCTCACAAGGGAGCTCACCTAGCAGCTCACTAGCTCACTCTGAGCTCAGCTCAGCTCATGAGATCACTTGAGCTCACTTCTCAGCTCTTGAGTAGCTCCTCGAGAGGAGCTCACACTTGGAGCTCACCAGT
This sequence comes from Taxus wallichiana var. yunnanensis, assembly GCA_018340775.1. Lineage (NCBI taxonomy): Eukaryota > Viridiplantae > Streptophyta > Pinopsida > Cupressales > Taxaceae > Taxus > Taxus wallichiana. Next base: position 24,243,295 of record CM031237.1, on the reverse strand, counting down.
AGCTCACTTGGGCTCACACTAGCTCAGCTCACCTAAATAGCTCACCTAGTAGCTCACCAAGAGCTCTTCTAAGGAGCTCTTGAGCTCAGCTTGAGTTGAGCTCACCTTGGAGCTCACTCTGAGTAACTCACTTGAGAACTCACTCACGAGAGCTCACCGAGAGCTCACTTGAGCTCACCTCAGAGCTCACTTGCTCACCTTGAGCTCACTGCCAACTCAGAGCTCACCTTGAGCTCACCTTACCAGCTCACCTTGAGCTCATCAGTAGCTCACCATGTAAGCTCACCTCAGAGCTCACCTTAACAAGAAGCTCACCTTTGAGCTCACTCTGAGCTCACTCACCAGAGCTCACTCAGTAGCTCACTGGGAGCTCACCTCGGAAGAACTCACCTCACCTAGCTCACCTTGGAGCTCACAAGAGCTCACTCACTTGAGCTTGCCACAGGAAACTCACCTAGGAGCTCACTCTTGAAAGCTCACCTTGGAGCTCACAGAGCTCACCTTGAGCTCTCACTTGAGCTCACTCTTCACCTGAGCTCACCTCTTGGGCTCACTTGAGCTCAGCTTGAGCTCACAAGAGCTCACATGGGAGCTCACTGGAGCTCACCTTCACAGGGAGCTCACTGACAGAGCTCACCTTGATGGGAGCTCACCTTTGCTCTCACTTGAGCTTCACACCCTTGAGCTCAGGAGAGCTCACCTTACCAACTCACCTTCATCTCAGCTAGCTCTTGAGCTCTTGAGTCTCACTCGGAGTAGCTCACCAGAAGAGCTCAGCTCACCTAAGGAGCTCACCAGGGAGCTCACCTAGGAGCTCAGGAGCTCACCTGGAGCTCACTTGAGAGCTTCACTTGGGAGCTCACCTGAGCTCACACTGAGCTCACAGAGACTCAGCTCAGTTGAGCTCACCTTGAGGAGCTCAGCAGAACTCTCCTGTAACTCACCTCAGCTCACCTTGAAAGCTCACCTTAGCTCACTCACCTTGAGCTCACTTTAGTAGCTCAGCTCATGTACCTTGCTCACCTAAGCTCACCTTGCTCAAAGAGCTCACCTTTCAGCTTGCTAACTCACTGTGAGCTCACCTTGAGTAGCTCACCTAGGAGCTCACCTAGGAAGCTCAGCTCAGGCTTGAGAGCTCACTTAAGAGCTCACTCAAGAGCTCACTTGAGCTTCCTTGAGCTCACTGCACAGAGCTCACCTGGGAGCTCACTCTGATAGCTCACTTGAGAGCTCACCTTGAGCTCACCTTGAGCTCACCTTAAGCTCACCTGAGCTCTCACTTGAGAAGCTCACCTAGGAGCTCACTCAAGAGCTCTCACAGGAGCTCACTAGAGCTCACTGAGCTCTTGAGCTCTCACCTTGAGGAGACTGAGCTCACCTTGCAACTCTCACCTTGAGCTCAGCTCACTAGCTCACCTTAGCTCACCTTGAGCTCACCTCAGCTCACTTGAGCTCACTCACTCACCTGAGGCTCACTCACCTTGAGCTCACCTTCACTCAGTAGCTCACTCACTTGAGCTCACCTAGTAGCTCACCTGGGAGCTCACTCAGGGAGCTCACTAGAGCTCACCTAAGTAGCTCACTTGGGAGCTCACCTAGGAGCTCACACCAAGAGCTCACCTGGAGCTCACTTGGGAGCTCACTCTGAGCTCACCAGATCACCTCGAGTTCAGCTCACCTTGAGCTCACCTTGAGTAACTCACCTAGAGCTCAATCACTAGGAGCTCACCTTAGATCAGCTTCACTTGCTAAGCTCACCTCAGCTCACCGGAGCTCACCTAGAGCTCACCTTGAGCTCACCTTGCTCACCTCAGCACTCACTCAGTAGCTCATCTCACCTAAAGCTCACCTCATCACTTGAGCTCACAAAGTAGCTCACCTTTGAGCTCACTCTAGCTCACTTGAGCTCACTGCTCACCTAGAGCTCACTAGGAGCTCACTTAGCTCTTGCACCAAGCTTGCTTGTTGAGAAACTCACCTTGAGAGCTCACCTAGCTCACCTTAGAGCTCACCTAGCTCACTTGAGCTCACTTGAGCTCACCAGGGAGCTCACTCAGCTCAGAGCTCACCTAGAAAACTCACAGAGCTCACCTCAAGAGCTCACCTCACTCTAGAGAGCTCACCTGGGAGCTCACCTGGGAGCTCACCTTGCTCACCTTGGTAGCTCACCTTGAGCTCACTCAGGAGCTCACCTTTTGAGACTCACCTTGAGCTCACCTTGAGTAGCTCACCTCACCTCAGTTCATCAGTAGCTCACCTGGGAGCTCACGAGCTCACCAAGCTCTCAAGTAGCTCACCTAAGCTCACCTGAGCTCACCTTGAGAGCTCACCACTTGAGCTCACTGAGCTCACTTGAGAGCTCACTTGAGTAGCTCACTTGTAGACTCACACTCACCTGGAGCTCACCAAGTAGCTCACTTGGAGCTCACCTAGTAGCTCACCTGGGAGCTCACCAAATAGCTCACCAAGTAGCTCACTTGGGAGCTCTTTTGGGAGCTCACTGATCAGACAATTAGCTCAGTTGAGCTCACTTGGGAGCTCATTGAGTAACTCACCTTGGGAGCTCACCTCACAGAGCTCACCTTGAGTCAAGCTCTCACCTTGAGCTCACTTCTCACTCACACTTGAGCTCACTCCTTGCCAACTTCCTTGAGCACCTTAGCTCATCTAGTAGCTCACATGTAAGCTCACCTTAGAGATTGCTGACAAGCTCACCTTTGAGCTCACTCTAGGAGCTCACCGAGTAGCTCACCTAGGAGCTCACTGGGAGCTCACTCAGTGCAGGACAGCTCACCTAGAGCTCACTCAGCTCAAGCTTGAGCTTGAGCTTTCACTCTGACTGAAGCTCACCTAGGAGCTCCTCAGACCTCACCTTTCAGCTCACCTTGAGCTCACTAGAGCTCACCTTGAGCTCAACTTGAGCTCACTCAGAGCTCATCAAGTAGCTCACCTAAAAACTCACATGGGAGCTCACCTGACAGCTCACCTAGATCAGCTGCAGCTCAACTCACATCACATGAGCTCACCTTGCTCTTGCTCACTGAGCTCACTTTGAGCTCACTGAGGAGCTCACCTTGCTAACTCTCCTTGAGCTCATCTGAGTAGCTCACCTCGGAGTTCATCAAAATAGCTCACTTAGTAGCTCACTAGGAGCTCACCTAGCTGAGCTCACCTAGGAGCTCACTTAAGCTCACTTGGAGCTCACTTGACTCACCGAGTGAGGTCAGCTTAGACTTGAGCTCACCAGCAGCTCAGGGAGCTCACTGAGTAGCTCACTGGAGCTCACCTAGGAGCTCACTTGGGAGCTCACTCAAGCTTGAGCTCACCAAGCTAGCTCTCACTTGAGCTCACCAAGAATAGCTCACACCAGTAGCTCACCTGAGGAGCTCAGCTCTCTAGAGCTCACCTTGATCTAGCTCAGTTTGAGCTCACTTGAGCTCACTGAGCTCACCTGAGTAACTCACTGCTAACTCACTTGGAACTCACCTTGACTGACTCACCTTGAACTCACTCTTTGAGCTCACTTGCCAAGCTCACCTTGAGCTCACCTTGACAACTCACTTGCACTAGCTCACTTGAGCTCACCGGGAGCTCAGCTCTAGCTCTCACCTAGGAGCTCAGCTCAGGAGCTCAGGAGCTCAGTAGCTCACCTAGGAGCTCACTGAGTAGCTCACCTTGAGCTTGCTCAGCTCACCTAGGAGCTCACCTAGAGCTCACCTTAGCTCACTTTCACTCACTTGAGCTCACCTTGGAGCTCACCTCAAGTAGCTCAGCTCACCTTGGCTCACCTTGAGCTCACTCAAGTAGAGCTCACCAGCTCAAACTCACCTCAGGGAGCTCACTTGGGAGCTCACCTTGAAACTCACATTGGAGCTCACCTTGAGGAGCTCACCTGGGAGAGCTCACCTTGAGCTCACTGAGGAGCTCACCTTCCTAACTCACCTTGAGCTCATCTTGTAGCTCTCACCTAGAGCTCACCTCAGAGCTCACTCACCTAGGAGCTCACTAGCTCACCTAAAGCTCACTCTAGCTCAGCTCACCTAGGAGCTAGCTTGACCAGCTCAGTTTGACTCTCACTTGTGAGCTCACCTTGAGCTCACACTGGGAGAGCTCATTGGGCTCACTGGGACCTCACTCTGGGAGCTCACCAAGTAGCTCACTGAGCTCACCTAGTAGCTCACCTAGCTAGCTCTCTCACCAGAGCTCACTCAAGTCTCTCACTAGGAGCTCTCTTCAAGGAGCTCACTCAAGTAGCTCACCTGTAGCTCACTCACTTGAGCTCAGCTCATGAGCTAAGCTCACCTAGAGCTCACCTTGAGCTCAGCTCACCTTGACCAACTCACCTTGAGCTCTCACCTTGCTCACTCACCTGAGCTCACTCTCACCTGAGCTCACTCAAGAGCTCACTTGCTAAGCTCACCTTGAGCTCACTTGGAGCTCACCTGCTAGCTCACCTAGAGCTTGAGCTCACCTAGCTCACTTAGGAGCTCACCGAGCTCACTCAAAGCTCACCTTGAGCTCACCTTGAGCTCACTTGAGGAGAGCTCTCAGCAACTCACTTGCCTTGAGAGCTCACCTTGAGCTCACCTGAGCAGCTCACTTGCTTGAGAGCTCCTTGGGAGCTCATCTCAGAGCTCAACTCACTCAAGCTCAGCTCAGCTCACTAAGGAGCTCACCTCTAGCTCACTGAGGAGCTCACCTTGAGACTCACTCTAATCCTCAGCTCACTCTGAGCTCAACTCTAAGGAGTTCACTTGAGCTCACTTGAGAGCTCAGCTCACCGAGCTCTCTTGAGCTCACTTGGCACAGAGTTCTTTCAGCTCACCTTGAGCTCACCTTGAGCTCAGCTCACCTTGAGCTCACTTGAGTAGCTCACTAGCTCACTCACCTTGAGCTCACCTAAGAGCTCACCTTGAGAGCTCTTCTTGAGAGCTCACTTGAGCTCAGCTTGAGTTGAGCTCACCTAGGAGCTCACAAGAGGACTCTCACTCACTTGGAACTCACCTAGGAGAGCTCACTCACTCAGAGCTTCACACCTTGCTCACCAATCACCTTGAGCTCACTCTAGAGCTCACCTTGAGCTCACTCAGTAGCTCACTCAGTGAGCTCACTCAGGAGCACTCTTCACAGTAGCTCTCCTTGAGCTCACTCTAGTAGCTCACTTGAGAACTCACCTGGGAGCTCACTCACCTCTCACCTCACTTTCTTGACTCACCTTGAGCTCACTCACTTGAGAACTCACCTTGAGCTCATCACAAGTAGCTCACATGTAAGCTCACCTCAGAGCTTCACCAAAAAGCTCACCAGCTAGCTTACCAGAGCCTTTGAGCTCACCTTGAGCTCACCTAGCTCAGCTTGGCTCTGCTGAACTCAGCTGATAGCTCAGAGTAGCTCACTCGAGGAGCTCACTTGAGCTCATTTCAGCTTGAGCTTGAAAACTTTCCCTAGGAGCTCACCTAGCTCACACCTTGCCAGCTCACCTTGAGCTCTCACTAGCTGAGCTCACTAGAGCTCACTTCTGAAGCTCACTTGAGCTCACTTGAGCTCATCAGAGCTCACTCAAAGTAGCTCACATGGAGCTCACCTTGAGAGCACTCACTGGAGCTCACCTAGCTCACTCATCTTGAGCTCACTCACCATGGAGCTCACTCACCTTGCTCAGAGCTCAGCTCACTTGACTTGAGCTCTCACTAGGAGCTCACCTTGCTAACTCACCTTGAGCTCATCTGGTAGCTCACTCACCAGAGCTCATCAGAGCTCACCAAGCTCATCTAGCTCACCTCAGGGAGCTCACCTAAGTAGCTCACTCTAGGAGCTCACTAGGGAGCTCACTCACCTAGAGCTCACTCTGAGCTCACCAGTAGCTCTCCGAGTAGGTTCACTTGAGCTCACTTGTGCTCAGCTCACTTGCTCAGCTCACTCTAGAGCTCACCTCAGGAGCTCACTCACTGGGACCTCACTGAGGAGCTCAGCCTTGCAGCTCACCTGGTAGCTCACTCACTAGGGAGCTCACAGAAGCTAGCTCACCAAGTAGCTCACTTGGGAGCTCTTTGGGAGCTCATCAGAGCTCAGCTCACTTTGAGCACTCAGAGCTCACCTGGAGAGCACTTGAGAACTCCTCAGCTCACTAGGGAGCTCACTTTGACAACTCACCTCTACCTTAGGAGCTCACCTTGAGCTCACCTTGAGCTCACCTTGAGCTCACCTTGAGCTCACCTTGAGCTCATCTTGTAGCTCACTATGAGCACCTTAGAGAGCTCACCTAGAGCTCACCTTTCTCACGTAAGTAGCTCACCTTGGAGCTCACCTTGGCTCACTCACCTAGGCTCTCACTAGGAGCTCACCTCCTAGGGAGCTCACAGAGAGCTCACCTAGGAGCTCACCTGAGCTAGCTCACCTTGAGACTCACTTCAACTGAGCTCACAAGAGCTCACTCACCAGCTCTCACCTTGAGCTCACCTTGAGCTCACCTGAGCTCTCGATTGAGCTCACAGAAGCATTCAAGTAGCTCACCAAACTCACATGGGAGCTCACTGTTACTAGCTCACCTGCACCTTGAGCTCACCTTAGGAGCTCACTCACTTGAGCTCACCTTGCCAAGCTCACCTTGAGCTCACTTAGCTCTCACCTCAGAGCTCACCTCAGAGTAGCTCACCAGTAGCTCACCTTGAGGAGCTCACCTGGAGCTCACAGAGCTCACCTGAGCTCACTCAGCTCTCAGGCTCACTTGAGAGCTCAGCTTCAGAGAGCTCTTGAGAGCTCAGCTCAGCTCACTTGAGCTCTCACTGTAGCTCACTCAGGAGCTCACTAGGAGCTCACTGGGAGCTCACTAGGGAGCTCACCTTGAGCTCAAGTAGAGCTCACTAGAGCTCTTCTTGGAGCTCACCGAGAACTTCACTTGAGGAGCTCACCTGAGAGCTCACACTGTAAGCTCACTCACCTTGAGAGCTCACCTTGAGGGAGCTCACCTAAGCTCACCTCTAGCTCTCACCTTGAGCTCACTTGGACTCAGCTCACCTTGAAAGAGCTCACCTTGCTTCTCACCTTGCAACTCACCTTGAGCTCATCATGGTAGCTCACACATAAGTAAGCTCACCTAAAGTTTTCGAGCAAGCTCACCTTTGAGCTTTCTTTGGCTCACTGGAGCTCACCTTGAGCTCACTCGAGTAGCTCACCTAGGAGCTCACTTGGAGCTCAAGGAGCTCTTGGAGTCTCTCAGCTCAGCTAGTTGAGCTCACTAAAGCTCACCTTGAGATCTCTAGAGCTCACTTGAGCTCACTCACCTTGAGCTCACTTGAGCTCACCTTGAGCTCACCTTGAGCTCACCTCACTTGAGCTCACTCCTTGAGCTCACATTGAGCTCACCTTAGAGCTCACCTTGCCTAGAGCTCACCTTGGGAGCTCACTCAGCTCAGCTCACTTGAGCTCACTTGAGCTCACCTTAGCTCACATTGAGTAGCTCACCTTGAGCTCACCTCCTTACTCACCTTTGGAGCTTGAGTAGCTCACTTGCTCACCTCAGCTCACTTGAGAGCTCACCTAAGAGCTCTCTCAGAGTAGGTTCACTTGAGCTCACTTGAGAGCTCACAAGAGAGCTCATGAGCTCTCACTCAGGAGCTCACCTAGGGAGCTCACCAAGTAGCTCACTTGGAGAGCTCACCTAGAGCTCACTCTAGAGCTCACTCAGCTCACTGGGAGCTCACAGCTTGAGTTGAGAGCTTGAGATCACTCACTGAGCTCACTGAGTAACTCACTAGGAGCTCACCTAGGAACTCACCTAAGGATCTCACCTTGGAACTCACCTCAGCTCACAGAGAGCTCACCTTGAGCTCACCTTGAGCTCACTCTTGTCACTCACCTTGAGCTCACATGCTAGCTCACCTTGTAGCACTCACCTGAGAGATTGTTGACAAGCTCACCTTTGAGCTCACTTGGGAGCTCACCTGAGCTCACCTAGGAGCTCACCTAGGAGCTCACAAGTAGCTCACCTAGGAGCTCACCTTGAGCTCAGCTCAGAGCTTGCTCACTTGAGCTCACCTGAGAGCTCACATCTACTTGAGCTCACCTTGAGCTCACCTTGCCAGCTCACACTTGAGCTCACTTGAGCTCACCTTGAGCTTGCACTCAAGCTTGAGCTCACTCAAGCTTCAGAGAGCTCATCAGAGCTCACCTGAGAGTCACCAAGAGCTCACTCAGCTCTCACCTGAAAACTTCACATGGGAGCTCACCTGATGCTCACCTTGAAGGAGCTCACTGGGAGCACTCTCAGACTCACCTAGCTCACTCACCTTGAGCTCACTCGCTCAGCTTGAGATCACCTTGCACACTCACCTTGAGCTCACCTTGAGCTCATTCACTCTAGCTCACTCTCGAGTTTGTTGAGTAAATCTCACCTAAGTAGCTCACTTAGAGTAGCTCACTAAGCTAGCTCACTTGGGAGCTCAGCTCTAACTCACTCGGGAGCTTGACTCACAGGAGCTCACCTCTACTCACTTGAGCTCACCTCAGTAGCTCTCTAGCTCAGCTTGCTTGCTCACTGAGCTCACTTGAGCTCACTTGTGAGCTCACTAGATACCAAGCTCATCACTAGCTCACTCTAGGAGCTCACCTAGAGCTCAGCTCACCTAGCTAGCTCACCTAGGAGCTCACCTTAGCTCACCTTGGGAGCTCACCTAGTAGCTCACTGAGTAGCTTTTACTCACTTGAGCTCTCACCATGAGAGCTCACTCAGGAGCTCACCTGGGCTCTCACCTGGGAGCTCACCAGCTCACTGGGAGCTCACCTGGGAGCTCACCTAGAGCTCACTCAGTAGCTCTCTTGGGAGCTCACCTGGGGAGCTCACCTCTGAGCTCACCTTGACTTGAGAGCTCACACTGGAGCTCATCAGTAACTCACTCACCTGGGACTCACCTAGGAGCTCACCTAACATCTCACCTTGCAACTTGACCTTGAGCTCACCTTGAGCTCACCTTAGCTCACCTTGCCAACTCACCTTGAGCTCACTGAGCTCACCTCAGAGCTAGCTCACTTAAGCTCACAGAGCTCACTTAGAGCTCATCTCACTTAGAGCTCACCTAGGAGCTCACCTTAGAGCTCACCTAGGAGCTCACCTTGGGAGCTCACCTTGCTCAGCTCACTCACCTTGAGCTCACGGAGAGCTCAGCTTAGCTCACTCACCTTGGGAGCTCACTCAAGCTGAGCTCACCAGAGCTCACTTGAGAGCTCACCTTGAGCTCACTGAAAGCTCATCAAGAGCTCACCTTGGAGCTCACCAGCTACTTCACAACTCACCTTGGAGCTCACCAGCTCACTCACTCACCTTGCCTTGAGCTCACCTTGAGCTCACCTTGAGCTCACCTTAGCTCACCTTGGAAGCTCACTCACTCAGTCAGCTCTCACCTCAGAGTAGCTCACCTCAGGGAGCTCACCTAAGAGCTCACCTCAGAGCTCTCCTAGGCTAGCTCACCTAGAGCTCACTGAGAGCTCACAGGAGCTCACCTTGAGCTCACTCAGCTCACTTGAGGTAGGTTGACTTGAGGAGCTCACTTGTGAGCTCTTTGAGAGAGCTCACTTGAGGAGCTCACTTGGGAGCTCACCAAGAGCTCAGCTCACCAAGTAGCTCACCTAGGAGCTCTTCCTTGAGCTCACCAGCTCAGCTCACAGTCAGCTCACCTTGGGAGCACTCACTCAGAGTAGCTCACCTAGGAACTCACTCAGGAGCTCACCTAGATAGCTCACCTTGAAAACTCACTCACTAGCTCACCTTGAGAGCTCACCTTAAGCTCACCTTGAGCTCACCTTGACCTCACCTGAGCTCTCACTCAGCTCAGCTCACCATCCTAAGCTCACCTTAGAGCTCACCTTGAGCTTGCAGAGAGCTCACCTTTCACTCAGAGCTCACCTTGGAGCTCACCTCCGAGCTCAGCTCACTCACAGAGCTCACTTGAGAGCTCACTTGAGAGCTCACCTAGGAGCTCACAGTAGCTCACTTGAGCTTGTCTTGAGAACTTAGAGCTCACTCTCTGAGCTCACTTGAGCTCACTCACCTTCTCAGAGCTCACCTTGAGCTCACACCTTGAGCTCACTAGAAACTCCTTAGAGCTCACATAAACTCACTCACATGGGAGCTCACCTTGCAGAGCTCACCTTGAGCTCACTAGGACTCAGCTCACAGAGCTCAGCTCACCTTGAGAAGCTCACCTTGAGCTCATCTTCACCTCTAGCTCAGTCACATGAGTCTCCAAGCAGCTCTCACACTTGAGCTCACCTAGAGCTCACTGGGAGCAGTAGCTCAGGAGCTCACTTGAGCTCACTGCTTGAGCTCAGCTCACTTGAGCTCACTTGAGTGAGCTCACCTTAGAGCTCACCTGGGCTCACTGGGAGCTCACCAAGTAGCTCACTTGGAAGCTCACCTAGAGCTCACTTGAGGAGCTCACTTGAGGGCTCACTTGGAGCTCACTTGGAGCTCACCTGCTCAGCTCACTTGATCAGCTCTTCAGTTGAGCTCACCTTGAGCTCTCACTCAGAGCTCACCTGGAACTCAGGAACTCACCTTGGAGCTCACTGGGAGCTCACCTTGAGCTCACCTTGAGCTCACCTTGAGCTCACCTTGAGCTCTCACTTGAGCTCACTTGCCAAGCTCACCTTGACTCACTTGCTCAGCTCATCTTGTAGCTTGCGTAAGCTCACCTCAGAGATTTCCAACAAGCTCACCTTTGAGCTCACTGGGAGCTCTACCTGGGAGCACACTAGAGCTCACCTAGGAGCTCACCTAGGCTTGGAGAGTAGCTCACCTAGGAGCTCACTTGAGTAGCTCACTTGAGCTTGCTCAAAACTCACTTGGAGCTCATCTCTCACTGAGAGCTCACTCAGCTCTCACTAGCTCACTTGAGAGCTCACCTTGAGAGCTCACCTTGCTAACTAAGCTCACAGTGAGCTCACTCATGAGCTTCTCTCAAGTAGCTCACTCACTGGGAGCTCACATGAGGAGCTCACCTACCATAGCTCACCTTGAGAGCTCTCACTTGCAGGAGCTCTCTAGCTCAGCTCACCTTGCTCACTCACCAGAGCTCACTCACCTTGAGCTCACCTTGCTCAACTCACCTTGAGCTCACCTGGTAGCTCACCTCAAAGTTCATCAAGTAGCTCACCTAGTAGCTCACTTAGGAGCTCACCTAACAGCTCACCTAGGGAGCTCACCTAGCTAGAGCACTCACTAAGAGCTCACTTGGGAGCTAGTAGTAGCTCACTTGGTAGGTTAGCTTGAGCTCACTTGAGCTCACTCACCAGGGACACTCACCTAGGAGCTCACCTAGAGCTCACCTGGAGCTCACCTAGTAGCTCACCTGGAGCTCACTAGAGTCACTTGAGAGCTCTTCTACTGAGCTCACCTTTCAGGAGCTCACCTAGAGCTCAGCTCAGAGCTCATTGAGCTCACCTAGAGCTCACCTAGAGAACTCACCTAGCTAGCTCACTCACATGAGCTCACTTGATCAGCTCACCTTCACTCTTGAGCTCACCTTGAGCTCACCTTGAGCTCACACTTGAGCTCACCTTGAGCTCTCTGGAGCTCACCTTTGAGCTCACCTTGAGAGCTCACTTTGAGCTCAGCTCAGCTCACTAGGAGCTCACTTGGAGTCTCACTAGGAGCTCACCTAGGAGCTCACAGAGAGCTCACTAGAGCTCTGACCTAGAGCTCACTTGGAGCTCACTCTAGAGAGCTCACTGGGAGCTCACACTTAGCTCACCTTGAGCTCACTTGAGCTCACTTTAAGCTCACTTGAGAGCTCACCAGTAGCTCAGTCTCAAGCTCACCAGGAGCTCTTGTCAAGTAGCTCACCACCCAAAACTCACATGGGAGCTCACTGATAATCACTCACCTCACTTACAGCTCACCTTGAGCTCACCTTGAGCTTAGCTCTGAGCTCACCTCAGCTCACCTTGAGCTCACCTTGTAGCTCACCTCAGTAGCTCAGCTAGCTCAGCTAGCTCACTTGAGCTCACTCTGAGCTCACCTGAGAGCTCACTAGTAGCTCACTTGAGCTCAGTAGAACTTGCTCACCTAGCTCAGGAGCTCAGCTGAGCTCACTCACCTTGGAGCTCACCTAGAGCTCACTCAGCTCACTTGGAGCTCACCTAGAAGCTCTCAGGGAGCTCACCTAGGAGCTCACTTGGAGCTCACTCACTAGATCACTGAGCTCACCTGGGAGCTCACTCTAAGAGCTCACCTAGAGTTCTCACCTAGCTCACCCGAGAGCTCATTAAGTAACTCACTCTGGAGCTCACTTGAGAGCTCACTTGAGCTTCACCTTGCCAACTCACCTTGAGCTCACTTTGAGCTCACTCTTGAGCTCACCTTGCTCACTCACCTTGAGCTCATCTCAGCTCTCACTCATGTAAGCTCACCTCGAGAGATTACTAACAAGCACCTTTGAGCTCACTGGGAGCTCACCTCAGAGCTCACTAGGAGCTCAGCTCACTGGGAGCTCACTAAGTAGCTCACCTAGGAGCTCACACTCAGAGCTTGCTCACTCACTTAAGCTTTCACTTGAGAAACTCACCTGAGAGCTCACCTTGACAGCTCTCACCTTGGAGCTAGCTCCTTGAGCTCACTAGAGCTCACTAAGAGCTCACCTTGAGCTCAGCTGAGCTCACTCCAAGAGCTCACAGTAGAGCTCACTCAGCACTCACTCATGGGAGCTCACTCTTGACAGAGCTCACCTAGCAACTCACCTGGGAGCTCACCTCAGCTCTCAGGAGCTCACCTTGAGCTCACCTTGGAGAGCTCACTGAGCTCAGCTCACCTTGCCAGCTCACCTTGAGCTTGTCTTGAGCTCACCTTGAGAGCTTCATTGTTGCCACCTTAGCTCACCTCAAGAGCTCACTCACAAGAGCTCACCTAGAGCTCACTAGAGCTCACCTAGCTCACTAAGAACTCACCTCACTTGTAGCTCACCTAGGTCAGCTCACTTGAGCTTGACTCACTGAAGAGAGCTCACTTGAGACTCACCAGAGCAGCTCTCCAAAGTAACTCACCTTGGGAACTCACCTTGAGCTCAGCTCACCTTGAGCTCACCTTGCTCACTTGGGAGCTCACTGAGAGCTCACCTTAGAGCTCACCTTGAGCTCAGCTCACCTTGCTTGAGCTCACCTTCTCAGTAACTCACCTTGGAGCTCACTTGAGCTCACTTCTCACTAGCTCACATGAGCTCACTTGAGAGCTCACCTTGACTCACCTTGAGCTCACTCTTGAAAGCTCACCTTGAGCTCACCTTAGCTCACCTTTCCAGAGCTCACTCACTTGAGCTCACCTCAGAGCTCACAGAGCTTACTCACACTCGGGAGCTCACCTTCAGAGCTCAAGACCTTGATTGAGGAGCTCACCTTGAGCTCACTCTGAGCTCTTGAAGAGCTCACTCAGCTCACTCACATGGGCAGCTCACTTTGAGCTCACCTTGAGCTCACCTAGGAGCTCACCTTAGATAGCTCACTTGAGGAGCTCACCTTGAGCTCACCCTTGGAGCTCACCTCAGTAGCTCACTTTCAGCTCACCAGAGCTCACCTGAGCTCACAGCAGCAGCTCACCTAGAAACTCACATGGGAGCTCACCTCAAACTCACTGACACCTAGGGAGCTCACCTCACTCAGCTCACCTTGAGCTCACACTCAGAGCTCACCTTTAGCTCAAGTTGCTCACACTGAGCTTGCTCACTTGCTCAGCTCACCTCAGCTCACTGAGCTCACTCACCAAGTAGCTCACCTTGGAGCTCATGGGAGCTCACTAAGTAGCTCACCTTGGGAGCTCAGCTCAGCTCACTAGGAGCTCCTGGAGCTCACCAAGTAGCTCACTGAGCTTCACTCAGCTCACTTGAGCTCACTCTTGAGCTCACTCAGGAGTCTCACTGGAGCTCACTCACCAAGTGCTCAGCTTGAGCTTGGGAGCTCTGAGAGCTCACTAGAGCTCACCTAGGAGCTCACACCTTGGGAGCTCACTCAGGAGCTCACTCAGCTCTTAATTGCTCACCTTGCAGGAGAGCTTCCTGGAGCTCACTTTTGAGCTCACCAGTAGCTCAGCTCACCTCAGAGCTCACCTGAGAGCTCACATCAGAGCTTGAGCTCACACTGAGAGCTCATCAGGAACTCACTTGGGAACTCACTAGGAGCTCACCTCCAGAGCTCAGTCACCTTGCCAACTCACCTTGAGCTCTTCACTTGACTCACCTTGACTCACTCACCTTGAGCTCTCTTGCCTCAAGCTCACCTTGAGCTCATCTTTAGCTTCACTGTAGCTCACCTTGAGAGCTCACTAGCTCACAAGCTCACTCTTGAGCTCACTTGGGAGCTCACCGAGCTCTCACCTAGGAGCTCACCAGCTTGAGGAGCTCACTCAGAGAGCTCACTTGAGCTCACTCAGACTTGAGCTCACTTGAGCTCACTGAGCTCACCTAGAGCTCTCACCTTGAGCTCACCTTGAGCTCATCTAGAGCTCACCTTGAGCTCACAAGCTCTCACTCTAGGAGCTCACCTTGTAGAGCTCACCTAGGGAGCTCACTCACAGAGAGCTCACCTTGGAGCTCACCTGGGAGCTCACCTAGAGCTCACTTGAGCTCACCTTGAGAGCTCTCACTTGAGCTCACCTTGCCAAACTCACCTTGAGCTCACCTCTGTAGCTCTCACTTGGCTCATGAGCTCACCTTGCTCAGCTCACAGTAGCTCACCAGAGCTCTCACCTTGAGCTCACCTCAGAGCTCACCTCAGCTCACTTTGAGCTCAGCTCACTCACTGAGCTCACTGAGAGCTCTCACTCGAGAGCTCACCTAAGAGCTCACCTAGTAGCTCACTTGGGAGCTCACCTAGAGCTCACTTGAGAGCTTGGGACCTCAGCTCACTCAACTCACCAAGGAGCTCACTTGAGAGCTCTCTCGGGAGCTCACCCTGGGAGCTCACTTTGAGCTCAGCTCACATGGAGCTCATCATGAGCTCAACTCTCCTGGGAGCTCACTTGGAGCTCACCTGAGAGCTCACCTTACTCACCTCACCTTGACTCAGCTCACTTGCTCTCACCTTTGAGCTCACCTTGCAAACTCACCTTGAGCTCACCTAGCTTGCATTGAGCTCACTCACTGAGAGCTCACACTGAAGCTCACCTTTGAGCTCACCTTGGATTCATCAGCTCACCTAGGAGCTCACCTCAGGAGCTCACCAGAGCTCAGCTCACTAGAGGCTCTCACTGAGCTCAACTCACTTGAGCTTGATCAGAACTCACTCTTGAGCTCTTGGAGCTCACTTGAGCTCTCACCTAAGCTCACCTTGAGCTCACCTTGAGCTTTCCTGAGAGCTCACTCCAAGCTCTTGACTCAAGTAGCTCAGTAGCTCTCACCTAGAAGCTCACCTGGGAGCTCAGCTCACCTCACTCACATGGGAGCTCACTTGCCAGCTCACCTTGCCTTAGCTCACCAAGGAGCTCACCTTAGCTCACCTTGAGCTCACTTGGAGCTCACTTGAGCTCACCTTGCCTCAGTTGGAGCTTCACCTAGCTCACCAAGAGCTCACCTTGAGTAGCTCACCTAAGAGCTCACACGAGTAGCTCACTCACTTGAGCTCACTCACTGGAACTCACCAGCTTGAGCTCACTTGAGCTCACTCTGGTGAGCTCACCAGGAGCTCACTCAAGGAGCTCACTTGGGAGCTCACCTCACCTCAGAGCTCACTAAGAGCTCACCTGGAGCTCACCTTGAGCTCACTAGGAGCTCACCTGAGAGCTCACCTAAGTAGCTCACTCACCAGTAGAGCTCTTGGGACTCACCTAGCTCAGCTCACCTTAGCTCAGTTTGAGCTCACCTTGAGCTCACCGAGTAACTCACCAAGAACTCACTTGGGAGCTCACTTCACTCAGAGCTCACCTTACTCACTCACTTGACTTGAGCTCACCTTGCTAACTCAAGCTCACTCACTCTCACCTTGCCAGCTCACCTTGAGCTCATCTAGTAGCTCACATGTAAGCTCACTCAGATTACTCACCTTTGAGCTCACCTTTGAGCTCACCTAGGAGCTCACAGAGTAGCTCACCTAGGAGCTCCTAGGGAGCTCAGGAAGCAGTAGCTCACTCTCTCGAGAGAGCTCATCTTAGCTCAACTCACTTGAGCTTGAGAGCTTGACCACCTGGAGCTCACCTTGGAGCTCACCTAAGCTCTCACTTGAGCTCACTTGAGCTCACTAGGAGCTCAGCTCACTCGAGCTCACTTGAGAGAACTCACTTGAGCTCACTTGAGAGCTCACTCGAGCTCTCACTCAAGAGCTCCTTGAAGCTCACATGGGAGCTCACTTGAGCTCACCTGCCTCACACAAGCTCCTTCTCACCTTGAGCTCACTTGGGCTCCTTGAGCTCACTCACACTTGAGCTCACTCTTCAGAGCTCACCTTGAGCTCACCTTGAGAGCTCACCTAGTAACTCACCTTGAGCTTGTTGAGAGCTTGACTCACTAAGCTCTCACCTAGGAGCTCACTCACTCAGACTCTCACTCACTGAGCTACCTAGGAGCTCACTTGAGTAGCTTTTCTCTAGTAACTCACTTGGGAGCTCACTAAGGAGCTCACTAGGAAACTCTCACTAGCTCACTCACCATCTCACCTGAGCTCACCTAGGAGCTCACTTGGAGCTCACCTCAAGCTAGCTCACCTTGAGCTCACTCACGAGCTCACCTCAGGCTCTAGCTCACTCGAGAGCTCACCTTGAGCTCAGCTCTCTTGGAGCTCACTTGGCTCAGCTCACTTGAAGCTCACTCAGCTAGCTCACTGAGGAGCTCACCTTGGCTCACTCACCTAGGAGTTCACCAGGAGAGCTCAAGAGACTTGAGCTCACTTGAGCTCACCTTGAGCAGCTCACTGACTGAGCTCACTTAGAGCTCACCTACTAGCTCACCTTGGGAGCTCACTAGTAGCTCACTTGGGAGCTCACTTGAAAGCTCACTCACCTCAGCTCACCTCAGCTAGGAGCTCACTCTTGAGCTCACTCACCGAGAGCTCACCAGAGCTCACCTTGAGCTTGAGCTCTCTGAGGAGCTCACTCTTGAGCTCACCTTGAGCTCACAGAAGCTCACTGGCTCTTGAACTACTCACTCACATCTCAGGAGCTCAGCTCACCTGGCTCCTTGCTGAGCTCACCTTGGAGCTTTACCTCATCAGCTCACCTTGCTCACTTCAGCTCACCTTGAGCTCTCTCTAGAGCTCACCTCAGCTCTAACTCACCTTGAGCTCACCTCAGCCAGTAGGAGCTCACTTGGAGCTTTTCAAGTAGCTCACCAAGTAGCTCACTTGGAGCTCACTCTAAGAGCTCACTCTCAAGAGCTCACCTGATTTAGCTCACCTGGAGCTCACTAAGCTAGCTCACTTGAGAGAGCTCACTTAGAGCTCACTAAGTAGCTCACCAAGTAGCTCACTTGGGAGCTCACCTAGCTCAGCTTTGAGCAAGCTCACTTGAGCTCACCAAAGTCAGCTCACTCAAGAGCTCACCTTGAGCTCACTCTAGCTCAAGCTCACACTTGAGCTCTTGAAGCTCACCTGAGAACTCACTGAGCTCACTCAGGAGCTCACCTAGGAGCTCACCTTGGGAGCTCACCTCAGCACTCACACTGAGCTCACTTGAGAGGAGCTCACCTTGAGATCACTCAGGAGCTCACCTCTCACCTTGCTTGACTTGCTCAGCTCACCAGTAGCTCACCCAGAGCTCACCCAGAGCTCACAGTAGCTCACCTAGAAACTCACCACTTGAGAGCTCTCACCAGAAACTCACCTATGACTGAGCTCAGCTCACCTTGAGCTCACCTTAAGCTCACCTTGAAAAGCTCACTTGACCTTGAGCTCACCACTCTTGAGAGCTCACCTTGAGCTCAGCTCACCTAGAGCTCACCTTGAGCTCACACTTGAGCTCACTTGAGCTCACTCAAGGAGCTCACTGGGAGCTCACTGAGCTCAGGGAGCTCATACTCACTGAGCTGAGAGCTCACTTGAGTGAGCTCACTTGAGCTCTCACCTTGAGCTCACTTGAGCTCACACTTGAGCTCACATCTTGAGCTCAACTCACTCACTTGAGGAGCTCACTAAGAGCTCACCTAGAGCTCACAAGGGAGCTCACCAGTAGCTCACCTGGTAGCTCACTTGAGCTCTCTTGCACCTAGGAGCTCACCTGATTAGCTCACCAGTTGAGCTCACCTTGAGAGCTCTCCCGAGTAGCTCACCTTGAGTACTCAGAGCTCACTCAGGGAGCTCACTCTCACTCAGCTCACTTGCTAGCACTCACCTGAGCTCACCTTGCTCTCACCTTGAGCTCTCACTTGAGCTCACCTTGCCAACTCACCTTGAGCTCATCTAGCTAGCTCACATGTAAGCTCACCTCAAGAGAGATTCATCACAAGCTCACCTTTGAGCTCACCTGGAGCTCACTGGAGCTAGCTCACCTAGGAGCTCACTGGAGCTCATAAGCTCAGCTCAGCTAGAGCTCACTCTCAGCTTGAGCTCAGCTTTGAGCTTGCTTGAGCTCACTTGGAGCTCACACTTGAGTCAGCTTCTCACTTGAGCTCACTCATAGAGCTCACCTTGAGCTCACCTAGAGCTAGCTCACCTTGAAGCTCACTTGAGCTCACCTTCATGAGCTCACATCAGGAGCTCTGAGATCAACTAAGCTCACCTCAGAGCTTCACTTGGGAGAAGCTCACCTGAGAGCTCACCTTGCTCAGACTCACTTACTGGGAGCTCACTCACCTTACTAGCTCACTTGAGCTCACCTGAGGAGCTCACCTTGACAACTCACCTTGAGCTCACTGGTAGCTCACCTCAGCTCACTTGAGCTCACCTCGGTAGCTCACCTCACGAGCTCACTCAACAAGAGCTCCTAGGAGCTCACCTAATAGCTCACCTGGAGCTCACCAGTAGCTCACCGAGTAGGTTTACTTGAGCTCACTTGTGAGCTCACCAAGCAGCTCACCAGGGAGACTCACCTGGGAGCTCACCTGGGAGCTCACCAAGTAGCTCACTTGAGAGCTCACCTAGGAGCTCTCACTTGGGAGCTCACCAAAAGCTCACCAAGTAGCTCACTTGGAGCTCACTTGGGAGCTCAATCTCACTGAGCTCAGCTTCTCAGCTCAGCTCACTCAAGAGCTCACTTAGCTAACTCACCTGGAGCTCACCTGAGAGCTCACTCACTCTAGCTCTTGCTAGCTCACTTTAGCTCTCACCTTGGAGCTCACTTGAGCTCACCTCACTTCTCACCTTGAGCTCTCACTTGAGCTAGCTCACCTGAGAGCTCACTCTTGAAGCTCACCTGAGCAGCTCACCTAGGAGCTCACTTGAGCTCACTCACCTAGGAGCTCACCTAGCTAGCTCACACTGGAGCTCACCTTGAGCTTGACCGAGCTTGAGCTTGCCTTGAGCTCACTCACATTGGGAGCTCACCTGAGCTCACCTTGCTCACCAACTCACTTTGCTTCACCTTGACTTCAGGGAGCTTGGGAGAGAGCTCAGCTCAGTAGCTCACTTGAGCTCACCTAGAGCTCACCTGGAGCTCACCATCAAAAACTCACATGGGAGCTCACCTAGGAGAACTCACATTGGAGCTCACCTATGGGAGCTCACCTTGAAGCTCACTCACTTGAGCTCACCTTGGAGCTCACCTTGAGAGCTCACTGAGCTCAGCTCCTTGAGCTCACCTAAGAGAGCTCACCTAGAAGCACATAGGAGCTCACCAGGGAGCTCACCTCAAAAGGAGCTCACCTGGGAGCTCACTCAGTAGACTCACCTTGCTCTCCTCATTTCTCAGCTCTCTAGCTAGCTCACCTCAGGAGCTCAGCTTGAGCTGAGCTGGGTCACTCTGCTAGCTCACCAGTAGCTCACCAGAGCTCACATGGAGCTCACTTGAGAGCTCACTTGGAGCTCTCACAATGGAGCTCACCTCAGCTCACTTAGAGCTCACAGACTGGAGCTCACTTAGCTCAGCTCACCTCAGCTACTCACCTTGAGCTCACTTGAGCTCACTTAGGAGCTCACCTTACTAACTCACCTTGAGCTCACTCAAGCTCACCTCACTCAGCTCATCAAGTTCATCGAGTAGCTCATAAAGTAACTCACTTGGAGCTCACCTAAGTAGCTCACCTTGGGAGCACTCACTGAGCTCTTCTCTCACACTTGGAGCTCACTGAGTTTCACTCACCAGCTAGCTTTCACTTGAGCTCACCTGAGCTCATCTAGGAGCTCACCTGGAAATCACCTTTGGAGCTCACTCTGACCTCACTCTTGAGCTCACTCACCTTGAGCTCACCTTGAGCTCACCTTGAGCTCACCTTGCTCACTCTCACTCACTCACATGAGCTCACCTTGAGTAGCTCACATGAAGCTCACCTCACCGAGCTAGCTCACTTGCTCAGAGAAGCTCACCTAGAGCACCTAGGAGCTCACTTGAGCTCACTCAGCTCAGCTCTGCTGAAGTTCAGTAGCTCACTGAGGAGCTCTCACCTAGTAACTCACCTTGGGACTCACTTGGGAGCTCACCAAGTAGCTCACTTGAGCTCACTAGGCTCACCTGAGAGCTTCTGGAGCTCACCTAAGCTCACCTCGAGCTCACTGGAGCTCACTTTTAGAGCTCACCTGAGAGAGCACACTTGAGGAGCTCACTCTGATCAGTAGCTCACTCTACGAGCTCTCTGTCAGTAGCTCACTTGAGCTCACCTGAGCTCACTTAGCTCACCTTGAGCTCCTTACACCTTGAGCTCACCTCACTGAGCTCACCTTAGCTCACTTAGCTCACTCACCTCAGCTCATCTCATAGCTCACCTGTAAGCTCACCTTAGATCACTCAACAAGAGCTCACCTTTGAGATACTCACTTGGAGCTCACTAGGCTCAGCTCACCTGGAGCTCAGTAGGTCTCTTGGAGCTCACCTTAGCTCACTCACTAGAGCTCATCGAGTAGCTTGACTTGAGCTTGCCTCACCTAGGAGCTCACCTTAGGAGCTCACCTTGCCAGCTCACCTTGAGCTCACCTGAGCTCATCTTGAAGAGAGCTCACTCACCTAGAGCTCACCTAGGAGCTCATCAAGCAGCTCACCTGAAAACTCACATGGGAGCTCACCTAGCTCACCTTACTAACTCACATGGGAGCTCACCTATCAGCTCACCTTGCTAGCTCACTTGAGCTCACTAAGAGCTCACCTTGAGCTCACCTTGAGCTCATCTTGGTAGCTCACCTCAGAGCTTCACCTGAGAGCTCACAGAGCTCAGCTCTCAGCTCACCTACTCATCTCGGAGCTCACTAATAGCTCACTCACCTAGAGCTCACCTAGCTCACCTTGAGCTCACCTTGAGACTCAGGAGCTCACCGAGTAGCTCACCGAGTAGAGCTCACTTGAGCTCACTTACTGAGCTCACCTATAGGGCTCACTCGGGGGCTCACACTGGGAGCTCACCAAGTAGCTCACTTGGGAGCTCACCTAGTAGCTCACTTGGGAGCTCACCAAATAGCTCACCAAGTAGCTCACCTGGGAGCTCACCTTGGAGCTTGCTCACTCAGCTCACAGCTCAAGTTGAGAGCTCACCTGTAGAGCTCACCTTGTAACTCACCTAGGAACTCACTACTAGGAGAGCTCACCTAGCTCTCCTTGCCTAGCTCACTTGAGCTCACCTTGCTCACCTTGAGCTCACCTTGAGCTCACTCTTGCTCAGCTCACCTTAGAGCTCACTCAGTAGCTCATGCAGAGCTCACCTCACCTCTTCCTTCAAGCTCACTTTGAGCTCACTGGGAGCTCACTCTAGCTCGGAGCTCACCTAGAGCTCGGCTCACTGGGAGCTTGAGAAAGTAGCTCACTAGGAGCTCACTCGATTGAGCTTTCCTTGCTAGCTCACCTTGAGCTCACTTGAGAGCTCACCTTGCTCACCAAGCTCAGCTCACTTGAGCTCACCTAGGAGCTCACAAGTAGCTCACCTTGAGCTCTCACTTGGAGCTCACCTTGAGCTCACTCACAGCTCATGGGAGCTCACCTATGAGCTCACCTTACCAACTCACCTTGAGCTCACTCAGGAGCTCACTTGAACTCACTGAGCTCACTTGAGCTCACCTCACCTTGAGAGCTCACTTGAGTTCACTCACCTTGTAGCTCACTCAGAGCTCAGCTCACTCACCTGTAGCTCACCTAGAGCTCACTCACTAAGCTCCACGAGGAGCTCACTGGCAGCTCAGCTCACTTAACAGCACTCAGCTCAGCTCACCTAAGCTCACTTGAGTAGCTCACCTTGAGCTCACTTGAGTGAGCTCACTTGACACCTTGAGAGCTCACCTCCTAGGGCTCACCTAGAGAGCTCACCAGTAGCTCACTCACTGGGAGCTCACCTGAGCTCTCACTCTAGGAGCTCACTCAACTCACTCACCTTGAGCTCACTCAGGAGCTCTTCTAGCTCACTCAGCTCAGCTCACCTTGAGTTGAGCTCACATTGAGCTCATCGGAGCTCACTCAGGAGCTCACCTTGAGCTGCTTGAGAGCTCACCTAGCTCACCTTAGCTCACCTCACTCACCTTGAGCTCACTTTGCCTCACTTGCCTTGAGCTCTCACCTTGCTCAGCTTCACCTTGAGCTCACTTGCTTGAGCTCACCTGAGAGCTCACCTTGAGCTTCACTGCTCACCTAGGAGCTCACCTTGAGCTCACCTCGAGCTCACCTTGAGCTCACTTGAGAGCTCACTCATAGCTCACTTTGGAGCTCACTCAGAGAGCTCACCTTAAGCTCACCTAGGGAGCTCACTAGAAACTCACTTGAGAGCTCACTGAGCTAGCTCACTGAGCTCACTCAAGAGCTCACCTAGAGCTCACTGGGAGCTCACCTAGAGCTCACTTGCAAAGCTCAGCTCACCTCACAGTCAGAGAGCTCACCCGAGAGCTCTCCTTGAGCTCACTTGAGCTCACTGACTCACTCAGCTCTCACTAGAGCTTCACTCAAGTAGCTCTCACCTAAACTCACACATGGAGCTCACTAATAGCTCACCTTAGACACCTTAGCTCACTCAGGCACTATCTCACCTCACTCATAGCTCTTGAGCTCTCACTTTCTCACTCACTTGGAGCTCACTAAGAGTCCTCACCTTGCTAGCTCTCACCTTGAGCTCACTTGAGCTCACCTCGGAGCTTCTTCAGCTCACCTAGCTCTCACCTAGGAGCTCACACTAGAGCTCACCTAGCTCACAGTAGCTCACCTCACTAGCTCACTTGACTGGAGCTCACCTAATAGCTCACTTCAAGAGCTTTGAGAGCTCACTAGCACCTGACTCACTTGAGCTCACTTGAGAGCTCACCTAGTAGCTCACCTGAGACTCACCAGGAGCTCACTTGGCTCACTCACTCAGAGCTCACCTAGGAGCTCAAGCTCACCAGCTCACTCACCAAGTAGCTCACTCACTAGGAGCTCACTGGGAGCTCACCTTGCTGAGAGCTCAGTTGAGCTCACACCAGGCTCACTCATCTGAGCTCACCTTGAGAACTCACACTGGGAGCTCACCTTGAGCTCACTACACTGACTTGACTTGAGCTCACTCACTCTCACTCAAGCTTACCTTGAAAGCTCACTTTCCTTGAGCTCACTCTTGAGCTCACCTAAGTAGCTCACCTAAGAGATTTTCACAAGCTCACTCTTTGAGATTGAGCTCACCTAGGAGCTCACCTAGCTCACAGCTCACAGAGCTCACTCCTAGAGCTCACCAAGCTCACTCAGCTCACTTAGGAGCTTGTTGAGTAGCTTGACTTGAGCTTCCTGAGAACTCACCTTGGGAGCTCACCTTGACTAGCTCACTTGCTCACTCACCTTGAGCTCACTCACTGAGAGCTCACCTGGAGCTCACCTCAAGCTCACCTTGAGCTCACTCAGAGCTCACTCTCACTAGAGCTCACACATGAGCTCACCAGAGCTCACCTAAGAGCTCACTTGGGAGCTCACTGAGAGCTCACTCAGCTTGAACTCAAGGAGCTCACCTCAGGAGCTCACCTATCAGCTCACACTTGAGCTCACCTTGAGCTCACTCAAGGAGCTCACCTTGAGCTCACCTCACTGAGCTCATCACTCTAGCTCACCTTAAAGTCATTGAGTAGCTCACTTAGCTCACTCACTCACACGAGCTTGCCTTAGCTCACCTACTAGCTCACTTGAGCTCACCACTGAGAGCTCACCTTGAGCTCTCACTCAGCTTTGAGCTCACTTGAGCTCACTTGAGAGCTCACTTGAGCTCACTTGAGCTCAGCTCAGCTCACCTGGAGCTCAGCTCTCGAGCTCACTCACCTGCTCACTCACCTAGGAGCTCACACTAAGTAGCTCACTTAGCAGAGCTCACCTTGAGGGAATAGCTCACTTGTAGCTCACCTAGGAGCTCACTTGAGCTCACCTGGAGCTCACCTCAGAGCTTGAGCTCACTCACTCGAGAGCTCACCTTGAGTCAGCTCACTGACTAGCTCACCTCAGGAGCTCTCACTCAGGAGCTCACCTTAAAGCTCACTCAGAACTCACCTGAGAACTCACTCTCACCTAGAGCTCACCTTGACAGCTCACCTCAGCTCAGCTCTTGAGCTCACTTGCAGAGACTCACCTTGAGCTCACCTTGAGAGCTCACCTTGAGCTCACTCAGAGCTCACCTCTAGGAGCTTTCACTGAAGTAGCTCACCAAGTAAGCTCTCCTAGGAGCTCACTGGGAACACTCACTCAGCTCACTTGACTTGAGCTCTCACCTGAGCTCACTTGACTCACTCTGTGAGCTTGAGAGCTCACTGTAGAGTTCACTTACTTAGAGCTCACCTACTAAGCTCTCACTTGAGTAGCTCACCTAGTAGCTCACCTGGGAGCTCACCTGAAGCTCTAGGAGCTCACCTTGAGCTCACACTTGAAGGAGCTCACCTTGAGCTCACTCAGCTAGCTCAGCTCTCAGTTGAGCTCACTCCTAGGAGCTCTCATGGGAGTAACTCACCTAGGAGCTCACTTGGAGCTCACCTTGAGGAGCTCACCTTACTCTCACTCAGAGCTCACCTGAGCTCACCTTGAGAGCTCACCTTGCTCACTCACTCACCTTGAGCTCACTTGAGTAGCTCACCTTGAGCTCACCTCAGAGCTCACTTGAGCTCACCTCTAGGAGCTCACCAGCTAGCTCACTTGAGCTCACCTCAGAAGCTCACCTGAGCTCACCAAGGAGCTCACCTAGAGCTCACTGGAGAGCTTGAGAGCTCATTCAAGTAGATCTCTCAGAGCTCACTTGGAGCTCACCACGGGAGCTCACTAGCTCACCTTGCAAGCTCACCTTGAGCTCACCTGAGCTCACCAGAGCTCAAGCTTGACTCACGAGCTCACCTGGGAGCTCATCAAGTAGCTCACCCAAAAACTCACATGGGAGCTCACCTGATAGCTCACCTTGCTAACTCACATGGGAGCTCACCTATGAGCTCACTCTTACTCAGCTCACTTGAGCTCACCTTGAGCTCAAGCTCTTTGAGCTCACCTTGAGCTCACTCTGAGCTCACTCAGGTAGCTCACCTCACTAGCACACACTACTCAGCTCACCTAGGAGCTCACCTAAGGAGCTCACCTCAGGAGCTCACCTGAGTAGAGCTCACTCACTGAGTAGCTCACTTGAGCTCACTTGGGAGCTCACTTGAGAGCTCTCACTCACTGAGCTCAGCTCACTTGGGAGCTCACCTAGTAGCTCACCACAGCTTCACCTGGAGCTCACAGGAGCTCACTCAAGTAGCTCACTGTGGAGCTCACCCTTGAGTTTCACTCGAGCTCACCTCAGAGCTCAGCTCAGAGTTGAGCTCACCTAGTAGCTCAGCTCCAAGTAGCTCACCTAGGAACTCACTTGGGAGCTCACTGACTAGCTCACTCACCTAGCCTCACTTCAACTCACTTTTGAGCTCACCTTTCACCTTGCCAACTCACCTTGAACTCTCACTTGCCTCACTCACCTTGAGCTCATCTGAGTAGCTCTGGGAGCTTGTAGTAGCTCACCTCAGAGATCACTTGAGCTCACTTGAGCTCACCTTTGAGCTCACCTAGGAGCTCACCTTGAGAGCTCACTCAGGCTCACCTAGGAGCTCACTCAGGCTCACCTCAGAGCTCACAGAGCTCAAGCTCACCTAAGAGCTCACCAAGCTCACTAGCTTGACTTGAGCTCACTTAAAACTCACTGGGAGCTCACTCAGCTCTCAGCTCACTTGCTCACCTTGAGCTCACCTAGGAGCTCACTAAGCACTCACTTGAGAGCACTTGAGCTCACCAGAGCTCACTCATAGCTCACCTGAAAAACTCACACTGGGAGCTCACACTTTGAGCTCACCTTAGCTTCACCTCACCTGACTCTCTCACCTCGAGCTCACCTTCACCTCACTCACCTTGAGCTTCACCAATGAGGAGCTCACCACCTTGCTCAGCTCACCTTGAGCTCAGCTCACTTGTAGCTCACCTCGAGCTCACTTGAGCTTTCTCACCTGTAGCCCAAGAGCTTTCCTACTCATCACTAGGAGCTCACCTAGGAGCTCACTCACAGTAGCTCACCAGTAGGTCACTTGAGAGCTTGCACTTGTGACTCACCTCAGTAGTAGCTCACTTGAGAGCTCACCTAGGAGCTCACTTGGGAGCTCACAGCTTCAGGGAGCTCACCTAGAGCTCAGCTCAGCTCTAGCTCACTAGAGCTCACCTAAGGAGCTCACCAAGTAGCTCACCTGGGAGCTCTTCTAGGAGCTCACTTGACTAGCATCAAGCTCACCTTGAGCTCACACTTGAGAGCTCACTCCTTGAGCTCACCTCAGTAACTCACCTCACGGAACTCACTCACCAGAGCTCACTCACTTGAGCTCACCTTCAAACTCACCTTGAGCTCACCTTGAGCTCACTTGCTCACTGAGCTCTTGCTAGCTCACCTTTAGAGCTCACTTGAGCTCACCTCACTCTTAACTCACCTTGAGCTCATGATGAGTAGCTCAGAAGTAATCTCACCTAGAGATTTGCTAGAGCTCACCTTTGAGAGCTCACTAGAGAGAGCTCACCAAGTAGCTCACCTAGAGCTTGCTTTGGGAGCTCACTGATCAGCTCACTTGCTAGCTTGCTCTCTGAGAGCTCACTCAGGCTCACTTGAGCTCACCTTGGAGACTCTCACTCCTGAGCTCACCTAGAGCTCACTCAGAGCTCACCGAGCTCACTCTCACCAGAGCTCACCTTGAGCTCACTCACTCAGAGCTCACCTTTAGCTCACTAGAGCTCACCTCAGCTAAGCTCACCTTGAGAGCTCAGCTCACTCTATCAGCTCACCTTGAGCTCACTCACTTAGCTCAGCTCACCATGAGCTTGCTCACTTGCTCCTCAAGCTAGCTCACATTGAGCTCACATGGGAGCTCACCTCACTCACCTGAGCTCACTGAGATCACTCACACTTGACCAAGCTCAGCTCACCTTGGAGCTCACCTTGAGCTCACCTTGAGAGCTCACTTGAGTTGCTCACCAGCTCAGCTCACTTGAGAGCTCTCTGGCTTGAGCTCACCTGAGCTCACCAGTGGAGCTCACTTGCAGCTCACCTAGGGAGCTCACTAGCTCACCTAGGAGCTCACCTGGGAGCTCACACTAGCTCACCTTGAGCTCACTAAGAGCTCACCTAAGTAAGCTCACCTTGAGTCAGCTCACTTGAGAGCTCACTCATCAGCTCATTGAGAGCTCACCTTGAGAGCTCATCACTAGTAGCTCACTAGGAACTCACTCAGAGCTCACTTGACTCACTTAGCTCACTTACTTGAGCTCACCTTCTCTAGCTCTCACCTTGAGCTCAGCTCAGCTCACCTTGAGCTCACCTCAGTAAGCTCACTTGAGCTCACCTCCTGAGAGCTCACTCGAGCTCACTCCAGAGCTCACACTAGGAGCTCACCTAGGAGCTCACTCACTAGCTCACTGAGCTCACACACTCAGAGAGCTCACCCAGAGGCTCACTTGAGCTCACTTGAGCTCAAGCTCACTCAGAGCTCACCTGAGCTCTCACCTTGGAGCTCACCTTGAGCTCACCAGCTCACTTGAGCTAGAGCTCTTGGGAGCTCACTCAGCAGCTCACTAAGTAGCTCACTTAGAGCTCACCAAGGGAGCTCTCACCTCACTCACTCACCACTCCTTCACTCACTTGAGTCACCTTGCTCACTCTTGAGCTCACTTGAGCTCACCTTGAGCTCTTGGAGCTTGACTCACTCACCTCACTTGCTCACTCACCTTGTAGTCACTCACCTTGCTCGAATTCATCAAGCTCAAGCTCTCACCTAGGAGCTCACCAACTCACTCACCAGGGAGCTCACCTAGTAGCTCACCTTGCTTGAGCTTGAGCTCACTTGGAGCTCATCAGCTCAGCAGCTCAGCTCACTGAAACTCACCTGAGCTCTTGATCACAGCTCACTTGGAGCTCACCTTGAGCTCACATCAGCTCACCTTAGCTCACTCACCTAGCTCACTTGAGCTCTCAGAGCTCAGCTAGCTCACCTTGAGCTCAGCTCACTCACTCATGGAGCTCACCTTGAGTAGCTCACCTGAGCTCACCTAGAGCTCACACTTGAAGCTCACTCACTAGCTCACTGGAGCTCACTTTGCAGCTCAGCTCACTCAAGCTCAGCTCTGGGAGCTCACCTAAGCTGAGCTCACTTGAGAGCTTGACCCGAGCTCACCTTGAGCTCAAGCTTCTCTGAAGCTCACCTGGGAGCTCACCAGAGCTCACTTGGAGCTCACTCACCTAGCTCACACAGAAGCTCACCTAGCTCACCTCAGGAGCTCACTGGGAGCTCACCAAACAGCTCACTTACCAAGTAGCTCACCTAGGAGCTCACTCTTGGGAGCACACCTGATCAGCTCACTCAGTAGCTCACCTAGGAGCTCACTCAGTAGCTCACTCTCACTGGAGCTCTCACCAGGAGCTCACCTTACCAACTCACTTGAGCTCACCTTTCTCTCACTCTGAGCTCACTCTTGAGCTCACTTTCTACAGCTCACTTGAGCTCACCTGAGCTCACCTAACTCACTTCTCAGTGCTCACCTCAGCTCACCTCACCAGCTCACCTTGGAGCTCACCTTGAGCTCACCTTGAGCTCACCAAGTACTAGCTCACCTAGGAGCTCACTTGAGCTCAGCTCAGCTCACTTGAGAGCTCACTCTAGCTCAGCTCACTTGAGCTAGCTCACCTGAGCTCACTCTAGCTAGCTCACCTCAGAGCTCACTAAGCTCACCAGGGCTCTCAAGAGCTCACACTTGAGCTCACCTTGAGCTCACCTTGCTTGACACTTGAGCTCACCTTGAGCTCACCTCAGGAGCTCACTTGAGCTCACTCAGCTCACTCTTGAGTAGAGCTAGCTCACTCACTCAAAGCTCACTCAGGAGCTCACCTTGAGCTCACTCACTCACCTTCACTTGCTAAGCTCACATGGGAGCTCACCTTGTCAGCTCACCTTGAGAGCACTCTTGAGGAGCTCACCTAGCTCACTTGAGCTCACCACTGAGCTCACCTTGAGCTCACTGAGGAGCTCACCTTGAGCTCAGCTCACCTTGAGCTCACCTTGAGTAGCTCACCTAGAGCTTTCAGGGAGCTCACTTGGAGCTCACTCTTGAAGCTCACCTCAGCTCACTCAGGGAGCTCACCTTTCAGCTAGCTCACTTGAGAGCTCAGGTTCACTTGAGCTCACTTGGAGCTCACCTCACCAAGCTCACCTCGGAGCTCACTCTCAGGGAGCTCTCACTCGGGAGCTCACTTGGGCTCACTTAGAGCTCACCTAGGGAGCTCACTGAGAGCTCACCAAGTAGCTCACACAGCTCACCAGAGAGCTCACTCTTGAGCTCACCTACCTAGCTAGCTTGCTTGAGCACTTGAGTTGAGCTCACCTGGAGCTCATCAAGTAACTCACCTAGAACTCACTCTAGGAGCTCACCACTTGACTTACTCACTGAGCTTCACTCTTGCTCACACTCAACTCACCTTGAGCTCTCACTTGCTAACTTTCCTTGAGCTCACTCTTGAGCTCACCTTGAGCTCACTGAGCTAGCTGCACTCACCTAGAGATCACCTTAGAGCTCTTGCTGACAGCTCACCTTTGAGCTCACCTGAGCTCACCTAGAGCTCAGGTTGAGCTCACCTAGCTCAGCTTGCTGAGCTCACCTAGAGAGCTCACCAGGAGCTCACCTGAGTAGCTCACTTGAGCTTTCACTACTAGCTTGACCTAGAGCTCACTTTGAGCTCACTCTTGAGCTCACCTTGAGCTCACTTAGAGCTCACCTCACCAGAGCTCACTTGAGCTCACTCTCACTTGAGCTCTCAGTTGAGCTCACTCAGCTCACTCAAGAGCTCTCACCAAAAGCTCACCTAGAGCTCACCTAGAAGCTCACCTTGCTCAGCTCACTCACTGAAGAGCTTTGCCTGGGAGCTCACCTATCAGCTCACCTTAGCTCACTTGGGAGCTCACCTTCACTCAGCTCAGCTCACCTTAGCTCACCTTGCTCACTCACCTTGAGCTCACCTAACTCAGCTCGAGCTCATGAGCTCACCTCACAGTAGCTCATTTCAGCTCACTTTAGCTACCTACCATCAGCTCACCTAGGGAGCTCACTCACCGAGTAGCTCCTACCAGTAGCTCTTGACTTGAGCTCACTTGAGCTCACCTAGGAGCTCACTGTGAGCTCCTGAGCAGCTCACCTGGAGCTCACCTGGGAGCTCACCTTGAGCTCACTTGAGCTCACCTAGAAGCTCACCTAGGAGCTCACCTTGAGTAAGCTCACCTAAGAGCTCATCTAGCACCTAGCTCACCTAGAGCTCACCTAGGGAGCTCACCTCAAGAGCTCACCTTAAGCTCACTGAGCTCACTCAGTCAGCTCTTGAGCTCACTAGAGCTCACCTTGAAGTAAGCTCACCTGAAACTCACTTGGGAGCTCACCTCACTCTCACTCTCCTTGACTCACTCTTGAGCTCACCTGAGCTCACTTGCTCACTCTTCTTGAGCTCACCTTGAGAGCTCACTTGAGCTCACCTCACTCACCTTGAGCTCACCTGGTAGCTCACATGTAAGCTCACCTAAGAGCTCACCTTAGAGCTCACCTTTGAGCTCACCTGAGAGATCACCTTGAGCTCTCACAAGCTCACCTAGGAGCTCACTGGGAGCTCGAGCTAGAGTAGCTCACCTAGAGCTCATCTTGAGTAGCTCACTTGAGATTTCTCTGAAAACTCACTTGGAGCTCACCTTACTCACTTGCTCACCAGTAGCTCACCTTCAGCTCACAGAAGAGCTCACTTGAGAGCTCTCACTTGAGCTCACCTCGAGCTCATCAGCTCATAGCTCACCTGAAAGCTCACATGGGAGCTCACTTGATAGCTCACCTTGAGCTCACTCACTTAGCTCACCTGGGAGCTCACCTAGATCACTCAGCTCACACTTGCTCACTCACCTTAGCTCACCTTGAGCTCACCTTGAGAGCAGCTCACCTTGAAGCTCACCTTGAGCTCACCTTGGAGCTCACTCAGCTCAGCTTCACTTGGAAGAGCTTGCACTGAGTCAGCTTGCCTCAAGTAGCTCACCTAAGAGCTCACCTAGGAGCTCACTAGCTAGCTCACCTAGAGCTCAGCTCACCTCAGAGCTCACTAGCTCACTCAGGAGCTCACTTGAGCTCTCACTTGAGCTCACTCGAGAGCTCACCTGAGCTCACCTTGAGCTCAGCTCACTAGAGCTCACTCTGAGCTTGAGCACTCATAGCTCACTTGGGAGCTTGCTTGAGCTAACTTGAATGAGCTCACCAAGGAGCTCACTCACAGGAGCTCACCTAAGTAGCTCACAGGGAGCTCTGCTTCGAGCTTCACCTTTGGAGCTCAGCTCACTAGCTCACTCAGAGCTCACCTAGAGCTCATCTCACTAGAGCTCACTTGAGGAGCTCACTTGAGCTCACCTACCTAGAGCTCACCTGACTTAAGCTCACCTTGAGCTCACTTGAGCTCACCTTTGACTCACTTACTCGTTAGCTCACTTTCCAACTTGAGCTCACTAGCTCACTCTCACCTAGCTCCTTGAGCTCACCTAGAGCTCACCTGAGAGCTCACTTGAACTCACCTTGAGCTCTCACTCTGAGCTCACCTTTGAGCTCACCTGGAGAGCTCTGATTAAGGAGCTCAAGAGCTCACTTGGGAGCTCACTCAGAGCTCACTTGCTCACCTAGAGCTTGAGCTCTCACTTGAGCTCACTGACAGCTCACTCACCAGCTTGCTCACCTGAGCTCACTCACTAGAGCTCACCTTGAGCTCACTTGAGCTCAGAGCTTGACCTCACCTAGAGCTCACCTCAGAGCTCACTCAGCTCACTGAAAAATCACATGGGAGCTCACACCTTAGCACCTAGCTCACTCACATGGAGCTCACAGAGCTGCTCTCACTCACCTACCTTCACTTCACTTTAGCTCACTTGGAGCTCACCTTGACTCAGCTCACCTTGAGCTCTCACTTGAGCTTACCTCAAGTCACTCACCTGAGCTCACCTCAGAGCTCACCTAGAGCTCACTCACTTAAGTAGCTCACTCAGCTTGACACCAGCTCACCTTGGGAGCTCACTACCTTGAGAGCTCAGCTCACCTTAGAGCTCACTCAAGTGAGCTCACCAAGCTCACCTTGAGGAGCTTCACCTGAGCTCACACTGGAGCTCACTTACAGAGCTAGCTCACTTTGAGCTCTACCTCACTCACTTGGAGCTCACCAGTAGCTCACCTGGAGCTCACCTAGAGCTCAGCTTGAGCTCTCAAGAGCTCACCTAGCTCTCACTGAGGAATCACTCACCAGCTCACCTTGAGCTCACCTGGAGCTCACTGGAGCTCACCTGGAGCTCAGCTCACTGAGCTGAGCTCACTCGGGAGCTTGAGCTCACCTTGAGTAACTCACACTCACTCATTTAGCTCACCTTCTAAGCTCACTCAGTAACTCACTAGGAGCTCACTACTCACTGAGCTCACCTTGCTCAACTTGAGAGCTTTGAGCTCACCTTTCAAACTCACTTGAGCTCACCTTGAGCTCACTCACAAGCTCACCTTGACTCTGACTTGAGCTCACTTGGTAGCTCACACCTTAGCTCACCTCGGAGCTCATTCACCACAGCTCACCTTTGAGCTCACTTGGGAGCTCATCTCAGGAGCTTCACTAGAGCTCACACTAGGAGCTCACAAGAGCTCACCTTCGAGGAGCTCACTTGAGAGCTCACCTTGAGCTCACACTGAAACTCTCCTTACAGAGCTCACTCACTCACTTGAGCTCACCTGAGCTCACCTAGAGCTCTCACTTGAGGAGCTCACTCAGAGCTCACCTTGTCACTCTTGAGCTCACCTAAGAGCTCATGAGGAGCTCACCTCAGAGCTCACCTTACTCAAGCTCACATCAGATCACTCACCTTAGCTCACCTTACTGAGCTCACCTTGAGCTCACTTGAGGAGCTCACTTGACTCACCTTGAGCTCACTTGAGCTAGCTCAGGTACACCTTGAGAGTTTCTTGAGTAGCTCACTATCTCACTCTCACCTCAGCTCATCTCACTCAGGAGCTCACTCACTGAGCTCACCTCACTGAGCTCTCACTTGAGCTCACCAGTAGAGCTCACCTAGGAGCTCACCTTAAGCTCAGCTCACTTGGGAGCTCACTCTAGAGCTCACCTTCTCTCTACTAGCTCACTCGAGGAGCTCACCAAGCTAGCTCACCTAGGAGCTCACACCTAGAGAGCTCACCTTAGCTCTCACTCTTGAGCTCACTCAGCTCAGCTTGAGCTCACCTAGAGTCACCTTGAGAGCTCACCAGAGAGCTCACTTCATTAGAGCTCACCTCAGGAGCTCACCTAGAGCTCACCTGCTGAGCTCACCTTGCAAGCTCACCTCACAGCTCACCTCAGTGAGCTCACTTGAGCTCACCTGAAGGGAGCTCACCTTTAGAGCTCACCTCAAGCTCTCACTTGAGCTCACCTAGAGCTCACCTTGCACCTGAGCTCACCTTGAGCTCACCTTGCTCAGTAGCTCACTAGCTCACAGAGCTCACACTCAGTAGCTCACCAAGAGTAGCTCACCTAGGAGCTCACTTGAGCTCACTCACAGGGAGCTCACTTAGCTCACCTAGGAGCTCTCACCTAGAGCTCACCTAGGAGCTCACCTCAAGCTAGCTCAGCTTAAGTAGCTCACTTGAGCTCACTTCAAGAGTCACTCTTGAGCTCTCACTTGGGAGCTCACCTCACTGAGCTCACCAGTAGCTCACTCAGCTCTGGAGAGCTCACTAGAGCTCACCTTAGCTCAGCTCTCACTAGCTCACTCACTTGAGCTCTCACAGGAGCTCACTTGGGAGCTCTCACTGGAGCTCACCTCAGAGAGCTCTCCTGAGAGCTCACTTGGAGAGCTCACAAGTAGCTCACCTAGAGCTCACTTGAGCAGCTCACCTCACTAGACTCACAGAGCTCACCTTGAGCTCACTCACCTTGAGCTCACTTGCTCACCTTGAGCTCTCACTTAGCTCACCTTGAGCTCATGTAGCTCACCTCAAGGAGCTCACTAAGAGCTCATCAGCAGCTCGAGTACTTCCTGGAGCTCACTCAGAGCTCACTCTACTTGAGCTCACTTGAGCTCAGCTCACCTTGAGCTCAGCTCACAGCTCACCTGGGAGCTCACTTTCACCTCAGCTCACCTCTCACCTTGCTCACTTGAGCTCTGCTTGAGAGCTCTCACTTGAGTAGCTCACCTAGGAGCTCACACAGAGCTCACCTAGCTCACCAGAGAAACTCACATGGGAGCTCACCTAAAGCTCACTCAATGACTCACAGAGCTCACTTGAGCTCACCTTGAGCTCACTCTGAGCTCACTCACCTGGAGCTCACTGAGAGCTCACCTTGAGCTCACCTCAGAGCTCACCTTGAGCTCACTTGAGCTCACCTTGAGCTCACTCTTAGAGCTCACTCAGCTCAGCTCACCTGAGCTCACCTAAGAGCTCACCTTGAGCTCACTTGAGTAGCTCACTTGAGCTCACTGGTAGAGCTCACTCTAGAGCTCACTTGAGCTCACTCGAGGAGCTCACCAGGAGCTCACTTAGAGCTCACCTAGTAGCTCACTTGGGAGCTCACCTCACTAAGCTCACTCTGGAGCTCACCAGTAGCTAGCTTGGAGCTCACCTAGGAGCTCACTTACCTAGAGCTCACCTCAGCTCACCAGTTGAGCTCACCTTGAGCTCACTGAAGTAACTCACCTCAGGAAACTCACCTAGGATCACCTAGGAGCTCACCTAAGTAACTCACCTTGCTCAAACTCACCTTGAGCTCACCTTACTCAGCTCACCTTGAGCTCACTTTGAACTCACCTTGAGCTCATCACTGATAGCTCACCTGTCACTCACCTAAGCTCACCTTCACTAAGCTCACTCAGCTCACCTTCACTTTGAGCTCACTCACTTGAGCTCACTCAGAGCTCACTCACCTAGGAGCTCACTGAGTGGAGCTCACTGAGCTCACTCAGAGCTCACCTAGGAGCTTGTCAAGCTCACTTGAGAGCTTGCCTGAAGCTCACCTAGAGCTCACCTTGAGAAGCTCACTTGCTAGAGCTCACCTTGAGCTCTCACTAACTCACGAGCTCACTTGAGCTCACTCTGAGCTCACCTGAGAGCTCACCTCAGGAGCTCACCTAGAGCTCACCTAAGTCAGCTCACATGGGAGCTCACTGAGAACTCACCTTGAAGCTCACCTTGAGCTCACTCACAGCTCACCTGGGAGCTTCACCTGGAACTCTCACCTTGGGCTCAGCTCACCTCTGAGCTCACCTTGAGCTCTCACCTTTCTCTCAGCTCTAACTCACCTTGAGCTCATCTTGTAGCTCACCTCAAGGTAGAGCTTCCAGTAGTCAGTCAGCTTAGCTCAGCTCGGGCTCTAGCTCTCACCTAGAGCTCACCTAGGGAGCTCACCTATGGAGCTCAGCTCACTAGAGCTCTGAGCTCACTTGAGCTCACCTTGAGAGCTCACTGAGAGCTCAGCTCACTGTTGAGCTCAGCTCACTGAGAGCTCACCTTGAGCTCACCTTGAGCTCACCTAGCTCAGCTCACCAGAGCTCACTTGAGAGCTCACCTTGAAGAGCTCACTTGAGCTCACCAAGTCAGCTCACCTAGAGCTCACTTAGAGCTCTCTTGCTAGAGCTCAGCTCACAGGAGCTCACTCAAGCTCACTGAGGAGCTCACCAGCTCACTCAAGCTCAGCTCACTTCACCAGCTACTCTTGAAGCTCACCTGAGAGCTCACCTTGAGCTCACCTCACACTGAGCTCACTTGACCTTACTTGAGCTCACTCTTGCTTGAGCTCTCACTTGAGAGCTCACCTTGCTCACTTAGCTCACCTTGAGCTCACCTTTGAGCTCACTTAGCTCAGAGCTCACTGAGGAGCTTGAGCTTAGCTCTCAGCTTGAGCTCACTCACCTCAGCTCACCAGAGCTCACTCACTCAAGCTAGCTCAACTTGAGCTTTCACTCTGGAAACTCACCTTAAAGCTCACCTTGAGCTCACTCACTTGAGCTCACCTTGAGCTCACCTAGAGCTCACTCAAGAGCTCACTTGAGCTCACTGGGAGCTCACAAGTAGTTCACTCACTAAAACTCACATGGGAGCTCACTTGAGCTAGCTCACCTCACTCACTGAGAGCTCACACTATGGGAGCTCACCTACTCGAGCTCACCACACTCACTCACTTGGTAGCTCACTTGAGAGCTCACCTTGAGAGCTCACCTTGCTGAGCTCACCTTGAGCTCACTCAGGAGCTCAGCCTCACTGAGCTCACCTTGAGCTCACTTGTAGCTCACTCACTTGAGCTAGCTCACCTAGAGCTCACCTAAGCTCTAGGAGCTCACTTGAGCTTTCACTAACATAGCTCACCTAAGCTCAGCTCACCTGAGAGCTCACTTAGCTCACTTGCTTGAATTCTCAGAGCTTGCTTGAGCTCAAGCTGAGCTCACTCTCACCTGAGGAGACTCACCTGGAGCTCACCAAGTAGCTCACCTTGGAGCTCACTTGGGAGCTCTTGACTCACTGAGAAGCTCACCTAGGAGCTCACCTTGGAGCTCACCTAGAGCTCACCAAGTAGCTCACCTTTGAGCTTGAGCTCTTCACGGAGAGCTCACTCAGCAACTCACTCAGCTTCAGCTTCACCTTGAGCTTGGCTCATCAGTAGCTCACTTGAACTCTCACTTGGAGCTCACCTTGAGAGCTCACCTTGAGCTCACTCTTGAAGCTCACCTTGAGCTCACCTTACTCAGCTTGCAGCTTGACTCAGTAGCTCACCTTGAGCTCACCTTGAGCTCACCTTTAGCTCACTCTAGAGAGCTCACTCTAGGAGCTCAGGAGCTCACCTAAGAGCTCACTCTAGCTCTCAGTAGCTCACCCAAGAGCTCACTTGAGATCAGCTCACTTGACTCTGGAAACTTCACCTTGACTCTTCAGGAGCTCACCTTGAGCTTACTTAGCTCACCTCAGAGCTCACCTTGAGCTCACCTTGAGAGCTTGCCAAGCTTGAGCTCACTTGACTCACTTGAGCTCACCTTGAGCTCACTTGTAGCTCACCTAGAGCTCACCAAGAAGCTCACCTCACCTAAAACTCACATGGGAGCTCACTCACTAGCTCACTACTTACCTAACTCTTGCTCACTCACTGAGGAGCTCACCTCAGAGAACTTCACTCTTGAGCTCACCTCTGAGCTCACTTGAGGAGCTCACCTTGCTCAGCTCTCACTCTTGAGCTCACTCTCAGAGCTTCAGTAGCTCACCTCTAGCTAGCTCACCTTGAGGCTTTCACCTAATAGCTCATCTCTCACTTGCTGAGCTCACTAAGAGCTCACTTGAGTAGCTCACCTCACTTGAGCTCACTTCAGAGCTCACTCACTTGAAGAGCTCACCTAAGAGCTCACATGGGAGCTCACTAGTAGCTCACTCACCTTGCTAGCTCACTTGGAGCTCACCTTAGCTCACTTAGCTCACTCAGCTCTTGCTCTCACCTTGAGGAGCTCAGCTCACTCACTCAAGCTTACACTCACCTTAGCTCACTTTAGAGCTCTCACTTTAGTAGCTCTCACTAGGAGCTCACCTAGTAGCTCACCTAGCTCACCTAGAGCTCACTTGAGAGCTCACCTAGAGCTCACCTAAGCTCAGAGTCACCTTGAGCTCACTTGAGCTGAGCTCAGCTTGAGTCAGCTCTCAGGGCTCTCAGGGCTTGAGCTCACCTTGAGCTCACCTCAGCTAGCTCACTTGGGAGCTCACCTAAGGAGCTCACTCACGAGCTCACTCAGAACACTTGAGCTCTTCACTCAGTAGCTCACCTTGAGCTCACCTTTGAGCTCACTCAGCTCAGTTCACCTCAGAGCTCACTGGGAGCTCACTCACAGCTCACTTGCTTGAGCTCACCTTAGCTCATTGAGCTCACTTAGCAGCTCACTCAGCTCAGCTCACCTTGAGCTCACCTTGAGCTCACCTAGAGCTCACCTTGCTAGAGCTCACAAGAGCTCACTTGTAGCTCACCTCACCTAGCTCACTCAGCTCACTGGAGCTTAACCTGAGCTAGCTCACTTGAGCTCACCTAGAGCTCACCTTTGAAGCTCACTTGACTGCTAGAGCTCACTCAGTAGAGCTCACTCTAGGAGCTCACCTGAGCTCACTGAGCTCACACTGAGAGCTCACCTAAGTGAGCTCACCTCAGGAGCTCAGAGAGCTCAAGCTTGAGCTCACCTGAGCTCACCTTGAAGCAACTCACACCAAACTCACTCACCTTGGAGAGCTCACCTAAGAGCTCACTCTTGAGTTCACTTAACTTCACTCATGGAGCTCACTAGGAGCTCACCTAAGCTCACCTTGAGCTTCACTTGGGAGCTCACCTGAGCTCACTTGAGGAGCTCACAGTAGCTCATCTCAGCTCACACCTAGAGCTCTCTGAGCTCACTCTAGGAGCTCACTCTTGCTCAAGTAGCTCACCTAGGAAGCTCACCTTGAGCTCACACTGAGCTAGAGCTCACTTGAGCTCACCTTGGAGCTCACTTGAGCTCTTGACTCAAGAGCTCACTGAGCTCACCTAGCTTGCACAACTCTTGAGCTCACC
This sequence comes from Taxus wallichiana var. yunnanensis, assembly GCA_018340775.1. NCBI lineage: Eukaryota > Viridiplantae > Streptophyta > Pinopsida > Cupressales > Taxaceae > Taxus > Taxus wallichiana. Next base: position 24,204,161 of record CM031237.1, on the reverse strand, counting down.
AGTAGCTCAGCTTGAGCTCACTGGAGTAGCTCACTCCAGAGCTCACTCACTAGAGCTCACCTTCAGCTCACCTCGAGTAGAGCTCACCTAAAGGCTCACCTCAGCTCAGCTGAGCTCACCTCGAGTAGACTTCACTCACCTTGAGTAACTCACCTAGAGCTCAGTCGAGCTCACTTGCTAGAGCTCACCTGTACCTAGCTCACCTGAGAGCTCACCTGAGTAGCTCACTCTTCCAAGTTGAGCTTGACTCACTCAGCTCACTTGTGAGCTCACCTGAGCTCAGCTCACCTCACTCATCAGGAGCTCACCTAGGAGCTCACCAAGCTAGCTCACTTGGAGCTCACCTAGCAGCTCACCTAGAGACTTGAGCTCACCTAGGAGCTCACCTGTAGCTCACCTTGGGAGCTCACTTGAGCTCACCTGAGCTCTTACTCAAGAGCTCACCAGAAAGCTCACTTGAGAGAGCTCACCGAGGAGCTCACTTGGAGCTCACTGGGAGCTCACTCACAGGAGCTCACTAGGACTTCACTCACCTTAGCTCACACTTGAGCTCACCTTGAGCTCACTCTGAGAAACTCACTTGAGCTCTACTTGAGCTCACCTTCTAGCTCACCTTGAGCTCACCTAGTAGCTCACCTGGGAGCTCATAAGCTCACCTCAGAGATCACTTGAGCTCAGAGAGCTCACTTTGCTCACTCACTTGAGCTCACTTGGAGCTCACCAGAAGCTCACTCACTGAGCTCACTTAGCTCACCTAGGAGCTCACTCTGGGAGCTCACTCAAGAGCTCACCTGGAGCTCATCACAGTAGCTCACTTTATTTTGCTTGAGAAACTCACTCTGGAGCTCACTTACTCAACTTACACTTGGAGCTCACTAGAGCTTGACTTGAGCTTCACTTGGGAGCTCACTTGAGCTCACCTAAGGAACTCACATGGGAGCTCACCTCACATGGAGCTCACCTTTGAAACTCACTTCACTGGAGCTCACCTTGAGCTCACGCTCTCACCTTGAGCTCACTCATGGAGCTCACTCTTGAGCTCAGCTCACCTTGAGAGCTCACTCTTGAGCTCACTCACCTTGAGAATCACTTGAGAGCTCACCTAGATAGCTCACCTTGAGCTCACTAGTAGCTCACTCTTGAGCTTTCTCAAGCTCAGCTCACTAGGAGCTCACCTGAGTAGCTCACCTAAGGAACTCAGCTCAGCTCACTCACTAGAGCTCACTTGGGAGCTCACTTGCTAGAGCTCACCGAGCTCAGCTTGAGCTCACCTTGAGCTCACTTGAGCTCACCTAGGAGCTCACTTGCTCTGCTGAGCTCAGCTCACTCACCTAGAGCTTGACTGAACTCACCTAGTAGCTCACTAAGAGCTCTTCCTGAGCTCACCTTGAGAGCATCACTTGAGTTGAGCTCTCCTAGGAGCTCATCGAGTAACTCACCTCAGAACTCACTACTGAGCTCACCTCACTCAGCTTACCTTACCTCAAGCTCACCTTGAGCTCACCTTGCTAGCTCACCTTGAGCTCACTCTAGGAGCTCACCTGACTAAGCTCACTCAGAGAGCTCACTTCAGAGCTCACCTTGGAGCTCACTTGAGCTCACTCACTCACAGAGCTCAGCTCACTTGCTCAGCTCAAGCCTAGAGCTCACCTGAGAGCTCACCTGTAGCTCACCTTGAGCTCACTCACTTGAGCTCACTTGAGAGCTCTCCTTGAGCTCACTTGAGCTCACTCTTGACTAGCTCACCTTGAGCTCACCTGAGCTCAGCACACTCTCACCTTGAGCTCACTCTTGAGCTCACATGCTCACTCACCTAGAGCTCACTTGGAGCTCACTCTGAGCTCACCTGAGCTCACACCAAGTAGCTCACCTGAGGAGCTCACTGAGAGCTCACCTAAGGAGCTCACCTTGAGCTCACCTTGAGCTCCTTAAGCTCACTCACTAGAACACTGGGAGCTCACCTTAGAGCTCACTTAGCCAGCTCACCTTGAGCTCACTTGGAGCTCCTTGTCAACTCACCTTGAGCTCACTTGAGCTCACCTCAGCTTCATCAAGAAGCTCACCTTGAGCTCACACTAGGAGCTCACCAAGTAGCTCACCACACTGAGCTCACTAGGAGCTCACCTCAGGCTCAGCTCACAGTAGAGCAGCTCACTCTTGAGCTCACCTCAGAGCTCAGTAGCTCACTTGAGCTCACCTTGAGCTCTCACTGGCTCACTAAGTCACTCACTTGGGAGCTCACCTCAGTAGCTCACCTAGAGCTCACCAAGCTCACTTAAGAGCTCACCTGAGAGCTCACCTGGAGCTCACTTGAGCTCACTTTGCCTTCACCTGAGCTCACCTTGAGGAGCTCACTCTTGAAAGCTCACCTTGAGCTCACCTTGAGCTCACTTGTAGCTCACCTGAGCTCACCTAGCTCACCTCTAGGAGCTTGCTGCTCAGCTCACCTGAGCTCACTCAGCTAGCTCACAGGAGCTCACCTTAGCTAGCTTTCAAGCTCAGCTTGCACCTTGAGCTCACTCACACTTGAGCTCACTGGGAGGACTCACCTGAGCTCAGCTCACTTGAGAGCTCACCTTGAGCTCATCACTCTGAGAGCTCACTGCTCCAGTCAGCTCACCTTGAGAGCTCACTTGGAGCTCACCTGAGCTAGCTCACCTAGGAGCTCACTCACCTGTCAGCTCTACCTCAGCTCTCACTCAAGAGCTCACTTGAGAGCTCACTTGAGCTCACCTTGAGAGCTCACTAGGCTCAGCTCACTCACACTCAGGAGCTCACTGAGAGCTCACCTTGGAGCTCACTTGGGAGCAAGCTCACTTAGAGCTCACCTTGAGCTCACCAAATAGCTCACCAGGAGCTCTCACCTGAGCTCTTCTTGAGAGCTCACTGATTGAGCTCAGCTTGTCAGCTCACCTAGAGCTCACAAGAACTCACCTGGAACTCACTTTCTGGAGCTCACCTTGCTCACTTTTGACTCTCCTTGAGCTCACTCTGAGCTCACACTTGGAGCTCACTAGCTCACATGAGCTCACCTTGAGCTTGAGCTCACCTGGGAGCTCTCTTGAGTAGCTCACCTTTGAGCTCACCTTGAGCTCACTGAGCTCACCAAGAGTAGCTCACCTAGGGAGCTCACACCTTGGATCTCTACTGAGCTACCTTGAGCTCACCTCTGAGCTCACCTAGTAGCTCACTTGAGCTTACTCACTGACTTGAACTCACAGCTGAGCTCACCTAGAGCTCACCTTGCCTAGCTCAGCATCTCACCTTGAGCTCACCTTGCTCTCACCTTGAGCTCAGCTCAACTTGCACTAGGACTCACTCAGAGCTCACAAGAGAGCTCACCTTGAGTAGCTCACCTGGGAGCTCACCTGAGAGCTCACCTTGAGCTCACATGGGAGCTCACTCATGAGCTCACCTGAGCTCTCACCTTGAGCTCACCTTACTCACCTCTGAGCTCACCTGGGAGCTTCACTGGACCTTGCTTGAACTCACCTTGAGCTCACTCACTTGACAAGCACTCACTCAGAGCTCACCACGAGCTCACCTCTGAGAGCTCACCTTGAGCTCACCTCAGCTCACCTTGAGTCAGCTCACTTGAGCTCAGCTCACTGAGAGCTCTCACCTAGCTCACCTTGAGCTTGCTGGTCTCACTTGAGCTTGAGCTCACTTGAGCTCTCACTGAGTAGCTCACCAAGGAGCTCACAGGAGCTCACCAAGTAGCTCACTTGAGAGCTCACTAGAGCTCACTTGGAGCTCACCAAATAGCTCACCAAGTAGCTCACCTAGGGAGCTCTTCTGGGAGCTCACCTTCTAGGAGCTCACTGAGCTCACCTTGAGCTCACTCAGCTTAACTCAGCTCTTGGAGCTCTCACCTGGGAGCTCACCTCACTAACTCACCTTGAGCTCACCTTGCAGCTCACCTTGAGCTCACCTTGAGCTCACCTTGAGCTCACACCTCATGACTCTTTGAGCTCAGCTCATTGAGTAGCTCACCTAAGTACTCACCTCGGAGCTCACTTGCTGAGCAAACTCACCTTTGAGCTCACCTGGGAGCTCACTGAGTAGCTCACCTAGGAGCTCACCTGAGCTCACCTGAGCTTGATAAGTAGCTCACCTAGAGCTCAGAGCTCCGAGAGCTCACTCGAGCTCACTTCACTTGAGCTCTTGACTTGAGCTCAGCTCACCTAGCTCACCTCCTAGGAGCTCACCTGGGAGCTCACCTGACAGCTTCACTTGCCAGCTCACCTTGAGCTCACCCAAGAGCTCACCAAGCAGCTCACTTGAGCTCAGCTCACCAGAGCTCACCTTAAGCTTCACTTGAGAGCTCACTCTGAAAACTTACATAGGAGAGCTCACCTTGGGAGCTCACTCAGCTCACTCACTGACAACTCACCTGAGGACTCACCATCAGCTCACCTTGAGCTCACCTTGAGCTCACCTTGCTAACTCACCTTGAGCTCATCTAGTAGCTCACCTTGAGCTCACTTAGCTCACTGAGATTAGCTCACTCACTAGAGCTCACCTAAGCTCAGCTTGAGCTCACTGGGAGCTCACTCTACAGTAGCTCACTCCTAGAGCTCACTTAGGAGCTCACTCAGAGCTAGCTTGAGCTCACTTGCTGAGAGCTCACCAGAGCTCACTTGAGCTCACTTTGGAGATCTCACTTGCTAGCTCACCTAGGAGCTCACCTTAGGAGCTCACCTTGAGCTCACCTCTCTCACTAGAACTCACTTGACAAGCTCACTCACTTAAGCTCACCTGGAGCTCTCACCTTGAGCTCACCTTGAGCTCACCTGAAGCTCACTCTCAGCTCACCTAAGAGCTCACCTTGAGCTCACTTGAGCTCACTGAACTCTTGAAGCTCAGCTCAGCTCACCTGAGCTCACTCTTGAGCTCACCTCAGCTCACTGGAGCTTGAGCTCTCTCACTAGACTCACTCAGCTCACCTTGAGCTCTCACCTAAAGCTCACTGAGCTCACCTTGAGCTCACTTGAAAGCTCACTCTAGGAGCTCACTCTTGAGGAGCTCACTCTGAAGACTCACCAAGCTCTCTCACTTCTCACTCACTCAGGAGCTCACCTAGAGAGCTCACCATGGAGCTCACTTGCTCAGCTCACTCTAGCTCTCACCTTGAGCTCACTGCTAAGCTCACTCTCACAGCTCACCTTGAGCTCACTTGAGCTCACCTTGGAGCTCACCTTGCCTTGAGCTCACTCTAGAGCTCACTTAGTAGCTCACCTTGAGCTCACTGAGTAGCTCACCTAGAAGCTCACCTAGGAGCTCACCTAGAGCTCACCTAGCTACTCTCAGCTCAAGACTGCTCACCTAAGAGCTCACCTAGAGAGCTCACTCTTACAAGCTCAGCTCACTTGAGCTCACTTGGAGCTCACTGAGAGCTCACTTGAGCTCACTCTCACTCTCTCGGGAGCTCACCTAGAGAGCTCACTTGAAGTAGCTCACACTCACTGGAGCTCACTCAGGAGCTCACTCACTTGGGAGCTCACCAGCTCCTAGCTCACCTTGAGCTCACCTTGGGAGCTCACCAGAGCTCACCTCTGAGTTGAGCTCACTCAGAGCTCACCAAGTAGCTCACCTAGGAACTCACTTGGAGCTCACTAGGAGCTCACTTGACTTCACCTTGACTCACTCAGCTCACCTTGAGCTCACCTTGCTCTCACTCACCTTGAGCTCACCTGGAGCTCAGCCTTTGAGCTCACCTTGAGCTCACCTCAGAGCTCACCTCTAAGAGCTCTCACTCAGAGCTCACCTAGAGCTCACCTTAGCTCACTTTGAGCTAGCTCACCTGAGAGCTCACTTGAGCTCACTTGAGCTCACCTAGGAGAGCTCACCTAGAGCTCACTCAGGGAGCTCAGGGAGCTCACTTGCCAGCTCACTCAGGGAGCTCACTTGAGCTCACTTGAGCTCTCAAGGAGCTTTCTCAAGCTCTCACTCTTAGACTCACCTTGAGAGCTCACTGAGAGCTCACCTTACACTCAGCAGCTCACCTTACTTAGCTCACTTGGGAGCTCACTCACCTTGAGCTCTTGTCGAGCTAACTCAAGTGAGCTCACCAGGAGCTCAGCTCACTTGAGAGCTCACCTGGAGCTCACTTGAGCTAGCTCACCTTGAGCTCACCTTGGAGCTCACCTCATTGAGCTCACCTTGACTCACCTTGAGCTCACCTTGAGCTCACTCTCAGCTCTCTGCTAGCTCACTTACTCAGCTCACTTGAGCTCACTCAGCTCACATTGAGCTCTCTCTAGAGCTCACTCAGAGCTCACTAGAGAGCTCACTCTAGAGCTCACCTTCAGGAGCTCAGCTCTGGAGCTCACTCAGCTAGAGCTCACTTGAGAGCTCACCTTGAGCTCACCTTGAGCTCACCTTGAGCTCTTGAGCTCACCTTGCCTAGCTCACCTGAGCTCACTTGACTCACCTTGAGCTCACCACAGAGCTCACTTGCTAAGCTCACTCTCACTTGAACTCACACAGGAGCTCACCTAGAGCTCACACAGAAGCTCACTGAAAACTCACATGGGAGCTCACTTGAGCTCACCTTGAACTCACTTGGGAGCTTTTTCCTAGAAGCTCACCTTGCTACTTGCAAAGCTCACCACCTGAGCTCAGCTCACTAGAGCTCACTCTTGAGCTCAGCTCACTGAGAGCTCACTTGAGCTCAGCTCACCTTGAGCTCACTTGAGCTCACCTTGAGCTCACCTAGCTCACCTTGGGAGCTCACCTTTGAGCTCACCTGGGCTCACTCGAGTAGCTCACTTGAGTAGCTCACCTGAGCTCACTTGAGCTCACCTTGAGCTTCACTGAGTGAGCTCACCGAGAGCTCACCACCTGGAGCTCACCAAGTAGCTCACTCAGTAGCTCACTGAGCTCACCTTGAGGCTCACCTAGCTCAGGAGCTCACCTTGAAGTAGCTCACTTGAGCTCACTCTAGGAGCTCACCTGAGTAGCTCACTAGAGTCACTTGAGCTCACTTGAGCTCACCTAGAGCTCACTTGAGCTAAGCTCACCTAGAGTAACTCACTTGGAGCTCACTCACTTGAGCTCACTCTTGCTCACCTTTCTGAGCTCACTCAGCTCACTCAGCTCACCTTGAGAGCTCACCTTGTAGCTCACTCTTGCTAGCTCACTTCACCTGAGCTCATCCGAGCTCACCTTAGCTCACCTTTCAGCTCACCTTGTAGCTCACCTTGAGCTCACTCTAGGATCTCTACTCCGGAGCTCACCTAGGAGCTCACTCTAGAGCTCACCTTGAGCTCAGCTCACTGAGCTCACTTCTTGAGCTCACACTAGGAGCTCACTCACAGAGCTCACTTGAGCTCACTAGAGAACTCACCTAGGAGCTCTCACCTGACTCAGAGCTCACCTTGGAGCTCACTCACCTTGAGCTCACCTTGAGCTCACCCAGCTCAGAGCTTGCACCAGCTCACCTTGCTTGAGCTCACTTGGAGCTCACTGAGCTCACCAAGTAGCTCACCAAGAAAATCACATGGGAGCTCACCTAGATAGCTCTTGCTTGACAAAGCTCACCAGAGCTCACTTGAGCTCACCTTCAGAGCTGACTCACCTTGCTCACTTGCTAGCTTTCTTGAGCTCACTTGAGAGCTCACCTTGAGCTCTCACTCAACTTTCACTTGAGCTCATCTAGTAGCTCACCTCACGTAGAGCTCATCGAGAGCTCACCTTGGTAGCTCACCAAGTAGCTCACCTAGAGCTCACCTAAGCTCAGCTCACCTATAGCTCAGTAGCTCACCTAGAGTCACTCGGGCTTCTAGCTCACTTGCTCAGGCTCTCCTGGAGCTCACTAGGAGCTCACGCTCAAGCTTGTAGCTCACTTGCAGCTCACCTGAGCTCACCTAGGAGCTCACCTTGGAGCTCACTAGGAGCTCACAAGTAGCTCACCTACTCTAGAGCTCACCTGAGCTCACCTGAGCTCTTGGGAGCTTCAAGTTGAGCTCTCACTGGGAGCTCACTGGAGAGCTCACAGGAGCTCACCTAGAGCTCACCGGAGCTCACTTAGAGCTCACTCTTGAGCTCTTGAGCTCACCTAGAACTCACTTGAGCTTGCTCACTCAGCTCACCTTGAGCTCACCTTCACTCAGCTCACCTTGCTCTCACCTTTGAGCTCAGCTCATCTTGAGCTCACCTGTAAGCTCACCTTCAGAGCTCACTTGAAAGCTCACTTGAGCTCTCACCTTGAGCTCACTCACTAGGGAGCTCACCTAGTGAGCTCACCTAGAGCTCACTTGAGCTCACTAGAGCTCACAGTAGCTCACTTAGCTCAGCTTGTCTATCTAGCTTGACCTTGAGCTCACTTACAGAGCTCACTTGAGCTCACCTTGAGTAGCTCACCTTGGAGCTCACCTAGGTCAGCTCACCTGAGCTCACTCTAGGAGCTCACTCTAAGAGCTCACTCTGAGCTCACCTGGAGCTCACCTCAAGAGCTCACCTTGAAGAACTCACATGGGAGCTCACTAGAGCTCACCTTGAGCTTCACTCACTGGGAGCTCACTTGACTCACTCTTGAGCTCAGACCTCACTCAGCTAAGCTCACCTTGAGCTCACCTCACTAGCTCACCTCGAGCTCACCTAGTAGCTCACTAAGTAGCTCTTGACTTGGGAGCTCACATAGGAGCTAGCTCACTAGACTCACTTGGAGCTCACCTAAGGAGCTTTCACCTAGCTCACTTGAGCTCACTTGAGTAGAGTCTCACTTGAGCTCACTTAGCAGCTCACTTGTGAGCTCACCAGTAACTCACCGGGAGCTCACATGGGAGCTCACCACAGCTCACTTTGGGAGCTCACCTAGAGCTCACTTGAGCTCACTCACTCTGGAGCTCACTGGAAGCTCACTCAAGTAGCTCACTTAGGCTCTCTTCTAGGAGCTCACCATCAGCTCAGTTGAGCTCACCTGGAGCTCATCTCAAGAACTCACACTGGGAGCTCACTTGGGAGCTCACTTGAGAGCTCACCTTGAGTCACTCACCTTTGAGCTCACCTTGACTCAGCACTTCACTCACCAAGGTCAACTCTCACTTAAGCTCACTCTTTGCCAAGCTCACCTTGAGCTCACCTCAGCTCACCCGGCTTGCACTAGGAGCTGTGCATCTACTAGCTCACCTCGGAGCTTCACTTGCTGAGCTCACCTTTTAGCTCACCTTGGGAGCTCACTTGGAGTAGCTCACTAGGCTCAAGCTCACTAGAGCTCACTGACTTGAGCTCACCTTGAGCTCACTAGCTCACTTGAGCTCACCACTTGAGCTCATGAGCTTGAGCTCACTTGAGCTCACTTGAGCTTGACTTGAGCTCACCAGAGCTCACCTTCAGAGCTCACTAGAAACTCTCACAAAGGAGCTCACTGATAGCTCACTGAATGATAGCTCACCTTAGCTCACTTGGTCACATGGGAGCTCACCTATCAGCTCACCTTACTAGCTCACCTTGAGCTCACTTTTGAGATTCACCTTGCTCAACTTGAGCTCACCTTGAGCTCACTCAGTAGCTCACTCACAAGCTCACTCAGTCAACTAGCTCACCTCACCTAGTAGCTCACCTTGAGAGCTCACCTAATAGCTCACTTGAGGAGCTCACCTACAGTAGAGCTCACCTTGAGAGCTCACTCACTTGAGCTCACTTGAGAGCTCACCTTAGCTCAGCTTCACTTGGAGCTCACTTTGAGCTCACTCTGGGAGCTCACTTGAGCTCACTCGGGAGCTCACTAGTAGCTCACCTGGGAGCTCACTAGCTAGGGCAGCTCACTCACTCACCTAGAGCTCACCTGGTAGCTCACCTTGAGCAGCTCAGCTCACTGAGCTTGACAGGGAGCTCACCAGAGCTCTCACAGTAGATTCACCTTGAGAACTCACTGAGCTCACAGGGAACTCACACTGGGAGCTCCTTACTGAACTCACCTTGAGCTCACCTTACCAACTCTCACCTTAGCTCATCTCACTTGACTCTTGACCTCACCTAGCTCTTGACTTGAGCTCACTCAGCTCATCTCATGTAAGCTCACCTCGGAGATCTCACTCACTCACTGAGCTCACTCTAGAGCTCACTAGCTCACTCACCTGAGCTCACTCACCTGAGATCTTACCTAGAGCTCACTCTAAGCAGCTCACCTAGATAACTCACTAAGTAGCTCACTTGCTCAGCTCACCTTAGCTCACTTGAGAGCTCACTTGAGCTCATGGAGCTCACCTAGAGCTCTTAAGCTTCAGCTCACTTAGCTCACCTGAGCTCACACCAAGTAGCTCACTCTACAGAAACTCACTTGAGGAGCTCACTCAGCTCACTCACTCTAAAGCTCACCTGGGAGCTCACTCTGAGCTCACCTTGCTCTCACCTTGACCTCACCTCACGAGCTCACTTGATAGAGCTCACTCTTAGCTCACTTGGGACTCACCTAGCTCACCAGCTCACCTTAGCTCTCACTTGAGCTCACCTCAGTCACTCTCACTCAGCTCACTCACAGCTCACCTGAGCTCTCACCAAGTAGCTCACCTAGAGCTCACTCACCTAGCTCACTCTCACTTGGGAGCTCACCTAGAGCTCACCTCTCTCACTCAGAGCTCACCGAGAGAGTGTCACTTTGAGTAGGTTGACTTGAGCTCTCACTTGAGTAGCTCACTAGTGAACATGCTCTACTTGGAGCTCACCAAGTAGCTCACTTGGGAGCTCACCGAGCTCACTTTGAGAGCTCACCTAAAGCTCACCAAGTAGCTCACTTGGGAGCTTCTTCTGGGAGCTCATTAATCAGCTCAAGTTGAGCTCACTCAGGAGCTCATCGAGTAACTCACCTGGAGCTCACCTAGGAGCTCACCTAATAGCTTAACTCACCTTACCAACTCACCTTGAGCTCACCTTACTAACTCACCTTGAGCTCTCCTTGCTCAACTCACCTTGAGCTCATCTAGTAGCTCACATGTAAGCTCACCTTAGAGAGCTTCACACTCAGCTCACCTTTGAGCTCACATCACCTAGGAGCTCACCTCCCGAGTAGCTCACCTAGAGCTCACCTGGAGCTCAGCTGAGTCAGCTCACCCAGAGCTCACCTAGAGCTCACTCAGACTTGAGCTTGTCACTTGAGCTCACCTGAGAGCTCACCTTTCAGGAGCTCACTTGAGCTCACCTTGAGCTCACTCAGAGCTCTTGACCTTGAGCTCACCTGAGAGCTCATCGAAGTAGCTCACTCACCTGAAACTCACCTAGGAGCTCAGCTCACTCAAAACTCACTCAGAAAGCTCACATGGGAGCTCACCTTACTCACTCACCTTACCTCTCACCTCTTGGAGCTCACTAAGAGCTCACCTTGCTAACTTACCTTGAGCTCATTGCTAGCTCACCTTGAGCTAGCTCACCTAAGTAGCTCACTGGAGCTCACTCTAAGTAGCTCACCTAGAGCTCACCTTTAGCTCACTTGAGGCTCACTAGAGCTCACTCTGAGCTCACTAGTAGCTCACCTGAGAGCTCACTTAGCTAGAGCTCAGCTCTTGAGCTCACTTGAGGAGCTCACCAGGCTCACCTAGAGCTCACTTGGGAGCTCACCAAGAGCTCACTTTGAGCTCACCTAGAGCTCTCACTAGAGCTCACCTAATAGCTCACCAAGTAGCTCACCTAGGAGCTCTTCTAGGAGCTCACTGATCAGCTCGAGTTGAGCTCACCCAGGAGCTCATCGAGTAACTCACCTAGGAACTCACCTAGAGCTCACCTTGATAGCTCACCTTGCCAACTCACCTTGAGCTCACCTTGCCAACTCACCTTGAGCTCACCTTGCCAACTCACCTTGAGCTCACTTTTAAGCTCACTGAGAGCTTGGCTCAGCTCGCTCATGTAAGCTCACCTAGAGATTGCCTTGAGCTCAGCTCACCTTTGAGCTCACCTTGGAGCTCACCAAGAGTCAGCTGACCTGGAGCTCACTCAGCTCGAGAGAGCTCACCCAGAGCTCACTGAGTAGCTTGACTTGAGCTTACCTGGAGCTCACTCTAAAAGCTCACTTGGGAGCTTGCCTTTCCAGATCTTGCTTGAGCTTGAGCTCACTCTGAGCTCACCTTGAGCTCTCACTTGCTCAGCTCACCTATGAGCTCACATTAGAGCTCACTCTACTTGAGCTCACCTTAAAAGAGCTCACATGGGAGCTCACTTGATGACTCATCACCTTACAAGCTCACATGGGAGCTTTCCTTACTACTCACCTTGAGCTCACTTGAGAGCTCACATTTCTAACTCACCTTGAGCTCACCTAGGTAGCTCACCTCATAGTAGTCACTTGAGCTAGCTCGCTAGCTAGCTCTCACCTAAGTAGCTCACCTAGGAGCTCACTTTAAACTCTCACCAGCTCACTAACAAGCTCACCTGAGAGCTCTCACCGAGTAGGTCACTTGAGCTTGAGCTCACTTTGAGCTCACTCACCGAGGAGCTCACCTAGAGCTCACTCAGGAGCTCACTTGAGCTCACCTCGGGAGCTCACTTTACCTAGTAGCTCACCTTTGGAGCTCACTAGAGCTCACTGGAGCTCACCTGGCTAACTCAGCTCTTGGGAGCTCACCTAAGTAGCTTTCTCACCTTGAGCTCACTAGAGCTCACCAAGCTCACTGAGCTCAGCTCAGCTTGAGAGCTCACCCAGAGCTCTCACCTCAAAGAGATCACTCACATCTAGCTCACTTAGAGAACTCACCTTGCATCTCACCTTGAGCTCACCTTGAGCTCACTTGACTCACCTTGAGCTCACCTGAGCTCAGTTCACCTTGAAGCTCACTCATGAGCTCACCACTTGAGCTTGAAGCTCACCTTGAGAGCTCACCTAGAGCTCACTAAGCAGCTCACCTAGGAGCTCTGGGAGCTCACCTAAGTAGCTCACCTTGAGCTCACCGGGAGCTCATCAGCTCAGCTCTCAGCTCAAGACTCACTCTGACCAGCTCTCACCTTGAGTCACTCACTCGGAGCTCACTTGAGAGCTCTCACTTGAGCTTACCTTGGAGCACAAGAGAGCTCACCTTGAGCTCACCTAGGAGCTCACACAGGAGCTCACTTGAGAAGCTCACTTGAGCTCACCTCGGAGCTCACCTTAGCTCACCTTGAAAACTCACTGGGAGCTCACTCACTCACCTCACCTTGAGCTCACCTAGAGCTCACCTTGAGCTCACCAGAGCTCACCTTGAGCTCACCTTGTAGCTCACCTTGGAGCTTCACTCGAGAGCTCACCAAGTAGCTCACCTTGAGCTCACTTGGGAGCTCACTCTAACTAGCTCACTTGGGAACTCACTCAAGCTAGCTCACCTCCTAAGAGCTCACTCAAGCTCACTGAGCTCACCTAAAGCTCACTCTAGTGAGCTCACCTAGAGAGCTCATCAGGAGCTCACTCACTTGGGAGCACCTTCTCAGCTCACCTGAGCACTAGCTCACTTGGGAGCTCACCTTGGAGCTCACCTAATAACTCACCTTGAGCTCACTTGAGAGCTCACTTAAACTCAGTATCTTGACCTTAGGCTCACTTGAGAGCTCACTTGAGATAGCTCACCTAGTAGCTCACTAGTAAGAGCTCACTTAGCTCACACCTTTAGCTTGCTCACCTTGATAATATCACCTCTAGAGCTCACTCACTTAGAGCTCACTCACTCACTTGTAGAGCTCAGCTCAAGGAGCTCACCTGGTAGCTCACCTTGTAGCTCACCTGAGCTCACTCACCTAAGCTCACTCGGGAGCTCACCTTGAGAGCTCACCTTGAGCTCACTCTTGAGCTCTTGGGAACTCACCTTGAGCTCACTCTAGTAGCTCACACCTAAGAAGCTTGCACCTGTAAGCTCACCTAAGAGCTCACTTACAAGCTCACCTTGAGAGCTCACTCTGGAGCTCACTCACTGTGAGCTCACTCAAGTAGTTCTCACCTAAGAGCTCACTCGAGTAGCTCACTCACTTGAGCTCTCCACTCGAGCTCACCTTGAAGCTCACCTTGAGCTTCACCTTACCAACTCACCTTGAGCTCACCTTGCCACTTGCTCACACTTGAGCTCATCTCTGGTAGCTCACCTAGAGCTCATGTAAGCTCACCTCGAGATTACCACCTACTCAGCTCTCCTTAGAGCTCACCTAGCTCTCACTAAGCTAGCTCACCTTGAGCTCACTTGAGAGCTTGAGCAAGAGCTCACCTCAGAGCTCACCTTGAGCTCACTTGAGCTCACTTTACTCACTTAGCTCACTCACTTGAAACTTACCTGGGAGCTCAGCTCACTTGACTAGACTCTCCTTGCACACTCTTGAGCTCACTCAGCAGAGAGCTCACCTAAGAGCTCACCTGACTCACTCAACTTGAGCTCACCCAGAGCTCATCAAGTAGCTCACTCACCTGAGCTCACCTGGAGCTCACTTGAGCTAGCTCACCTTTCTAACTCTCACATGGGAGCTCACCTTATCAGCTCACTCTTGAGCTTCTAGCTACTTGACTTGAGCTTTCATCTCACTTGAGGATCTCACTCTAGCTTTCTCACCAGAAGCTCCTTTGAGCTCATCATAGTAGCTCACTTGAGCTTCATGAGTAGCTCACCAAGTAGCTCACTGGGAGCTCACCTATAGCTCACCAAAGCTCTTTTGAGTAGCTCACTTGACTTGAGCTAAGCTCAGCTTATGAGCTCACTCAGCTCACTCAGCTCACTCAGAGCTCTCACCTAGGAGCTCATCAAAGCTCACCATGAGCTCACACTGGGAGCTCACCGAGAGAGCTCACCTTTCCAGAGCTCACCTTGAGCTCACCAGCTTGCTCACCTTGAGCTCACCTGAAGCTCACCTTAAGCTCACCTTGAGCTCACTAGAGCTCATCTTGCCTAGCTCAGCTCACATAATCTCACTAGAGCTCACCTTAGAGCTCACCGAAAGCTCATGTCTCACACCTTTGAGCTCACCTAGGAGCTCACTCAAGTAGCTCACCTAGGGCTCACTTGGGCTCAGCTCGAGTAGCTCACCTTAGGAGCTCACCTAGCAGCTCACCTTGGAGCTCACCTTGAGCTCACCTCGACTTGCTCACCAGAAGCTCAGCTCTCAGTAGCTCACTCTTGAGCTCAGCTCACCTAGAGCTCACCTTGAGCTCACTCTTGAGAGCTCTCAGAGCTCACCTCAGCTCACTAGGAGCTCACTTGGGAGCTCACCTAGAGCTCAAGTAGCTCAGCTCACCCAAAAGCTCACCTGAGCTCACCTTGAGCTCACCTTGGCTCAGCTCACTCAGCTCACCTAGAGCTCACCTAGCTCAGCTCCTCACCTTGAGCTCACTTGAGCTCACCTTTTGAGCTCACCTTGAGCTCACTCACTCTTGAGCTCACCAACTTAGCTCACCTGGTAGCTCACTCACCAAGTAGCTTCACCTAGAGTAGCTCACCAAGTAGCTCACCTAGTAGCTCACCTCAGAGCTCACCTTAGAGCTCACCTAAGCTCACTAGGGAGCTCACTTGGGAGCTCACCTCAGAATCAGCTCAGCTGAGCTCACTTGAGGTTCACTTGAGCTCACTTGAGCTCACTCACCAGGAGCTCACCTTCAGCTCAGCTCACCTAGGAGCTCACTGAGTAGCTCACCAAGTAGCTCACTTGGGAGCTCACCTCACTAGAGCTCACATGGGAGCTCACCAAGTAGCTCACTGAGGCTCACCTCAAGTAGCTCACTAGGAGCTCTTTCTCTGAGCTCACCTCAGGAGCTCATGAGCTCACCTGAGAGCTCTCAAACGGGATCACCTCAAATCTCAGTCAACTCACTTAAGAGCTCACCTAGGAGCTCACCTGAGCTCACTCTCACCTTACCTAATCACCTTGAGAGCTCACTTGAGCTCACCTTGCTCACTCACACCTTGAGCTCACTTTCTTACTCACTCTCTTGAGCTCACTTGAGCTCACATGTAAGCTCACCTCAGAGAGCTTCCAAGCTCACCTTGAGCTCACTTGAGCTCACTCTAGTAGCTCACCTTGAGAGCTCACCAGTAGCTCACCTAGGAGCTCACTTGGCTCACTCAGCTCAAGGAGCTCACTTGAGAGCTCACTCATCTAGCTCACCTGAGAGCTCACTTTCTGGAGCTCACTCACTCACTTGAGCTCTCACTTGAGCTCACCTGAGCTCACCTAAGCTAGCTCACTAGAGCTCACCTAAGTAGCTCACATGGGAGCTCACCGAAGTCAACTCACATGGGAGCTCACCTCAGAGCTCAGCTCACTCTTGAGCTCACCTAAGAGCTCACCTTTTTGACCAAGCTCACCTTGAGCTCATCACACCCTAGGTAGCTCACCTGGAGTCACCTTTCACCTTGAGCTCACCAATAAGCTCACCGGGCTCACCTAGGAGCTCACAGCTCAAGCTAGCTTACTTGTACCTTAGTCACTTGAGCTCACTCAGTAGCTCACCTTGAGCTTACTCTGAGAGCTCACCTGAGCTCAGCTCAGAAGCTCACTTAGAGCTTTCACTAGAGCTCACCAAGTAGCTCACTTGAAACTCTCACCTCGAGTATCTCACCTAGAAGCACACTTGGCTGAACTCACATGGGAGCTCACTTGTCTCACTCACATGAGCTCACCTTGAGGAGCTCACCTTTTCTCACTTGAGCTCACTGGGAGCTCAGTAGCTCACTTGTAGAGTTCATCGATAGAAGCTTCTCACTAAGTAGCTCACCTAGGAGCTCACCTAGCTCACTCACTAAGCTCAGCTCACTTGAGCTCACCTGAGGTTGACTTGAGCTCACTTGAGCTGAGAGCTGACTGAGCTCACCTCACTTGGGGACCTTACCTAGGAGCTCACTAAGTAGCTCACTTAGTAGCTTACTTGGGAGCTCACCGAATAGCTCACTAAGTAGCTCACCTTGAGCTCTTCTTAGAGCTCACCGATTAGCTTGAGTTGAGCTCACCACCCGGGCTCTCGTCGAGTAACTCACTTGGGAACTCACTCTGAGCTCACTCATGAGCTCACCTTGCTCACTCACTCACTTGAGCTTCACCTTTGAGCACCTTGAGCTCACCTTGAGCTCACCTTGAGCTCACCTTGAGAGCTCACCTTGAGCTCACCAGTAGCTCACCTTTGAGCTCACCGAGAGCTCACACTCAAGAGCTCACCTAGAGCTCACAGAGCTCACTAGAAAATCACCAGAGCTCACCTGGAGCTCACTCAGGAGCTCTCACCTTGTCAGCTCACTTTGAGCTCACCTAAGAGCTCACCGAGTAGCTCAACTTGAGCTCACCTGAGGAGAGCTCACTCACAGAAGCTCACTCACCTAAAGCTTACAGCTCACCTGGGAGCTCACCTTGAGCTCACTTAGGAGCTCATGAGCTCACTCAGAGCTCACCTTGAGCTCAGCTCACTCACTCACCTTGAGCTCACCTGTAGCTCACCTCGAGAGCTTTTACCTCGAAATCTCATCAAATAACTTGCTCACCTGGACTCACCTAGAGCTCACCTTGAAGCTCACCAAGTAGGTCACTTGAGCTCACTTGTAGCTCACTAGAGAGCTTGCTCAAGGAACTCACCTCACCTGGGACTTTCACTAGGAGCTCACCAAGTAGCTCACTTGGGAGCTCACCTAGAAGCTCACCTGGGAGCTCACCAAAAAGCTCACTAAAGTAGCTCACCTTGGAGCTCACTAGGGAGCTCATTTATTACTCAATTTGAGCTCACCTGGAGGTTTGAGCTCACTGAGTAACTCACATGGTAACTCACCTTGGAGCTACACTCAAGCTTCACCTTGACTTCACTCACCTTGAGCTCACCTTGAGCTCACCTTGCTTGACTCACCTTGAGCTCATCTTGTAACTCACATGTAAGCTCACCTCGAGCTCACTGAGAGCACTCACCTTGAGCTCACCTGGGAGCTCAAAGAGCTCAGCCTAAAGTAGCTCACCTAGGAGCTGGAGCTCACTGGGAGCTCACTGGCAGCTCACTACTCAGAGCTCACCTTTCGGGAGCTCATCAAGCTCACTCAAGCTTGAGCTAGCTCACTCAAGCTCTCACCTGGGAGCTCACTCACATGACTAGCTTACCTTAGGAGCTCAGTCACTCACTTGAGCTCACCACCAGCTCTCACGTGAGCTCATCCTAGCTCACATCGAGCTCACCTAGTAGCTCACTTGCTAAAACTCACATGGGAGCTCACCGATTGCTCACTTGCCAACTCACATGGGAGCTCACCTATCAGGCTCACTTGAGCTCACTGAGGAGCTCACCTGAGCTCACCTGAGAGCTCACCTTGAAACTCACCTTGAGCTCACCTCGAGCTCACCTGTAGCTCACTTCGAGCTCATCAAGTAGCTCATCAAGTAGCTCACCTAGAGCTCACTCAGAACTCACTGAGTAACTCAGAGCTCACTCACTGAGGAGCTCACGTTGGGAGCTCACCTGATAGCTCACATTGCTCACCTTGCTTGCCTTGAGCTCACCTACCAACTCACTCAACTCACCTTGAGCTCACCTACTGTAGCTCATATGTAACTCACCTTAGAGATTCTCACCTGAGAGCTCACCTAGGAGCTCACCTGGAGCTTGCTGCTCATCAGAGCTTGAGTTGAGCTCCCAAGAGCTCACCTGGGGAACTCATGGTAACTCACCTGGGAGCTTGCCTCAACAACTCACCTTGTCAACTCACCTTGAGCTTGCACTTAGAGCTCACCTCACCACTTGAGCTCATGCTTGAGCTCACTCGGGAGCTCACCTTGAGCTCACCTGGGATATTCACCAGTCACTCTTTGAGAGCTCACCTTGAGCTCACCTAATAGCTCACCTAAGAGCTCACTAGGAGCTCACCTTGAAGTAGCTCACACCAGGAGCTCATCGAGTTCACTCACATCAGAGCTCACTCACCTTACCAAGTCACCTTGAGCTCACCTTACCAAGCTCTCACCTCACCTGAGTTCACCTTGAAAGCTCACCTTGAGCTCATATGGTAGCTCATATGTAAGCTCACCTCAGAGATTACCAACAAGCTCACCTTTGAGCTCACCTAGGAGATTCACCAAGCATCTCACTTAGGGATATCGACTAGAGCTCAGCTTGAAAGTAGCTCATCCAGAACTCATCAGCTCACTCGACTTGAGCTTGCCTAAAAAAGCTCACTAGGAGCTCACCTGAGCTAGCTCACCTTGAACTCACCTTGAGCTCACCTTAGCAGCTCACTTGAGCTCACTGGGAGTTCATTAAGTATCTCACCTTGAACTCACCTGGGAGCTCACCTTGAGCTCACTGGAGCTTGCAACTCGCATGGGAGCTCACCTCAGCTCACTCATCTTACTCAACTCACCTTGAGCTCATTGAGGAGCTCACCTTTCCAACTCACCTTGAGCTCATCTATTAGCTCACCTTGGAGTTCATCAAGCAGCTCACCAAGTAGTCTCACCTGGGAGCTCACCTAGGAGCTCACCTAGGGAGCTCACTGAGAAGCTCACCGAGTAGGTTGACTTGAGCTCACTTGGGAGCTCACTAAGCTCTCATTGAGGACTCACACTGGGAGACCTCACCTGGGAGCTCACCTAGTAGCTCACCTGGGAGCTCACCAAGTAGCTTTCCAAGTAGCTCACCTAGGAGCTCACCTAGGGAGCTCTCCAATCAGCTTGAATTGAGCTCACCTGGGAGCTCATCAAGTAACTCACCTGGGAACTTGACTAGAGCTCACTTGATAGCTCACCTTACCAACTCACCTTGAGTTTACCTTGCCAACTCACCTTAAGCTCACCTTACCAACTCATCTTGAGCTCATCTGGTAGCTCGCATGTAATCTCACCTCAGAGATTACCAACGAATCTCACCTTTGAGATTTCGGGAGCTACCAGTAGCTCACCTAAGAGCTCACCTAGAGATGGGAGTTGGGAAAGTAGCTATTTCCTCGAGCTCACCTGGAGCTCACTTGATAGCTCACTGCCTTTCAGCTCACCTTGAGCTCACCCAGGAGCTCACCGAGTAGCTTAACTTGAGCTCACTAGGAGCTCATCAAGTAGCTCACCCAAAAACTCACATAGGAGCTCACCTTACTAACTTGCATGGGAGCTCACCTATCGGCTTCTCCTTAAACTCACTCAGGAGTTCACCTTACCAACCACCTTGAGCTTGTTTAGTAGCTCACCTTAGACTTCATTGAGCAGCTCACAAAGTAGCTCGCTTGGGAGCTTACCTGGGAGCTCACCTAACAACTCGATTGGGAGGCTCACCGAGAAGCTCACCTAGTAGGTTAACTTGAGCTCACTTGTGAGCTCGCCAAATAGCTCACCAAGGACCTCTTGTCCACTCAAAATTTCCCACTCACTTAAAGTGAATTTTTCAAAAAAATTGAGTTTTGAGTGTCTTCTCTTTGTCTTTGAGAATGTTAAAAGCCAAGAAATCACCTGAAAAATGCATTCTGGGTCATTTTGTGTGTTTCGCATTTCTTCGCGTATTTTTGTCTCAATGTCCCAGTTTCAATCGGGCCCCTTTGTTGCATTTTCTCCCGAAAGCTGTCCCATTTGAGCCCAAAGGTACTTTTGTCCATGCATTTCTTTTCCAAATGTCCCAAACACTTTGCGACCTTTTGTCACGTTTTCCCAAAGTCATTGACCAAGTCGCGTATTTGGAACTTTTTGACCCAAATGTCCCAAGTCAAAAAGTGCAAGTCGTTCCAATTTCACCGAAACCAAACCGCGTACTTCACAACTTTCTTGTCCCAAATGTCCCAATTTCAAAAGTGCGCTCTTTGTTCCATTTTCACCCGAAATGCCCGAACCGCGTACTTCACGTATTTTCGTCCCAAATGTCCCAAAATGCATTTGTGCGTCTTCTCCCTGCTTCACCCGAATCAGCCGAGCCGCGTGTTTCGCGCATTCGCGTCTCACATGTCCCAAATGAACCAAGTGCCATTCATACTTAGTTTTTCCCGCTCTACCCGAATATGTTGCTTTTCAAATTGGTAGATATGAATTTAATGCGCATTGATTTCCTTTCTCTCTCTAAATGGCTATATAACGCGCATTTCCCTTTTTTTCATTTTTCACACTGCTTCCTTGCTCGAACCCCTGCAATCTAATTTCTTGCGCACATACCCGTTCCCTACTGCAATTCCTTCCCAAGTCTAGATTGCAATTCTCTCTCAACTACTATCAGTATGAAGATCAAATTCCAGGGACAGGAGCAAGTTTCACCACTAGAATCTGCCGTTCTCAACATTGGAGACAGTGAAGCTCGACATCTCGACTTCGGTGATTTTTGGGCAAGGATGGTAGATGCAAACCCTACTCCAATGGCACAAATGATTCATGACAGCGGTTTGGCCTTTGCTGGTAGTTTCCCGATCTCGGTACAGTGTGCTGATACCGTGCTTTCATGCGGAGCTCACTTCGACCCCACCTCGAGTGAATTGACCAATATACACGGGGAACTCATTGCCAAACTAGATGCTACCGCCATTAGCACTGCTCTGAGAATCCCAGAGATGGATAATGCCATAGTCGTTTCCCGGGATCAAGCACAGGCCCTGTTCAATCAGGACAACGACAAATACAAAGCACGGGTGGCAAAGTCCTAGCTGAAGAACCCTAAGAAAGGAGCTTCTCATCTAACTAAAACCCCCTTGTGGGAAGATTTCAATGAAGAGTTGTCCGATTTCATAATTCTGTTAGCTCGGGTTATGGGCTTGCCCTCCACCAATTAGTTCCATTTCTGGATGTGCCCGCTCATCAGTATGGTGTGTGAGGGAACGCAGAACATCAACTGGGCAGAGATCATCAGTATGAATTTGGCAGAGCAGCTGTCCAACGTGCAGCAAACGAAGAAGTTCTATATGACTTCATACCTGATGTACACTCTAGTAGCATCAAGGCAGTGGTTTGGTTTCTCTTACATAGATGAATACAAAGATGATCTAATATATGCCTACTGCCTGCAGCTTCACCCCGAGACCAACAATCAGAACTTCAGAAGGGTCAACGACACTTTCACCATGTACGTGGTCGGGTTGCTCAAAGGTGATATTGCCTAGAGATTTCTCGATGAAGCTATGACTCTGATATCGCACTACGGTGCCTACTTCATCCAGTTCAGAAAGTTCTCTTATATCAGGTTATTCGGCTATGAGGGCACCCCTCTGAGACTGCCCATGTTCTGCAATGATAAAATGGCCTTGATAGAGATATGCGTAGCAACTAGACAAGTTGTACAGAACTGCAGGGATAAGAAGATTTCTGGTTTGCACTCCCATCTCTTTGGGAAATTACACCTACAAAATAGCCCTGATGCACAGAACATAGAAAGATCCCTGGTTCCCATCACGGTTCATTTCTTCAAGCCAAGGACTTGCTTTGACTTGAAGAAGTTCATTGAATAGAACATCAAATATTCTATTATCATAGAGCGATACTGAAGACTATTGGGCTGATTGTGCTTTGATGATTTTGAGGCTAGAAGAAGAGGCATTATGGCAGATTCTCCTCTGCATTAATTGAAAACTCGGCCTATATCAAGTTCCTAAAGGGCTAAAGGATGATAACTCTGATCTATACTCATATGAGTATGAAAATGTGGTTAAGCACACTCCTTTAGAGGACGTGGATTGGAACAGGAAAGAGAGGGACGACCTGGCTGAGATCCTTGCTCCGCTTTTTAGTCAAGACTAGGTCTGTTTGACAGAAAGTCCGAGAGTTTAGGAGGCATTCAGAGAATCCTCTTCCAAGGATGCTTCAACACCTAAAGAAGAGAGCATCTATTCTAAGGTCGGAAACACCAAGAAAAGACCCTCCTACCTCATCAACTCAGGGACCTGCAGAATCTGCTCCTTCCTCATCCACCTAGGTATATAAGAAGAAACTCAAAGAAGTAAAGAAAGAACCTATGGAAGGAGATCTCCAAGAAAAAATATTTAGAGTTGCCTATAGGGCTAGAGAACATCATTTTTCTTAGTGAAAGTGAAGAAAGTGAAGTGCCAACTCTTGCAAATGCTCCTGAAGATCCACTGGATAAGAACAAAGAAGTCCAGAGCACCGAGCTTCCAGTGCTATTGATTCTTCTACCACAATTGCCTCCAGTGCCCCGCTCACATCTCAACTCGAGTCAATAGCTTACAGGACCTTGAGCGTCATGAGCTCCCTGTCTCTTGGTCCCCTTGCCCCTCCTACTGATTCCTCTTCCTCTTTTGCATGGGTGCAACCTTTGGTTGACAAAAGGAAGAGAAAATTCTCCTCTCAAAGCTCGGGATCAAATTTTGATGCTGTCGCAGACCTTGTTGGGCACCACTCCTTCTCATTCCAAGAGAGCTAGAACCACCTCCAGAATAGTGTCTGATACTCAAGGATAGCAATTCCTGGAGATTGCCAAGCCTACAATGGATAAATCGAGTAGGACTAGCAGCATCTTCGACTTGGAGCTCTCAAGAATCCCAATGGGAGAGTCTACCCCTGAAGGTGAAATTCACAACCTCTAGGAAACAGTCACAAGAGTCATTGGGAGGGTAGAAAAGGGCTAGCAAACTATTGAACAGTTGGAAGAACAGGCCCAAGTTCTCACAGGTTTCATCAAGTCCCTTTTGTCTAAGGACAAAGTTTTGGACCCTACCCCCTTGACTACTCTCCCACCTCCTATAATTCTAAGCCAAGATGAAGTGCAGAGTATTAAAGATATGCACAAGTATTCTGTCTATGGCAGAGCTATTGAAGCCATGGTGGATGACATGCTTGTTGCTGGGTTAAACTTCATCGATGAAGCTTTCAAACTCCATGAAAAGGTGAGCAATGTGCAACTGAAGCTCTCCTCCACTATCAATACCATGGATAAAGAGCTCAAAATCTGGAGCAGTTGCATAGTAGACCTTCGCCTTATGGGACAGACAGATGAGAACATTTTACTGGTGAATAAAGTTTTTGATGATGCAAAGGACAATCTATCAAAATCGTGGGTCTACAGCATGGAGTGGAAGATCAAAGTCTTGGAGGAGGCTTTGGGAGAAATGAAGAACAAATAGTAGAATGGCGAAGCCTTCAAGACATTGGTTGTCTCTGCTTTCAAAGATATACACTGTCATCTTCAAGATGAAACTTCTGTGCACCCTTTCCTTACAAGAGATCAAAGCTCAGTTCAGAGCTTTTGTAAAAGATAATTTATTCAAGGAAAGCTCCATCTCCAAAGAAAAAATGAAGGAGATTTGCTCTCTTCAATCTGCCATTGAAGAAGCAAATAAAGATTATCATACTCATGTCAAGTTTGATAAAGAGATGGAGAAGTGTCTAGGATTTTGGACTCAGTCTGCGGCCAACACGTCAATCCCCCTGGCAGAGACATAGCTGAGGCATTGAAGAGATTCAGTAATGGATTTTAAAGTCAAGTGGGTCCTCCCGGTCGCCACCTGTCTTCTTCTCCTTTCTTTTCTCTTCTTCCCATTCTTTTTCCGTTTTCTTTGTAATTAGTTGAGGTACTGCGATTGGCGGTCCTTAACTATTCTTTAGTTAAAAGAAACGGTTACAAAGAGTAACTGAATTGTAAGCTATATAATGGCCTTCTTTACGCCATTTCTAAGGGAGGAAGAACTTGGCATATTTTCTGAAAGTGTAAATAGATCATAAAGAAATCAATACAAAAGGGCTTTCCATTCATTGTCTATCTAATCTCTGTTATCTCTGTGTTTTCATTTAATTTCGTGAAGATCATTTGTTTCTAGTTCGTTAGTCTCACTGATTGCATATTTTCAAATATTGCGAGTATAGTGATCTTGTATAACCAAGAAGGAACTTTGTGTCCTTGATTAATGAATCTGAAGAAGGTTATTTACAGAACTTTGTGTCTTTAAATTTCATCTTATTCATCCAATGCAAATGATCTTGTTTTAAATTCACTGCAACTTCGTATACATAAAGAATTATTCTGCTATCTATAATTCTGCATGTTGCTCTTCTGCTCATCCTCGTATTCCCTTTCCTCAGTCCTTTTGTAACTGATGATCCTTGTGGAAAACACTTTCGTAATATCCAAGTTCAACCATAAAATCACGTTTTGTATATTTGTAAATAAGTTCGTTTCTGAATAAGGGAACCTCTCCCATTAAAGAGGAGGGACTTCTTGTCCCCTGACTGTTGCTCTTCTTAAAAGTCCTATTTGACGACCAACAGTTTTTGGTGAATCACTGGGAAAATCGCATTCCAGTTCTGCATTTTTGATCATCCTTTGATCTGGTGACTCCACGTTTCACTCGAGGGAGAAGGGCCCTTGGTATTGAAGATTCTCACTTTCAGCTTTTAGAGCAACAAGGTTTTCCTTTCCTTCAACTTCAACAAATAGAAGGACTCGTTCGACAAGCACTCCACCTGTTCAAGATAGAATTCCTATGGGTGGTATTCCTTCAGAGCCTGCTAGTCCCAATCTACGAGCTTTGATCCTTGCTGGTGTTACAGTTCCTCTCCAAGCCATATTTCCAAGAATGGTAGCACAATTGCCATGGGGTCAACGTGTCGGGCCCCTGGCCCTTACTCAGCCTTTGCATGAGTTACCCAGAGGTAACCGGAAGAACTTCCCTAAATTCAAAGGTGATGGCAAAGTGCATCCTGATGAACATATTGCTGCCTTCATAGTTGCATGTGGAGTTTTGGGAGTTGAACATGAAGACGTCTCCGTAAGACTGTTCGTGGAGACTTTACAAGATAATGCTGCTGATTGGTTTTATCACCTTTAAATTTGCCGTGCTATCACCGATCGGGACACAATGAGAAACTATTTGAGAGTCGTTTCAAGTTGGAAGAAGATGTGCATGCCTTTGCTTGCCCAAATCTCTCAGATAAAGAAAGATTCACAAGAGCCCATGAGAGAATTTGTGGCTCGATTCAACAGGTTGATAAATAAAATTCCTGTAAATACTCGACCTGTTGATCAAATTCAAAAATGTTTCTTTCTAAATGCTCAATCACCCAAAGTTAGTTATGCACTAAGAAGGGCTAATCTCGCAACATTGGTCGATGATCAAACTCTCACTGTTAGTATCGAGGATGACTTGATCATGTCAGGGAAGTTGAGTAGAGACCCTCCCAAATCTAAGTCTGTTGCTTCTTCCTCTTCCACTCCTGGACCTAATACTGATCCATTAGTTCAGAAGCTTGTGAATGATCTTATTGCTATAAAGAAACAATTGGCTCAGCATGCCCCTTATGCAGATGTTCCAAGAAGGAATTTTCAGCCCAGAAATCGTTTGCCTCTTCTCAAACAAGACTAGCACTTGAAGGACCTCCTGTTAAAGTTCCTGTGAATGCAACCTGTGAAGTTGAAGAGCCGGATGATGATGAGGATAATGAAGCTTGCGAGGAGTTTGTGGAGGAATTTGATGATGAGGCAGAAGAACTTGAGGGATCTCGAGTTAATTTCTTTACCACCGAGGGCATTGATGATGGAGATGATTATGATGAAGTGGTAGCAGACATGAATAGCAAATCATTTGCTGTCATGACTCGAGAGCAGAGACAAATCGAGAGGAGAAAGTGACGCACCCCCCAAGAAATCTAAGGAGCAACATGGCAATTATCCTCAGAATTGCAAAAAGAGGATCTCCTATCCCTACTTCATCCACACCAAAGGTGAGTCCTATTAACCATGCTACTAAAGTTGCTTCTTCTTTTTCTCCTAAATTTGATAAGCCTAGAATTTCAAATGATGATGGCCCGTCCACTTCTGGGTCTTTTGATATTGTTGATCACCTGAAAAAGACCAAGGTCCAAATCTCAGAAGCTGAGTACTATCAAACCCATCCCAAAGCTTTTGCCAAGATGATTCAATTTGTTAATTCCCATTCCAAGACCACCTCTAAAGGTCTTTTACCTACTCCTCCTTCTGCACCACAGCCTAGTCTGGTAGCTGTTGTCACCTCGCCTAGTGACAAAATTAAACCATTTTATGTAACACTTCTTATAGCTGGCCATAGGCTCAGTAATTGTGTCATAGATTCAGGAGCCTCAGATAATGTCATGCCAGCTAAAGTAGCTCATGCTTTAGGCTTGACCCTCACTCGCACTTATGGATCTTGCTACTCCATGGAGAGTAAGGAAGTGCCTCTGGTTGGAAGGATTAAAGATGCACAAGTGGCTTTTGCTGCCTTGCCTGAAAAGAAAGTGTTGGCTACCATCTTAGTAGCAGATATCCCTCCTTCATACGGGATGTTGCTAAGTAGGAACTTCTGTAAAGATGTGGGTGGAGAAATTCAAATGGATTGGTCACATGCCCTTGTACCTGTTAATGGACAAATGAAGAAGTTGCTGCCTGAGAAACAATCTGAGTATATTGTGCAGAAAACGGATGATCCTAAAGCACAAATACTCTATGAGGATATGGGTCATGGCAATTACATGATTATGTCCCCTGATGAAATCCAACCCCCCAAAGCATCACCTAAAGATCCTAATGGTGTTTGGATTTTAGAATTTGATGGAAGTTGTTCCTCAGCTGGTTCTGGAGCTGGTGTCCTCTTTGTGTCACCTAAAGGAATCCTACATCCTTTTTCATTTAAGTTGCGTTCAGAATACTAATAACACAGCAGAGTATGAGGCTCTCATTCTTGGACTGCAAGTGGCCAAAGAACAAGGTGTGAAGAATCTTCTGGCTTGTGGTGATGTAGAGCTGATTGTAAAGCAAGTCAGAAACCTTTTTCAGGTAAAAAATGGGAGGCTGAAGCATTACCGGAATCAGGTTTGGGATTCCATTGAATTTCTTGATGCTTTCTCCATTGAGGCAATACCTAGGGAGAAGAACAACAGGGCTGATTCACTAGCTGTCTCAGGGTCACTACTGATTCCCCATCCTGACTTCTCTCAGGATAAGTTCACTATTGAAATGGTCCATCGGCCTAGTGTACCTGACAATACCAATAACTGGCAAGTTTTCAATGATGATCAACATTTTCTTTCCTTCCTGGAACTCAAGGGTAATTTCAAACAACTGTATTTTGAGGGAAGTGACAACCTGCCTCGTGAAAGTGTGTCCTTTGACCAAGCTGTCACCCAAGGAGAAGAAACAGATCAGGAAGGGTGCATTAAACTCAAAGGAAACAAGATTCCTAAAGGTTTGGTGAGTTTGGAGGAATTGTTTGATAAACATGACAGGTATGTGAAATCTAAAGCTTCTCTTTGGACCTCGTCAATCACCGAGTATGATAAGATTGATATTGGGAGTTCTACGACCCCAAGCTCGTGAATATTGGAAAATGTTGCACAAAGATGAGAGAGGAGAAAAGCAATTGATCTTCTAAGGAGGTATAAGGATGTTCTTGCATATTCTTATGAAGATCTAAAGCTTTCAAGCCAAAAGATATGCAGCATTCTATTCCTCTCAAAGCAGAATTAAGCCTTTCAAGCGAAATAGAGGCAATATAATCCCCAAAATAGCCGACACCATCTTTCAGAGATTCGAAAAATTGTTGAAGCTAAAATTATTTTTCCCATTCACCATTCAACATGGATTGCAAATATTGTG
>CM031237.1:24055980-24175638 GCA_018340775.1 Taxus wallichiana var. yunnanensis | reverse complement strand
GGGAAAATTTCAAGATTTCTCCATGTTTTCATTTTTAGAGCTTACTTTTTAACATTCTACATGCTAGTTTTATCAATTTCTTGAAAATTTTAAATTCTTGAGCATGTAGGTTAGTGTTTGATAGTGATGAGTCTTCTATTTACATATTAATGTGGTGGGGTTGTTGTCAAAATTTAATCTTGGTGAGAAAATTTCAAGATTTCATCATGTTTTCATTTTTGAGCTTACTTTTTCATCATTCTACATGCTAGTTTTGTCAATTTCTTGAAAATTTTAAATTCTTGAGCATGTATGTTAATGTTTGATAGTGTTGATTCTTCTATTCATATATTAATGTGATGGGTTGTTATCAAAATTAATCTTGGTTGGAAATTTTTCCCATTTTGCATATTAAGAGATTTTTTGACATTTTTTAGTGCATGTCAAGTGCATACCCGTGAGCATAAGAGCATATCGTAACCCATCTTCCGAAGGCCATAACTTTTGCTCCCAAAATCAAAATGACTCCATTTTTTTACGT
This sequence comes from Taxus wallichiana var. yunnanensis, assembly GCA_018340775.1. Lineage (NCBI taxonomy): Eukaryota > Viridiplantae > Streptophyta > Pinopsida > Cupressales > Taxaceae > Taxus > Taxus wallichiana. Next base: position 24,175,118 of record CM031237.1, on the reverse strand, counting down.
TGGAAAGGTATTGAAGTTAACTATGTAATGAAAACATAAATTCAGGATTTATACTTATAGTAAATTGTAGGTTTTTCTATTATTTTAAAACTAGTCATTTTCTAACATGTCTAATGTTTTAATGAATGTTGTATTTCCATGCTTACTCGATTTATACCAAAGCATGTGTATGATCTTATCTTGAACATTTTGGTGATCTTGAGAATCAAAAACAACTTTGATCTATATATTTTTAACATTGGGATTAAACTTGGAAATTTGATTATTCATTTTGCTTAAGGGAATGAACCTTTTACAAAGCATTTTTCAATGGTCCTTTGATTTGAAGTTTTCCATTTCTATATAGTTGGGATAAAGTTTGTGTATGCTCTTCTCTTGCACCTTAGGGTGATCTTGAGAATCAAAAGCAACTTTATTCTTCATTTTATAACATTTGGTAAATTAGAAACTTCATCTTTCACTTTTGGTTTAAGGGAATGAACCTTTTACAAAGTATTTTTCAATGGTCCTTTGATTTGAAGTTTTCCATTTCTATATAGTTGGGATAAAGTTTTTGTATGCTCTTCTCTTGCACCTTAGGATGATCTTGAGAATAAAAAGCAACTTTAGTCTCATTTTATAACATTTGGTAAATTGAAACTTCATCTTTCACTTTTGGTTTAGGGAATGAACATTTATCAAGAATTTCATATGGTTCATTGATTGAAAAGATTTTATTTACTTTTTAGTTGGATTATTTTTCATGTATGCTCTTCTCTTGCATCTTTAGATGATCTTGAGAATAAAAAACAACTCTTAATACTCTTTTAAATAATGTGATTTTCTTGGAGAATTACTAACACTTGAGTGCAGGACCTAAAAACACTTGTCAAAGAAAAAAGGAATCAAAACAAAAGTCAAAAAACTACTAATAAATTTGTTATACAGGTTGCTAAATGGTGTTTAAGAAAACCACATCTAATTAAATAATATAAAAAGAACAACATATTCAAAACACTCTATTGCAGGTTTCAGAAAAGGGTACGTCCCTCTCCACTCAACTGGAACATAACCACTTTGGCATAACACCTTAAGCTACAACAATGGGGGTGTTTCCAGGAACCCAAAAGTAGTCCACACAAGAGGGAACCTTGTGGACAAAATGGGAAGTGCTCCGCACTACCTACTTGACTAGTGATTCCTTTGTGAGATAGCGTTACAGGTTGTCCATTGTGGTGACCCCAGTGATAGTACACGTAGACACACTAGTTGCCTACTAGTTCTTGAAGGGGGTAAAGTAAAGCCGAGATACTCCCAAACTAGTTAGTGTGACTTTTTGGGTAAATCACGCTCACTCGTGGTAACTTTGTAACACCTAGGGTGAGAGAACCACCTAGGAGAATATACTTTGGCCAGGAGCCCACTTTGACCATTTTAAAATAGTGTTGAGTTGTGAACCTTCTTTTTGAGAAAAGTGTGACATATTACTTTCGCCTAGTTTTTACTTGCCTTAGGGCAAGGTGAAACTCTGCCAAAGTGAGGCTAGCATTTTTCATCATTTTTTCTTGATTTATTTCCTTCATATTCTTTTGACACTTTGTTGATCAAAAGAGGTGTGATTACCTTTGTGTTTCCATTTGACTGTTTCTCTCACTTTTATGTCCGTTTACACCCATCCATGTTTGTGGCTGAGTTAGTTAAATGTCTAAAGTGAGCGGAGGTGTTTTCACGTCATTTGGTAGCCATTGTGATCTTGATACCCACGTCAAGATCGTCATTGTAGTTAGGCATGGTTCATCACCACGGACTTCCATAGAAGAGTTAGCTTGTTTGTCTCGTATCATTACAATTTCGATATTTACGTCTTGTTTCTTGTAAACTCGACATAAATACCTATATTATAAGTTACGCTACACACATTTTAACTATTCCTAGCTATACTTTGAGATTTTTTTCGGTTTGGTTTTATTATTACCTTGATTTCAAAGAGTGTTAGGTGTTACCATTTTGTGCATGTTATATCAATAACACCTTGATATCAATACTTCACTTTCTAGCAAAGTGGGTTAACATATCTTGGTGATATTGTTGTGTCATTCACAAATCGTAATTGGCACTTTTTGAGATATAGGTCTTAATCGAGTTTGAGCTGCTCATTTTATATCTTGATTGGGAGATCGCATTTAACTTCTTGTATTTACTTACATTTTGTTCATTCCTTGAACTTGGCATAAGTGAAGACATCTTGTTGATCATCTTGCGATGCAAACTACTTTTTGAAACGTAGTCTAGGAAGTACTTCATTTGATTAAGTTTTATACCAAACACTTGTTTCATGGTGACTTTATCACTCTATCACATTGGTATTCTCACATTGTTATATTTACTCTTAAATTTACATCTTTACATTTCACTTAGGGGTAGTCACTGAATTTTGAACAAATCTACAACTTACCTTAGTGAAACTTATCACGAAAACATGGCTCCCAAAACATGTCTAGGGTTAAAGAAACAAACATATGAGGAACAACAGGTGCAAGCTTGGGAAACCTCTAATAGACAAGGGTCAAACCCATTCATCGGACATGATCTAGGACCACTATTTTTTTGTAGAAAAGGAAATAGAAGAAATGGTTGACCATAGTGGAAATGAATTAGAGTCACCACACGTGGACTTTGATTTTGACCCTACTCTACTAGATGAATTTCTTCTTAGAAACAAAGATAGAGTGTTGGCTTGGGTCATCGAATTAGGGGCCAAATTACCCATCGAGAAGGAACCAATACTACAAACAAATGACACTACTGAGGAAGAATGCCCCCTTATCAATATGGAAGATATTTTAACAGACGGGCATGCTTCCACTTCTTACGCAGAAAATGATAAAGTGGTAGGGCATAGAATACCCCTCATCAAAGTGCCACGAAGAAACAAGATAGAACATGAGATAGGGAAGAACCTCCACAATACGAAGAGGAAGAACCTTTAGAAGAAGAAGCCACAAACCAAGTCACAATCCAACAACAACTTAGTAACCTAAGCCGACAACTAGCTTTTCTTACTTTCCAGGTATAGAAAGACACAAACAAGAACATTCAAAAGTCAAGGCCTAAGTTTAGGATCCATGAACTCCATCGAGAAAACCAAGGAGAAGAAGACATAGGGTATCATCATGTACACATCCCCACTTCTCCCACTAGAGAACAATTGCTCGCACAAGAAGTGTAATCTATGAAAGCAACGCTTGTGAGCATACAAGAGAGCAATATAGGGAGTATTAGGAAATACCAATATGAAGAACTATGCCCTATCCTTTTGACAAGACAATGACCCTTCAACCCTTTCCAAAGAAATTTGATATGCCAAAGTTTGACAAATACAAAGGAAAGGGAGACCCAAGAGATCATGTTAAATATTTTTACATGGCATGTCAAGAGGTGTCTTATAGTGATAATTACCTTATCAGACTTTTTCCCAAGAGTCTTAGAGGTCAAGCATTGGAATGGTTTACACGCTTACCATGGGGATCAATTTTCACTGGCGAATTGGTGGTGAAAAGATTCGTGCGTCACTTCTCGTATAACATAGAGAGTGACATCACCATGGCAGACTTGTGCGGTGCCAAACAATGCCCAAATGAGACCTTTTCTAGCTTCCTCCAATGATGGAGAGGGATAGCTAGTCGCTTTCCCTTGCACTTTCCCGAAAAGCAAAGTTGGTCAAGTATTTTCATGTCCCTAATCTCAACCTAGATATAGCTTTCCACCTCCAAATGCATTGTGTCCACACTTTGAGGAGGTTATCAAGAAAGGGATTCAAATAGAAAAGGCTCTCATTGCCAAAGGCACCCTCAAAACCCAATCTAAAGACAACCAAAGTGTCAAACCCTTTGAAAAGTGAAGATCTTTAACAAAAACAAAAATGTGGTGGGAGACGGAATCGCGATTCTAAACATGTTCAAATGGTCCAAACCGTCAACCTTTTAAACCGACCAAGGGCCCAATTCAACCACCACCAAATGAAAACATTCACCTCCCTCAATGAACCATTGTCCATCATACTAAAATAGTTGGATGTGGCCCACATGATGACCTATCCTATAACAACAATTGTTTGATGAAAATGCTCCTAAAACTTCATGGTATAAGGAGCATGAATACTCGTGAAATGCATCACATTAAAGGTCATAAAATAGACAAATATTTGTGACTTCGCCACTATATTCAAGACCTCATTGATAATGGGGAGATAGAGGTGGATAACCTGGCCATGCAAAACATCTAACGAGAAAATGGGGATTTATAAGAACCATTCCCAAGCATGATAAGTCGAAAAGGAAAAGCCGGATCGGGAGAGTCATCCCAAACCTATAAAGCCATGAATTACTTATATACCAAGAGAGATAACAATCATTACGATTCACTTATTAGATGTATTCACTCCTTCTTGAGCATGTCAATACTATCCGGATTAAGGGAAAGGACTACACTAGTGGTAACAAGTATGCCTACCTCGTAATTCTGCCAACCCTCTCTATTGACCCAATTATACTAGTAAATATAACCTTTTAGAACAACTTGAGAAATGTATGCTAAGATTTCAATCTTAGATCTTCTCAAGATTTCCAATGTACATAAGGACATCTATCAAACTTTGGGGTTTGGAGTGCCTTTAGAAGTCGATCCTACACACCTTCAAGCCGTGGTGGAAAAATTGCCCAAGTGAGCATCTTACTTTCAACCATAGGAGATCCCTAAAGAATCCTACACATAATCTTCCCTTATACATCTAAAGGTAGTTGTCACCATAGGAAAATAAAATGGGTGATTGTGGATAATGGATCTGGATTGAACATGTGCACGCTTAAATTATTCAAACAATTGGGACATATGGAATAAGATCTTGAGTCACATATCATCACTATCACCACATATACAACAATGTCAGAAAGAGAGTCGGCGAGGCACCACCATGCTACCCATGGAGGTGGGGGCCCCACTTGCCATCAAACAAAGTTTCATGTCCTAGACTTAGAACTTCCATATAATATGCTTCTAGGCCAACCATGGATCCATGCCATGTAGGTCATGCCATCAACATTTCATCAATACATCAAGATGAAGCATGAGGGACATACAAAGTTTACAATACCAGGAGAAGATCCCTTTGCTCATTGTAGAGCTCTTAATAGCTTTGAGAGAAAGGGTAAATACACATGTCCCTCCAAAGATATAGTTGTCCCTCTTCATTCTCGAGGCCATGGAATCTCAAGTAGATTTAGATTCTCTTAGTTCTTTGCACTCATGGGGTATCTACTTCAACAACTCCATTTAATTCATGGGAGATGAAAATCCTAGAATATGCATTGAATGGGAGTATAATGTACAACAAGATGTTCCTAGTTTCGACCTCTCTTTGTCACCCAAGACTAGAGGTGAACCCAACTACCACTTCAGAGACCTAGAGAGGAACACACTATTGGGTCGCCTCCTACCAGAGGCTTGTTAGATGAGGAAAAATTTCTTGATCGACCTACTACTTGGTTCCCTAAGGACACTCGGCCATCTTGTTATCAAACCCCGGAATATGAAAAACCATAGCTGTGGATGGGAGAATGATGTACTCCATGGGCTATAAAGGCCTAGGATGTGGGAGGAATGAATAAGGACAAAGAGAACTAGTCCCTCTTCCACATTTCAAAATAGAAAGATATGGCATTGGGATTCATCCTTATGGAGCACACCCCAACAATCAAGATACAGTACTTGTTCTAAGAATGAGGATAGTTTTGAGTACCTAGAAGTGATATGGATTCCCATTATAGCCTATATGAGGATCGGCCTCCACGAACCTTTTCATGAACAATGTTGTCCCAAACCATGGTATAAGAACCAATCCTTGACCTTGTCTACCCTTCCCTTGTTGAATGGGACCAACAATGTCACATACCACTAGATTTATTCGAGAATGCACGAGGCTATTGTAGAGTTCATGGGCATAAGGGATATAATTCCCATTGGAGATCACAAGAAGGGTTTCTTTATCGACTTAGACACCATGCCTACTTGGTGAGGAGGATAAGAACTTCATGGTCAGGCAAAATTTAAAGAAAAGTGAGGACAAGAGTTATAAAGAAAAGCCTTGGTGAATTACTTATATACCAAGAGAGAAAAATCATTACGATTCACTTATTAGATGTATTCACTCCTCTTTGAACGAGCATGTCAACACTATCCGGATTAAGGAAAGGACTACACTATGGTAACAAGGTATGCCTACCTCGTAATTCTGGACCCCTCTCTATTGACCTTATATACTAGTAAGTATAACCTTTTTTAGAACAACTTGAGAAGATGTATGCTAAGATTTCAATCTTAGACCTTCTCAATATTTCCAATGTACATAAGGACATCCTGTATCAAACTCTTCAGGGGTTGGGAGTGCCTTTAGAAGTCGATCCTACACACCTTCAAGCTGCAGGTGAAACCATTGCCCCAAGTGAGCATCTTACTTTCAACCATAGGGAGATCCTTACCAGGAATCCTACACATAATCTTCCCTTGTACATCAAGGTAGTTGTCACCCATAGGAAAATAAAATGGGTGATTGTGGATAATGGATCTAGATTGAACATTCGCACGCTTAAATTATTCAAACAATTAGGACATATGGAGGTAGATCTTGAGTCACATATCATCACTATCACCACATACAACAATGCAGAAAGAGAGTCAGCAGGCACCATTATGCTGCCCATGGAGGTGGGCCCCACTTGCCATCAAACAAAGTTTCATGTCCTAGACTTAGAACTTCCATATAATATGCTTCTAGGCCAACCATGGATCCATGCCATGCAGGTCATGCCATCATCATTTCATCAATACATCAAGATGAAGCATGAGGGACATACGGTTACAATACCAGGAGATTCAGATCCCTTTGCTCATTGTAGAGATCTTAATAGCTTTGCAGAAAGGGTAAATACACATGTCCCTCAAAGATATAGTTGTCCTCTTCATTTCGAGGCCATGGAATCTCAAGTAGATTTAGATTCTCTTAGTTCTTGCACTCATGAGGTATCTACTTCAACAACTCCATTTAATTCATGGGAGATGAAAATCCTAGAATACAGCTATGGGGAGTATAATGTACAACAAGTGTTCCTAGTTTCAGACCTCTCTTTGTCACCCAAGACTAGAGGTCGACCCAACTACCACTTCAGGAGACCTAGAGAGGAACACACTATTGGGTCGTTCCTACCTAGAGGCTTGTTAGCTAAGGAAAAATTTCTTGATCCACCTACTACTTGGGTCCCTAAGGACACTCAGCCATCTTGTTATCAAACCCGGAATATGAAAAATCTAGCAGAATGATGTACTCCATGGGCTATAAAGGCCTAGGATGTGGGAGGAATGAATAAGGACAAAGAGAACTAGTCCCTCTTCCACATTTCAAAATAGAAAGATATGGCATTGGGATTCATCCTTATGGAGCACACCCCAACAATCAAGATGCAACTTGTTCTAAGAATGAGGATAGTTTTGAGTACCTAGATAGTGATATGGATTCCCATTATAGCCTATATGAGGATCTGGCCTCCACGAACCTTTTCATGAACAATGTTGTCCTGACCATAACCCCCACCGAACCAATCCTTGACCTTGTCTACCCTTCCCTTGTTGAATGGGACCAACAATGTCACATACCACTAGATTTATTCGAGAACGACGAGGCTATTGTAGAGTTCATGGGCATAAGGGATATAATTCCCATTGGAGATCACAAGAAGGGTTTCTTTATCGACTTAGACACCTATGCCTACTTGGTGAGGAGGCTGAACTTCATGGTCAAGCAAAATTTAAAGAAAAGTGAGGACAAGAGTTATAAAGAAAAGCCTTGGCAAAAATCAAAGTCCAAGTCACACAGTGAAAACCTCTTTGAGGCACTAGCTGAAAAAAAAAAAAGAAAATCAAAGGACAAACAAAGTGACCATGCTAAGGATGAAAATATCATAGAGACATCCTTGGATAAAGATCTCAACCTACCTCCCGATCCTACGCATATGGAGGATTTATCAAAATTGTTAGTTGAAGAAACCATTGATGTCAATATTGGTACCGAAGAAGATCCCAAGATAGTAAAATTGGGAGCATCACTCTTGGCTAGAGAAAAAAAGACATTCACTATGTTACTATGAGATTTTATTGATGTGTTCACATGGTCTTACAAAGACATGCCCAGCTTAGATCCAACTTTGGTCGTGCACAACCTAGTTGTGCACGCAAATGCTAAGCCTATCAAACAGAAGCTCTAAAATATGCACCAAAGAGTGGAATTATTAGTTAAATAAGATTTAGAAAGGTTTCTTGCAGTAGGATTCATCAGGATAATTAATTATTTTGAATGGATATTGAACATTGTTCCTGTCCAGAAGAAACTTATCGGTATCTAAATCTACATAGATTTTAGGGACATCAATAAATCTTTCCCTAAAGATGACTTTTCATTGCCCAACATTGACATGATTGTTGACTCAACTACAGGGTATGAAATGCTATCACTCATGGATGAATTTTACGGTTATAATCAAATTAAGATCACTAAGGAAGACCAACACAAAATAGCTTTCATAACTCCTTTAGGCACCTTCTATTATCAGGTGATGCCATTTGGCCTTAAGAATGCAGGAGCAACTTATCAGCGGGCCATGATAGTAATCTTTCATGACATCATGGAAGACTACATAGACAACATCCTGGGAAAGTCCAAAACAAGAGAGGATCATCCTATCATTTTGTGGTGTATCTTTGAATGCTTGCATGAATACAAAGTCAGATTGAATCCAAAGAAATGTGTCTTTGGTGTGTTATCCAGGAAACTATTGGGCTTCATTGTGTCAAGACGAGGTATTGAGGTAGACCCTGCTAAAGTGTCTACCATCACTGAAATGCCTCCACCTAAGAATATCAAGCAACTACATAACTTACAATGGAAAATTCAAGCCATTCACTACTTTATCTCCCATCTTACAGATAAATGTCACTCATTCACCCATTTACTTAAAAGGACGTCACTTTCCTTTAGGGACCCAAGAAACAAAAATCCTTTGCTTTTCTTAAACAATACCTAGATAATCCACCTATCCTCATGCCTCCTACTCTAGGAGAACCACTTTTCTTTATATTTCCACTACGCAATACGCTATTGGTGTGCTACTCACCAATATGACCTTAGCCATAAAGAGAAAGTGGTGTAATATCTCGAGTCACACCCTCATCACCTATGAACTTAATTATGCTTAGATTGAAAAGGATTGCTTGGCCATTGTTTTTACCTTTCGTAAACTTCACCATTACTCGCTAAATACTAAGACCAAGCTCATATCCAATGTCAACCCACTCAAGTATTTGTTGTCCAAACCTTCCCTCATAGGTAGAATGGCTAAATGGATCATTCTACTCAAAGTGAATTTGATATAGAATTTGTCCATCAAAAATCGGTTAAAGGACAAGTACTTGCGAACAGCTAGTAGAAGCACCTTTGCAAAGCATAAAACCTTTGATTCGGATCTCAGCAGATGGATCTTTACTCTACATTGAAGAATATGTCGTATGGCAAATACATTTTTATGGACCTTTTACATTTCATGGTTCAGGTGCATGAGTGGTCCTTATTACTCCTTCGGGTGATCCTATACCACAAGATTTCCACACGGCCTTCCCTTGCATGAACAACATTATGGAATATGAAACACTCATTGTAGGGATGATGCTAGCCATCAAGTGGAATATTCAACATGTTAAGGTTGTAGGTGATTCATAGCTAATCATCAAACAGTCAATGATGAGTATAAATTTAAGGATGATAAGCTCATACCTTACAAGAAGTTGGTGGAAACTCGAAGGAGTATTTTATGTGCATTACCTTTGAACAAATCCCAAGAGCACAAAATAGATTAGTAGATGCCATGGCAAGGGTGGGATCTATGCTTTATATTCCACCAGGGAATAATGATATGCCATTTTTCATAGAAAATATACACCAACCCACGTATGATGTGCCAAAATTTTACCTAGCTTGTGATGTTGTTGGTCCCTATTCCCATGGTATGAACCAATTTTCACCTATCTTAAGGATAGTACATTCCCCCCGATATCTCCCACTCTAAAAGTAGAGCCTAATTCACCAAATAGCTCATTACATAACTTTAGGAGGTACACTTTATCATTGTGGCTATGATGGGAATTTGTTACGTTGTCTAGATGTGATGGAGTCAATCCAAGCAATCAAGGAAGTACACAAAGGAGTATGCGGAGTGCATACAAACGGAATGGTCTTGGCTAAGAAATTGTTGAGAGTAGGTTACTATTGGCCTACCATGGAAACTGATTGTTGCAATTATGTTAGAAAATGTGTGCTTTGCCAAAAGTATGGAAATTTTATCCATGCTCCATCACAACCATTGTAACCAATCACTACCCCATGGCCATTCTCCAAGTGGGGACTTGATCTAATAGGGAAGGTTACTCCTACCTCATCTAATGCTCATACACATATCATCACAGCTATAGAATACTTTACAAAATGGGTGGAGGCTGTCCCTTTAACCTATGTCACAGGAGCACATATTTCTAAATTCATCATGAATCACATTATTTGCCAATATGGTATCCCTGCAGCCATTGTCACAGATAATGGGAAGTCATTTAAGAAAAAAATGTGAAAGGTCTTTTCCAACGGTTCCAAATCAGATTGAAATGGTCCACACCATATTACCCTCAGGGTAATGGACAAGCTGAGGCAACAAACAAGACTTTGGTAAGGATAATGGAGAAGATGGTTAGCAAAACCAGTCGAAACTAGCACCTACAAATCCACCCAGCCCTCTGGGCCTACCGAACATCAATTCGCACTCCTACGGGTGTGACACCATATTCCCTAGTGTTCGGGATAGAATCTATCATCCCTTTAGAGATCAAACTCCCATCCCTATGAATTTCTCTTTGGGACTATTTGGATAAGGATGAAGATTATCAAGTGGTAAGATTGGCTGAGTTAGAGCTCTTGGATGAGAGGTGCATTCACACTCTTAATCACCTGAAGGTATATCAACACAGAATCTCCCATAACTATAACAAGAGAATCATCCCTCACTAGTTTGAGGTGGGTGATTTAGTTATGAAGGAGAACCAGTTCAACACCAGAGCAGAGCGAGAAAATAAAGGGAAGTTTGAACCACACTGGTTAGGACCCTATGTCATAGTTTTCAAGTATGGCACTAGGGCATACAAGCTAGCTCACCCCAATGGTGATGAGCTCTGAGAGCCAATGAACACCATGCATCTTAATAAGTTCTATGCTTGAACATGGCACAAAATTAAAAAAATACAAAAACATAAAAAAATTAGAAAAATAAAAAGAGAAAATAGGTCGTCCACTAGTGAAAACCACGCAATTGTGGCACTTTGGAAAAGTCCTTGGGTGAAAACTAGTTTTCGGCACCTCGAGAGGATTCATTGTTCACAAGCATTCTGTATTAGAAGGGTAGTTGTCTTTGGCCTGGACCTGGTTCTACCTTCAATTTCCTTGCACACACCATCTTGTCCAGCCTTGATTCGGCTTTGCCTTCTTCTATTCATTTGTAAGGGACATGGTCTTTTGTTATTTCCCATCTTACGCTAGGGGAAACTCAATGAATTCACCTTCTTGTTCCTAAGCACATGGATTTTGCCCTTGTATATTCCCCACCTAACACTAGGGGCATCCATTATTTCTTGGCTACCTACACATAGCTTTGGAAAATGTTAAAAACACAAAAACAATAGAAAATTATTTTGAGAAAAACAAAAACAATAGAACATTGTTTTGAGAAAACACAAAAAGAATAGAAAATTGTTTCAAAAAAAAACAAAAAAACAATATAAAATTGTTTCACAAAAACCTAAAAATAGAAAATCAGTTTATGAAAACATATCTTAAAAAACATTGTCTTGTTTTCTTGCTTTGCTTGTTGCTTATATAGTGTTTTACGTGCTTGCTTTTGAGTTGTTTGTTACTTGGGTGTACTTGGTCATAGTTTATCTTTTCTTTCTTAGAATAGATTCATTCTTTCTTTTTCATATTGTAGTGGGTTTTGATATGCTAGTGTGTTAATTCTTTATTTCTTTCTTAATGCATTTGGTTGTGTTTTGTTACTTGTTAATAAGGCATGGTGATTCACGGTGTATTGCATTAATTCCTAGTGTTCTTTGTAGCATTTGGCTGTGTCTCTTACATGTGCTCTATTTTGTTATCATTCACATCACATTACCACACTATCATCACATCTAGCATCATCTATACATCATATATAAACAAAAATGCTAAGTTTTACATCATACATGTATGCTAAGCTAATCATCACATATCATATCATCAATCGGGGCAAGAGGGTTACACATAATCAAAAATATATCCCCCCACACCAATATCATCATATCATCCTGTCCATATACATTAAAATAACACTTGAAAACAAAATTTGATATTGTCTATAGATCTATCATCTACAATCTAAAGTATGCCTCAAACGATCACATGCGATCACCATCTCTCTTGAGTGTCAAATCCTCATGGTAATTTTTCTAAATTGAGTGGTTAAAATGAACTAATTGTGATGTTTTAACCCTCCCTTGGGGGGTATATTAACCTATTTTTCACCAATCGGATGATCGGGACACACGTTTCCGGTGAGCTCCCATATGACTTGGCAAGGCGAGTTGACAGGTGAGCTCCCATGTGAGTTTCTAGGTGAGCTGCTGGGCGAGCTCCTGGGTGAGCTCCTGGGCGAGCTCAAGGGGAGCTAGCAAGGTGAGCTCCCAAGTGAGTTTTCAGGAAAGCTGCTCGGTGAGCTCCTGGGTGAGCTATCAAGGTGAGCTATCAGGTGAGCTCCTAGACAAATTTCTAGACAAGCTGAAGTTGAGATGCTCGACAAACTCCTGAGAAAGATCAAAGGTGAGATTATTAGTATTCTCAGAGGTGAGCTTACATGTGAGCTACCAGATGATCTCAAGGTGAGTTATCAAGGTGAGCTCAAGGTGAGTTGACAAGGCAAGTGAAGATGAGTTGGTAAGGTGAGTACATTTAGGTGAGCTCCCAAGTGAGTTCCGGGTGAGTTACTTGAAAAGCTCCCGGATGAGCTCAACTCAAGCTTATTAGTGACCTCCCGGAAGAGATCTAAGTGAGCTACTCAAAAATTTATTCAGTGAGCTCCTAGGTGAGCTACTAGGTGATCTCCTAAGTGAGATAATTAGCGAGCTTCTAGGTGAGGACCTCGGTGAGCTGTTCGGCAAGCTCACAAGTGAGATCAAGTCAACCTACTCGGTAAGCTTCTTGGTGAGCTCCCAAGTGAGCTGTTAGGTGAGATCGAAAGTGAGCTATTAGGTGAGCTACCTAATGAACTCTCGGATGAGCTACTAGACGAGGTCAAGGTGAGTTGGCAAGGTGAGCTCCTCAAAGAACCCTGGTAAGGTGAGTTAATAGGTGAGGTCCCATGCAAGTTGGCAAGGCAAGCTACCAAGTGAGATCCCATGTGATTTTTTGTGTGAGCTACTTGACAAGATCCTAAGAAAGCTCAAGTCGAGGTGCTCGAAATCACCTGGGTGAGCTCAAGGTGAGCCGGCAAGGTGAGCTCCCAGGTGATTTTCCGTGCAAGCTCAAGTTGAGCTACTTGATGAGCTCTTGGGAAAGTTACTTATCGAGATCTCAGCCGAGCTCCTAGGTGAGCTTACTTGTGAGTTACCGATGAGATCAAGGTGAGTTGGTAAGGCAAGCTCAAGGTGAGTTGGTAAGGTGAGTGAAGGCAAGTTGGAAAGGTAAGCTCAAGGTGAGTTGGAAGGTAAGCTCCTAGAAGAGCTCCAAGGTGAACTACTTAGTGAGTTGTTCGGTGAGATCCTAGGTAAGCTGCTAGGTGAGCTCCCAAATGAGGTACTTAGTGTGTTTCGCTCGGAATGTTCAGCTTCGGGAATAGAGTTGCTTCTATCCTTTCATTCCTTCTAGAAACAGAGATAGGGTTAGGGCTAGGAGGAATACTGTTAAATGTCGAGATGGTGTGCGCGTCACCGTAGAGAAAGATCGGGTTGACTACGAAGAACTCCTTTTGTCTTGGAAGGACTACTGCAAAGAAGAACACAAGACCACATGATTTTGATTAGACAATAAATGAGGAAGCGCCTTAGGCCCAAGAAATATAAAACTTCCTTTCGAATGTGGTCGGTTTCCTGCTAATATGAATTAACACAAAAGACTATAAAATATCAATTAGATTACTTGGTTGAAACGGGTAGGAGAAGGCTGGTTTATGGTTATAGTCGAGGGGTGGTAACCGATACCGGCATTGCTAAGTAAGGTGTCGGTTGGGCCTAGGACACGTAGGTTAGTTGTTTTGTGGGGTGTTTGTGTTTTTGATAGCTATGGTGTTTGTAAGGCTGGTTTATGGGTTATATTGGGAAATGAGATGATGAGAGGTAGATGAATGATAGTTAGATGTAATATACTGTTGGGTAGTGGATTCAGGGGATGGATTTATGAGGACTGTGATTCAAAAGGCATAAGAAATGTTATAACAGAAGACATGCAAGATGTGACTTACTGGTTTTGACGAAGATGCAAGTTGATCTCCTTTGCTGCAAACTCTTCTGGTTTCTTCACTCGTCTCTGCTCGGTCAAGTGAAGATCTGGACTCTGTTTTTGCTCCCAATGATCTCTGTTGATTCAAAAATCATTCGACCTTTGATTTTGGTTCGGGGAGCCCATTTACAGGGAGCCGATGGTGGTTACATAACCGACGGCAGTCGAGTAGGAACCGGCATCGGTAAGGAAAAAGTAGGCTATTTTTAGTAAAATAGCCCACCTTCCCTGCTTTTCTCCCGAGAGATCAGTTGCGGGCTTGGTCAAGTGGCTAGAAGGTCGGTTTTGGGTGTGAGTAAGGAGGCATTAGTTATGGATGTGAGTCTAGACCAAGTCATAGGTCTTAATTAGGTTAGTTTAGGGTTAGGGCTAGGTCATGATGAGGTGGCAAAATGAGGTGGCAGGTAAGGTGATGTGGATTTATCAATTACAAGGTAATTAATAAATAATTGTGTAAGGTTTACATGATGAGGTTAGGTTGCGAGATGAGATGCGGGTCACAAGGGGTCGTAAGACACAAATTTGGTGTCTACATTAGCCCCTTATTGTCGTGTAGCTTGTTTTGTAAAGCTGCACGGACAATAATATGAAGTGGTTTCTCCTGTTAAGGGTATAAGTAATCCCCCTCAAATCTATCACAGATTGAGAGAACGGGAAATCAGGGATAGGGTTGATAAAGGGTAAATGGTGTAGAGGGGATGGTAAGGTGGTGGGGAAGGTCCAAGTAAGCACACGCATGTTGAAATGCAATAGGATGAGTAGGGTACATGATTTGATGAGCAAACCAGCAAAGTGCATAGGCAAAGGTTGATAGTTTATCCAAACAAGGGTGATGTAATCCTCGGTATCCAAGGCATAGGAAGTAGCTCGGGGTATATAATAGGTAAGGTACATGAACGTTTAGGCATGTCCAAAGCAAAGTACCAAATGGTTGGTTTGGTTGAGATAAATGTCACGGTCTAGGTCCAGGCAAAGTTGGTCGACAGATCAAGTCAAGGACCCTAATCATGCTAAAACACGAACAGTGAGCTTGATTGAACAAAAACTATAAGATGGGTGGATAAAAGTGTATGGTGTTGATTTTGGGTAAGGTATTAAAGTGCTACGGCCGTGGGTTGGTCCAAGTTGTTGAGTTGCGGCCTTGGGTCGGGCCAGAAGGGTAGAGTGAGGCCTTGGGTCGGGCCAAATGGTTAGGTTGAGGCCTTGGGTTGGGCCGAATAGGTAGGTTGAGGCCTTGGGTCGGGCCGAATAGGTAGGTTGAGGCCTTGGGTCGGGCTGGTTTGTTAGGGCGAGGCCTTGGGTCGGGCCAAATGGGTAGGGCGAGGCCTTGGGTCGGGCCGGTTGGTTAGGGCGAGGCCTTGGGTCGGGCCGGTTGGTTAGGGCGAGGCCTTGGGTCGGGTCGGTTTGCTAGGGCGAGGCCTTGGGTCGAGGCCAAATGGGTAGGGCGAGGCCTTGGGTCGGGCCGAATAGGTAGGGCGAGGCCTTGGGTTGGGCCAAATGGGTAGGGCGAGGCCTTGGGTCGGGCCGAATAGGTAGGTTGAGGCCTTGGGTCGGGCCGAATAGGTAAACAAATGGTGTTCAGCAAAGGTGGATATAGGCGATGTTGGTGAAAAAGGGGCAAATGGTAAATAAGGGCAAAAATTGGGGAAAGTTGGAATAAAACCGATGTCGATTCTACGACCGATATCGGTTAAGGGACCGATACCGATTCCTTAGGGAAAAATGAAACCGATATCGGTTAAGGCGAAAAACCTATAAAAAGAAAAAAATACTGACTTATCATTGTCACTTTTGTTATTTTGAAAACCAAATTGACTTGTCTGATGTGGAGAGTTGAGATTGGAGGTTTATTGATTGAGGTGGAGCTATTTTGCTAGAGGAGTGAGTTGTTTGCGGGCCCGAGTGAGGAGGAGGCAGCAGTTGATTGGCCGGGGACCCAGAGAAGAATTGGAGCCATGGCACAGGCAGGAGGAGCAGGAGGGGCTGGACCAGCTGGACCACCACCACCCATCCCACCACGATGACGTGTCGTCGTACGGGTAGGCTCGGAACTCTTTATTTTGTGCATTTGAATGGTATTAAGTGAAATTGGGGGTTTGGGTAGGAATTTACATTTTTTAGGAAATAATGAGTAAATTGACGTAATTTGAAAAATGAAGAGGATAGATGGGTAAAATAGGGCAAGTTGGTTGGGTGGGTAGGTTTTTAGGGTGTTTGGGTGGGTAGATAAGTATAAAAATGCAAAAATGTCATTTGGGGGCCGCTCGGGGTTCGGCTCCTGCAATTACAACGACGATGTCGGTTCTTCAGCGACCAAGCATCGGTCGCAAATTGTGTGGACAGGGTGTGTTGAGCTTGACCGGCGTCGGTCGTATATCGGCCGCGTCGGTTTGGGTTTGTGTGGGGTTTGTTTTGGGTTGGGTGGGTTTGTATGGGTATGGGTTGAGTTGGGTTGGGTTTTAGGTGGGTGTGGGTTTTGGGTAGATTTTGGGATTTGTGTCGGGTAGGGGTTTGGGTTGGGTTTTGGGTAGATTTTGGGCTCGTTTTGTTTTGGGTAGATATGGGATTTGTATGGGTTGGGGTTGGGTTGGGGTTGGGTTGGGTTTTGGGTAGATTTTGGGCTCGTTTTGTTTTGGGTAGATATGGGATTTGTATGGGTTGGGGTTGGGTTGGGTTTTGGGTAGATTTTGGGCTTTGGGTTGGGTAGGGGTTTGGGTTGGGTTTTGGGTAGATTTTGTTTTGGGTCGGGTAGGGGTTTGGGTGGGTTTGTATGGGTATGGGTTGGGTTGGGTTTTGGGTTGGGTGGTGGAAGGTAGGTTGCTAGAGGGGGTAGAGAGTCGGGGTGTGGTCGGGGGATAAAAGGGGGTATAGAGGGTAAAGTAGATGATGTGATAAAGAGTAGGTCTAAGGTTGTGGGTATAGGAACAGGTGGGTGTCCTACAGGGGTAGCTAGCCGAGCACAGTGTATAGGTACAGCACGACACCTGAGGCACCACCACCAGCGCATGCTGCACCACACCCCCAAGCCAGTGCACGTATACCATACCACCACCCAAAGAAAGACACCCACGACACACCACCAAGAAAGGCACGGGGGTACTCGCAGTAGGAGTCCGGGGACCAGCCCCAGTACCGACGGTGGCATGGGAGAGATACATGGAGGCGAGAGTAGAGGCCCGGTACTATCAGGATGTCCTTGATAGTACCGGAGCTGAGTATCAGCCATATGCGGCACACCGAGCGGAGACCTCGCATAGTCAGAGGTCGAAGGGAGGTGCAGCTATAGCCGGTGTGTCCGTGACAGGTAGGAGGCGAGAGGCACCTCATGGACCAGCAGGGAGAGGTGCAAAGGGTGGTGGGGAGAGCTGAGGGATCCCCACATAGTTTTGTATATATGGACATAGGCACCGGTCTGTGAACTGGTTGTGTTGATAGAGGCCTGCGTGCCTACATTTATTCATGTATTGATTCATTTATTCATTATATACCAGCCTGCGAGCCGAGTACGGGTTGTACATTTGATACCGGCCTGCGAGCCGAGTATATTTTTGATATGAGGGACTAGCCTGTGAGCCGAGTCGAGGTTACTGATATTTATTGCAGCCTGCGTGCCGGCTTTATTGGATGATGAGATCACAAAGGCCCTGATGCAGGGCACATTGTATTTTTTGAAGACTTGTATATATATATAGAGATGATGTGTTGATCCACATGCAAAGGTGTTCAAAATATGTTTAAGTATTTCATCAATGGTTTGTGATATAGAATGTATGATGAGTTTAGTTGACATGTTGATATATGGATGATGTTGATGTTTTTGTTATTGCATGTATATATGGATGACATGTTATATGATGAAATGTTGCATGTTGTGAGTTGGTTTTTTTGACATTGTTATATATGTATCCGATGAGTTGGATCCAAATGATGAGTTTTTGGTTTTGTTTAGATGTGACTTAGTTGATGGTTTGTTTGTTTTTGTAGAATAGATGATGTTAATGAAATTGTAATGATATGTGTGGTGGATGGACAAACATGGATAATGGTGTTGTTATGCGGGAAAAGAGGCGGGAAAGCGACAAAAAAATTAGGTAGAAAATGAAGAAAAGAACCATGTTTTAAAAAGGCAGGTGTATAACCGATATCGGTTAGGGAACCGATGGCGGTAGGTGATAGACCGATATCGGTTATATAACCGATACCGGTTACTTAGGTATGAGCTTTTCTAAAAATAGAAAAGCTAGGGTGGCAACTTAAGTTCTTATTTTTAGAGCCATGCAAGAGGTTAAATACGCGAATGCGACGCTTTTTGACGACTGAGACAGGTAATTGTATGAGAGATTTGAGTGATAAGGAGAAAAGAGACAGGAAAGTGAATGCGATCGAGAGATTCGAAAGTAGAAATGTGAATTTGAAAAGAGTGGTGATCATGGCGAGAACGAGGAGAAGCATCCGCAGGCAGGGACGAGAGGGAAGACAAGTGCCACCGCAGTTGCTATGCCGCAACCCAAGAGGTAAACGTTTGGTTGTGATGTGATTTTTGCATGTGTTATGAATAAGAGATTAAGTGGGTAGATATGAAAAAGAAAACATGATAACAAGGGTTATAAGTGTTACGGGGTAGGTAATCAGGGGTTTTCAGGTATGTTTGTATGTATAGAAAGGAATAAACACTCAAATTATTGTCGTAGGCAGTGTGTTTAGGTAAGCTGTATGAAGGTGACAGTGACCGATATCGGTTAGGGATAACCGGTATCGGTTACTAAACCGGTACCGGTTTATTATAAATGATACCGGTTGCTGTAGGAATTTCCAGAATGTGAGAAAAAACCCGTGGGAATTTGATGGATTGAATGGTTGTTTGTTATCTTGATGTATGTAGGCAGAGGTAGGGTTGAGGATGAATGATAGTGTACCAGCGCTGTTATCACGAATCCGAGTGGATGTAACGCCAATGAATGGACATTGATAAATCATTTGGGGTTAAGTGGAATGCTATTATTCACGAATCGCATGTAACCATGCTATGTTACAGGTGTTGATTGAGAGATGGAATCTTGAGAAAAATACCTTCTTTCTGCCAACAGGGGAGATGACAGTGACATTGGAAGATGTGTTTTGTATTTTGAGACTCCCAATTACAGGAAAACCAAGATATCGTGCATTACCTAGCACGGAATGGGAGCGATAACAATAGTATTTGGTCCATACACACGATATCTAACACAATGAGGTTTGACATTTACTTATGGGGTAATGTATGCAAAGACACACCTAAGGAGACAAGGTTAGCAAAGTGATATTAATGATAGCGGAGGGTATTATGCATTACCGAGGCGGAAGGGGAATATTTCCAAAGGCATTGATGTGTGTTATTTGGGAGATGATAGAAAGGAACGTGACTTTTGCATGGGCACCTGCATATTTGGCGGAGCTATACAAGGGTTTATGGGCTTGTAGGTGAAATCACAGGACGACACTGGATTGTTCATACTTATTACACTGTTGGGCCTATGAGCACATTGTTTGTGTGCGACCAATAGGCCGACCCATCCAGGTAGGAGAGACCAGAGTACAGAGGTTGGGATTCAGATGATGGGTCCAGACAGAACAAGAGGCAAGATCTCAGGCCGTGACGGGTGACATTGAGTATTACAGGTAGATATGGGAGAGGGTGACGATTGCAGATATCTGTTGGAGGCCTTACGGGAATTATATGGTAACAGAGAGCATAGCTGAGGAGTTGAGGGGTGTAGAGTGATTGAGGTGGATCGGGGCACACGAGCCAGTGAATATGAGAGGATTCCTATAGATCACGTGCGGCAACAATTTGGATTCATGCAGGACATACCACAGGCTTATAGACCATATATGAGGATCGACGCAGAGGAAGTATTCTCACCTCCCCAGCCAACACCTACGAAGGTCCCTGAAGAAGTACCAGCCAATCGCAGGTAATGGACGCAGGAACGACAGAGGCCTATAGATTATGGTGGGTAGCAGAGCTGCAAGGTGTACATGATCGTCCTGACATAGCAGTGATTACAGCAGAGAGAGATCATTTGCAGCGTTTGGTTCAGCAGCTCCAAATGCAGGTGAATGAGACAAGAGGATTGTTAGTGGTTGCGGAGTCATAGGTGGAGAGACTAGAGGCTGGAGTCCTCCATGCGAGAGGGCGTATTCATATGTTACAGGAGAGATTGGTAGATCAGTGGGTGGTACCAATAGCCGTGGTACCTTTGAGGACAGAGAGGCCTGGTGAGAGGCGTCATCGATCACGATCATCCCCTAGTTCGGGGTGAGGCGTGAGGGTCTAAGTAAATGTTAGCAAGGTATAAGAATAAATAAGGATGCCGACCTGCGTGTCGATGATAGAGAAGATGCATTTGTTTAACATCTAAATAAAACTGAATATGTATGGTGATTTGAGTTATGATAATAATAAGAATGTTTGCGTTTTGACTTTTGGTGTTTTTAAAAAAGGATAAAGAGGAATGTGATTAAATAGAAATACACAAAAATATTTATATTTACCACACATGATAGGTTATGGTAAGGGATGGTCGAGCTAACCTTGGGAGACCCCATGTCTCTCGAAGTGCTTCCTACATAGCCCATTGCACAAAGCAAGGAGGGGCCTCAGACCGATGTAGTTCTCCCTTAGGACTAGGGAGAGGTGAATTCAGGCAATTTTAGGTATGGTTAGGTGATTGGTTGGCTGGTAAAGGTATTGATAGTAATATTGGTAAGGTAAGGTTGATGGTGTTGGTAACAAATTGGTGATGTTGTAAAAGGTACAAGAGAAGTGAAAGTTAGCCTACCCAAGTGGTAGGGAACCATGTCCTGATTAAGATCAACACACAATCCTAGATGCGAGGCAAAGAGGAAAGATTGCTCCGTGGGTGAAAAGAGCAAAACAAACCACACAACATAGAACGCACTTTAATCCCTAGGTACCGGTGCATAGACGAGAAGTCAATAGGTGAAAAGAGTTGGATGATCACAACCTATCAGGTGTACGACACGTCCCTTGAGTTTGAAACAGATGGTGAGGTGAGGTGGATGATATAGCTGAGGTACGGAGAACTTATTACAAAGTGAGTGTTCTGATGAAAGAGAACCTTCCCGAAATAGACAAGTTCATGACTCAAAAGTTCTTTTGAATGAGGCTTTTATTTTATTGAATGTAGGCGATCGATGCGGGAAGTCTACAAGGGATATTGATTGTTTTATTCTTGAGGTCTTCACGAAGCTGATCAATGTGAGAAGCTTCTGATAAAGGCTGACTGTGTATAGCTGTCCTTCGAGGGAGCAGTCTATTTATAGTAGCAGATATGATTTTAGTGCATAGCTGTCCTTCGGGGGAGCAGTCTATATATAATAGCAGCAATAGTTTGGCATATAGCTATCCTTCGAGGGAGCAGTCTATATTTAATTTAGATGACTAGATGTTCTTTTGGCGTGAAGCATCTAGTTGAGTAGGAAGTTTGACTCAAGAAAATCCCATAAGAATATGGCTTATTTTAAAACTTTGAAGTCATGGACTAGACTAAAAAGGGGAAGGCATCGTTAAGGGGAGGTGAGAAGTGATCTTGATTTTATTTTGAGATGTAGGAAAACAAAGTGTATGTAGTGGTAAATGAGCTCAAGGGACGAGCAGTAGGCAGATAAGAAGTGATATAACACTAATTTCAACAGTAGAATGGTCGAAGATGCAAGGCATTAAGGGGCTCAGGCTCAGGTTTACCATTAAGCGAAGCTAAATGATAAGTGCCTGATCCATAAGTGTGAGTGATTATATAAGGCCCAATCCAATTGGGAGCAAATTTTCCACGTTTGCTCTTTTCTAGTTTGGTTACATGTTGATTCTCTTTGAGGACAAGATCACCAACCTTAAAGGTACGCTCATGAAGTCACTTATCATAAGCATGCTTGATGCATTTTTGATAGATTTGAAGGTGATCAAGAGCTGTAAGACAACGTTCGTCAAGAAGCTCTAATTGGGCTAACCACTCTTGGCGGAAATCATCGTTAGTGAGAATATCCTGAAGGGATATTCTGAGGGAGGGTATTTGTATTTCGAGAGGTAAGACAGCCTCGGTACCATATACCAAAGAAAAGGTGTGGCATTAGTAGAGTGTACGAATGCTAGTATGATAAGCCCAAAGGGCAAAGGAAATGTGATCGTGCCAATTTCGTCCGGACTCACCGACAACTTTCATGAGGATTTTGATTAGGGTTTTATTAGAGGATTCGGCTTGTCCATTTGCTTGTGGATAGTAAGGTGATGAGAAACGAGTTTGATATCAAAGTTGTCACAAAGGTTTTGCAACAACCTATTTTTGAAAGATTTGCCATTATCGTAATTAGGCGATGAGGAACACCAAAAGCGGCAGAGATAATGTGGTGGTTAATGAAGTCTACAATTTTTCTTTTTAGTTGAAATGAGTGGGATAGCCTCCACCCATTTTGTGTAATATTCGATTCTTTGTGATTATCCATCGGTGACATTGTGAAGAGGATGGGTGAATCTCACCAATAAGGTCTAAACCCCATTGTGAGAAGGGCCAAAGATCTCGAGCGACTGGAGTGGGGTGGCTAGGAGTATGTTGAAGGTTGGCATGTTGTTGACACATAACACAACGCTTAACATATTCATAGCGATCATTATTGAGAGTGGGCCAATAATAACCTAGGCGAAGGATTCGCTTGGCCATGGCAAGGCCACTAAAATGTCCACCACAAATACCATCATGGACCTGTTGGATGGTATGGGTGACCTCCGCACCAGTGAGACATCGAAGGAGGATGCCATCAAAGCCACGTTTATAAAGGAGTCCCCCATAATGACATAACGAGAAACGCGCGTTTAAGAAAAGCGCATTTACCAAAGACTAGTAAGGTCGGAAGGGAGAACAGAGGTTGTAAGGTAGTCATGGAATTGGTGATACCAAGTATCCTACGAGTTAGTAGACACAATATTTATCGTACAAACAACCGGGGTTGAATAAGATGGGGCAAAGAGTTGTTGGACCAAGACAAAAATGTCAGAGTCAGTTGATGAGGCTGGAATTTGCGAGGCTAAGCAAGCCATAGTATCCGCAAATTTGTTAGTGGAGCGGGAATGTTTTGAATAGAATAGTGAGTAAATAAGGCTAGAAGCGAATCCACGTAGTGTTTGTATTTTTGAAGTTCCTCATTTTTGCATTGGTAGATGCCCATAACTTGATTGACTACCAATTGAGAGTCGCAAAAATATTGATAGATTTTATACCTAAGTGCGGCGTGCAACCCTGGAGACCCGAACAAGGGCCTCGTATTCCCTTTGTATTATTAGTGCAAGGAAATCGAGTCGGAATGAAAGAGGCATAGGCTCGGTGTCAAGAGGAATGAGAACAACGCCAGCTCCTCCACGCATTGGCATTTAGATCCATCGAAGAAGAGATTCATCGAGATACGACTCCTCCTTGAGTGAAAGAGTGGCGATGAGTTCGTCGGGAATGTAAAATTGGTAAATTGTTCCCTGTAAAGGGGCTTCCGCAAGTTGGTCTGCGATGGTTTGTCCTTTGATTGATTTTTGGTGGACGAATTCAAGGTCGAGGTCGGTGAGGAGCATGAGCCAACGAGCGATGCGTTGGTTTAGATGAGGTTTGGCATACATGTAATGGATGGGGTCGTGTTGGTGATGACGAAAGTTTTGTGATTCGAGAAGGTAGTGTCGAGTTTGGTAGCCACGAATGATAGGGCTAGGCACAACTTTTCTACATGTGTATACCTAGTCTCATAGTCCACCAAAGTACGACTTATATAATAAACGGCTTGTTCTCAATTTTGAGTCATGATGTGTGAGCATGGCCCCTACGGCGTGGTCGGTGGCGGAAAGATAAAGGTAGAAAGGGCGGTCGTCTTGAGGTGGGATAAGCACGGGTGGCTGCAAGAGATAAGTTTTGAGAGCTTTAAAGGCTTGGTGGCACTCTTCGCTCCACTGAAAATCAATGTCCTTTTAAGGAGGTGATGGAAAGGTTGACATCGATCCGAGAGTTGGGAGATGAACGCGTCGGATAGATTGGAGCTTACCTTGTAAACTACGCAATTGTTTGAGATTGGTAGGTGGGGGCATTTCTAGGATAGCTTTGACTTTAGATGGGTCGACCTCAATGCCACGCAAAGAGATGATAAAGCCAAGAAGTTTTCCCGAAAGGACACCAAAGACACATTTTTTTGGTTGAAGACGGACAGAATATTGTAACAAGCGATCAAAAATAATGGTTAAAACATCGAGATGTTCACTACGATGTTTAGACTTGCCAAGAAGATCGTCGACGTAATCTTCAAGGATAGTGTGCATAATGTCATGAAAAATGTAGGTCATAGCCCGCTGATAGGTTGCACCAGCATTCTTAAGGCCAAATGGCATTACACGGTAACAAAAGGTTCCCCAAGGAGTTATGAAGGTAGTTTTGTGTTGATCAGCAGGGGCAACCAAAATTTGGTTGTATCCTGAAAAGCCATCCATGAGAGAGAGCATCTCATGGCCTGCAGTGAGATCAACAAGTTGGTCAATACTAGGTAGGGGGAAGTCATCCTTAGGGCAAGCAAGGTTAAGATCCCGGAAATCCGTGCATATCCGAAGTCCCCCCATCACTTTAGTGAGCAGTGTACAATGTTAGAAATGCATTGAGGATAGTCAATAGGTAGAATGAAGGAAACAGAAAGGAGTCGTTGGAGCTCCTCTTTGACTAAGAGGGCAATGCGTGGATGCATTTTTCTCAATTTCTGTTTAATAGGCTTGGAATCGGGTTTCAGTGTAATGTTATGGACAGCAATGTCAGGATCAATTCCTGGCATGTCGGCGTAGAGACCAAGCGAAAGCTTGGTTGTGAGCACGGAGAAAGGTAGTAAAGGCGACTTGTTCTGATGCATTAAGGGATTGTCCGATCTTCACAATGTGAGGATCCTCCTCCGTGTGGATGTTGATTTCTATAGTAGATTCGTTCAGCATGGTTTGGGTTTCAGATGGTAAGGCGCGTTGAATATAAGAGTCATCCGCGCCAAGGTAAGTGAGGATGGAGTCATCATCCTGGCACTCAACAACATTAATTGAAGGTGAGTCCTCTTCAATCATGTCTGGATATAAAAGGGGAATAGAAGAGGGGTCCTCATTATCACGTTGATAAGTGAGAGGACCTAGGAAGATAGCATTTATGAAAAAAAAAAAAAAGTTAGGAGGGATAGATTCAGGATCTATCGACTCTGTGGGTGACGGAGGCAAAATGGGTGATGACGGTTTGGTAGGGGTAACGTCATCATCTTCGAGAAGAAGAATGACATGAGGTTCCTTTGATGTAAGCATTCCTGAAAATCCAAGACCACTACGATCATTATGTTTGCGTGTGGTGATGGGGATGAGCGTATGTCGACCTTGTTCATAAAGACCAAAACCAAAGCCTTTCCAGCACATGAGTCAAGAAGGTGAGGGTGAAGCGACGATTTTTCGGTATTGAAAATCAGATTGGAAAGGAACCACACCAAGAGGAGGCTCGGGGGCAATGGAAGATGTGTCGACACCCCATACGTTAGGTTAGTGTGGCAGTGAGGTGGTTCGTAGGAGATTACTTCCCCACACGACGGTCATAGGTAGGATGTGCATGTACTTGTCCGTACTCTCGTGGGGTATGGAAAGAACTAAGGGGTATGGAAAGAATATAGGCGATACTCCCCAGTGTAAGGCACTGAAAAAATATCTACTAAGGGGTCCGTGGTTGGGATGTTATTGTGGGAAGGGAAGTGGTTTTGTGACGGTAGTTTCATCAGTTGAAGGCATAGGTGTGGTTGAGGTGGATGTTTGAGGTGCGATTGAAGAAGATGGTTGGGTTGAATGAATGGGTGTCTTGATTGGTACAAGCACATCATTTGGGCTGTATAACATATTGTAGGTTTTAAAGGGAGGAGGATCAACTTTTACGGTGTAGGACTTCCCTCGTACTCAAATTTTATGCATCTATGCAATGTTGAGGAACGCATCCCATGGCCCGGATCAAGGGCGACCCAAAGCAATATATTATATTGGAACTCTCCCTCAAGGACATAGAAGAGTTCGGGTAAAGTACGTGGTCCTACCTGAATGTTGAGGATCACGGTGCCTAAGGTAGAGGTAACAGCGTCATTAAATGACCGTAACATGATGGGGTTGGCACACATGTAGCTAGAAGGGATATTCATTTGTTGGAAGGCTTTTGAAGAGATGATGTTTAGGCTAGCACCCCCGTCAATCATAACACGTCATACCCGAATGTCCCGGACGTAAGCGGAGATGAAAAGGGCAGGGTCAGGGTCTTCTGTACCAAAGTCAACAATTTCATCTTCAGAGAAACTGACTGCAGCAGCTTGTGGTACAGAGACAGAAGTGGTTGGGGCAGTGGGTTGTTTGGTGAGAGAGGCAACATGATTGGGTGTTAGAATGGAGGCAACGGGTAGGGTTTCATTAGGTAAGACCTCGATCCCTTGAAGAATTTCAACGAGAGCTTGTCGATGAGATTCAGAAGTCTGAATGAGATCATATAGTGTCATTTTTACGGGTGATTGGTGAAGTCTGTTTGATCATGGCTCGATGGGAAACTCCATCGAGACGGGGTATGCGGGTCCATGAATAACCACTTTGGGTGGTGGTGCAATCGGGATCTTTGGACGAGAGAAAGAGAGGATGCAGTGTGCTTTCTTTCACTTTCTCATTGTTTTTCTGCGCTCGAGTAGCAACACTAATCATATTAATCTCGTAAACCCGAGATGAGGAAGATGGTTGGGGCAAATCATGG
Organism: Taxus wallichiana var. yunnanensis; assembly: GCA_018340775.1. Lineage (NCBI taxonomy): Eukaryota > Viridiplantae > Streptophyta > Pinopsida > Cupressales > Taxaceae > Taxus > Taxus wallichiana. The sequence goes on along the minus strand of CM031237.1, from coordinate 24,147,656 downwards.
TCCTCGAGAGGTGGGGTTATAATAATGATATATCTTGGTGAGGCGGGGACAGATGGTATAGGAGAGGGACTAGAAACTAAAGGTCTCTCCCTTCGTAAGTTGTCCTTCTTAACCTTTCTATCTGGGAGAGGTGACTGACGAAGGATGTTTTTAAAGCTTTGCATCCCTCCACATCATGTCCTAGTGTGTAGTGATAAGCGCAGATCTTAGACTCATCGTAACCTATAGGCCGAGGTTTAGACGGGTCATAAGGTCTAAGTGGGGGTAGGGAAATGGTCGCATTCTCCACCAACATAGCAAGGATTTTGGCGTAAGATCCTTTGAGTGGGTCAAAATCGGAGGAGGATGAGGGTATTGGTTGTGCGGGTTTTGTAATGTTTGGGCGTGGTTGGTTCATACGGTGGTGGTTTAGCCAAGGGTGTTGACACGTGGTTTTTACTAAACGTGGTTTCTTCGGCAGCGCAGGAGCTACGTTTGGCTGGTTAGATGATGAGGCTACCGATGACATGGTAGCGGGAAACAATCACGGAGAAAGGGGAGTGACATAAAATAAATCCTTTGATGATGGAGTTTGTTTAGGGTTGATGGGTGGACAAGATACATGGGGTGATAGTGTTGATATCCCCTTAGATCTTTGTATAGGTGCGTAAGGCGTAGGTCTTTTGAAGAAAACACGGGAGGTATGATATATTGATGCAAGGTGGAAGGATGAGGTCCCAATATGGAAGGTAGGTGTGACGATGATGGTTTTAATTGTGATAAAGGCATAGGTTGAGTTTGTCTCCTAGATGGCGGGCGGCTTTATTTTGGATAAATCTAGTCGCTTAGGCGGGTGTGTTAGGCCCAGGTATTGGTAAGGTCCCAAGTGTAGGGGAAGATTTGGTTAGATTGATAGAGGTGGATGGGATACTTGATATAGATACAGGGGGTGAAAATGAGGACATAGGCATTTTGAGTTTGTAAACACTTGGGTATATGGTAGAGGTGTCCGGATCAGTCATCTCGCATTTGAGTGGAAAAAGGGGTACTCAAACGTTCCCATAGGATTTGTCTATCTTACGGAGAATGACGGTCTTGAGTTTGAATTGTAAATTTTGTACGGAAGAAAGGTGGTTTGTGATTCCACCCACTTTGTGGGTGTGATATAGGGGTAGATGAGGCCTTTGTATCAATAGATGTTAAGAGGTCAACAGTCACTTTGAAAAGATTTAGGCGATGAAGAACTAATAGGTAAGAGGGCGTGTTCGAGAGGATCCATCATGGTTAAAGAATTTGGTGATGTCGGTGCAAGAGATTTCTCATCTAGGGATGTCAAAAGGAGTGGCGTACCTTCCTCTTGTGCAGCAAGAGCGGTAGAAGGGGAAGTCTGGGAAATAGATAGATTAGATAACATCCGTTCACAGTCTTGTAGGGATGTGGTATAAGAAGACTCATCGATGGGAAGAGGAGTCTGGGCAGTTAACTCCTTTATGGGTAAAGGAATGATTTCGCTTTGGCTTGATGGTGGTAAAGGAGGTTCGGGCTCCTGTGTTAGTGAAGAGGCTTGATTCAAAATTTTCTCGATAGAGGCTTTTGGTGAGGTATCAAAGACTGCATGGATCTCATGAACACTCTCCTCGGCTAAGATATCCTGGTTTGTGTTACTGTTGGAAGAGTGATTCGGGAATGGTTTGTTGAAGATTTTCAAATTTTAGTTGGCAGGGGCATTAGGATTATCGAGGGTTATATCCCCTGCGTCAACCATTTCCTGCACTATGTTTTTCAACATCTTGCAGTTTTCATGACTATGTCCTTTTACACGGTGAAAGTTACAGAAGTCATTTTCTTTGTACCAGGAAGGTATAGCGCGAGTGGAGTCAAACCCAGAGTGAGGTTTAACAGGAGGCAAGGTGATAGCTCCGGCCTTGAGCAATTTTTCCAAGATGACACCATAGGTTTCTCCCAAGGGAGTGTAATTGATGGGCTCTGCTTTATACTTATAGGTGGTTTTTGGTGGGGTATTAGACGGTGTTTGAGATTTAACCATCACCGCGTGGACAGCTCCTTTTGATTTAGAAGAAGTGGACGCGTGAGGAGTGGTGGTGTTTGGTTTATTGGTAGAATCAGGAGTTCAGAAATTGGGGTTTTTGTTGCGCAACCGCAATTTCTCTTCTTCTAAGGCTCGAATTTCCAGTTTCCGAGCCATGGTAAAGGCCTCATCAAATGTGCGGAAAGTTTGAATTTGAAGAGTAGGAGAAATGTGCTTAGCACATGCCCGCATGAAAAGTTTGATAAGTTCAGCCTGAGGCAAGGCATATGTAAGTTGGTTGATAAGGCCGCACCATCGTCCAACGAAATCTGTGATAGATTCGTCTTCAAATTGTCGGATGGCATAAAGGTCAGTGATAGATACTTTCTTGGCAATGTTAATGGAGAAATGATCCAAGAAAGATTGGGCTAGTTGGTTAAAAGAGAAGATTGAGTGCTGGGTCAAAGCACTATACCACTCAAGGCGGGTCCCGATAAGGACATGGGAAATGTGCGGAGTAACAAGGCATCATCATGGGCGATCAAATAACAAGCATGTCTAAATGATCGCAGTGTTGTTGAGGATCCTCTTTTCTATTGAAACGAGTAAATTTTGGTAATTCCCATTGAGGAGGATATGAGTGAAGGGGAATAGAGGGGTGAATAGGTTCCGACAAACTTGCTCGTATGTCAAGGTGCTACGACCTCCTGACACAGAAGCCTCCAGATTTTACATTTTGTCCATCATTTGTTTGATGAAATCTGTGGTTGGATGAGATGATGGTGCGGTTGTGGTAAACGGAGGCAAATTGGGCCAAGGGCCTCCACTGGACAATGGTGGGGTTAAGTGTTGATAAGGTATGGCGGATGAATATGTTGAGGTGACAGAATAGGGATGTCCCATATAAGGTGTTGAGGTTACTGGATACGTGTATGGGAATGAAAAGGTAGACGGAGCTTGAGAAGGAAAGCTCGTGTGGATAGGTGGCAGAGAGCAAGTCATGAATGGGGTAGTCTGCAAGAGAGATGAGGTAGGGGCAATCGGTGGTAATGATATGTGGGGTCCAAGATTAGCCAAAGGAAAGCTAATCTGAGTCGTATGAACCTCGAAGCTGTCGGATTGGGAGATGGGGTTAAAAGTGCAGGAAGCAAGGTGGTGTTATCAGGCGGAGTGGGAGCTAAATGAGCAGCTATACTAATAGGCATGCCAACAAGGAGCTGACCATCGGGCATACGGTTAGGGGCATGAGACAAATAGTATTTTACAGCACTAGGATTAGCATCTAGAAATTTGGCAAAGTCCTTGTCTCCTACAGAATTTTGGGGATCTCACTTTGGTGTCCATAGGGTTCCTTATAGAATGTGAAGTTAGTGATTCGTGCAAAGGCACAGAGCAGGCATGTGAAACCATGGCGGTGGCTTGCTTCCGAGTGATGACAACCATGGACAGTAAGGTCTCAATCTATCAAGAACAGAAACAACCTCGAATGATGAATTTGGCAGGTTGCTGGTTTGTTAGGGGTTGTAGAAGACAGTAACCGATATCGGTCTAGTAGATGATGTCGGTCAGAGAACAGACGACGTCAGTCAGTTAACCAATGCCGGTGTCAGAAGTCTAGGATAACAAAAAGGCTGTTAATTTGATTTTTAACAACGTTTAGTATATTTTCCAAATTATTGATCACAGAAGACAAATTATGACAGAGAAAACATAACTGAAAACAAGCAAGATGCACACGCAAATCTAGAGACTAACCCTAGGGTTAATTTTAATTATTGTGGGCTTATGCCTTTAGACGTAGAATGAGGTTTGAATCCTAAACAGCAAGACCTAGGGGAAATGTCAAGTTTGTTTTGGCTTATAAGGTTACCTCAATCGGGTGGAGGAATACCGCATGGAAAAAAAAAAGGGGATGTTTGAGTTGTTGTGTTAATTGTGAAGTGATTCGGTATGTGTTGTGCAAAGTGAATGTAAGATTAATTTCTTGTCAATATCGTGGATATCACCCCCATGTGTACAACCTGTTACTTAATCTATGTTCACTAGAATTGAAAACAGCAAGCAAGGATGCAATGCACGTGTTTTAAACCCAAATCAAAAAAGATATTCGATGAAGCAAAAGAGATGACTTTCACTAATGCAAGATGCAAAAACAAAGCAAGTTCTTTTACCAAAATAATACAAAACCTTGTGAATATCTTTAGAAGAAGAAAACAGCAAGTATGCTCCCTATGTGAAAGCAAGCAAGAAATAAAGAAACCCAAAATGGGTCCCACTGCGTGCATAAAAATGTTTTGCTCGAATGTTTCAAGCTTCGGGAATAGAGTTGCTTCTATCCTTTCATTCCTTTTAGAAACAGATAGGGTTAGGGCTAGGAGGAATACCTGTTAAACGTCGAGATGGTGTGCGCGTACCATAGAGAAAGATCGGAGTTGATCGCAAAGAACTCCTTTTTGTCTTGGAAGGACTACTGCAAATAAGAACACAAGACCACGCGATTTTGATTAGACAATAAATGAGGAAAGCGCCTTGGGCCTGTGAAATATAAAACTTCCTTTCGAAGGTGGTCGGTTTCCTCGCTAATATGAATTAACACAAAAGACCGTAAAATATCAATTAGATTACTTGGTTGAAACGGGTAGAGAAGGCTAGTTTTTGGTTATAGTCAGGGTAACCGATACCGGCTGCTGGTAACCGGTGTCGGTTGGGCCTAGGACCTGTAGGTTAGTTGTTTTGTGGGGTGTTTGTGTTTTTGATAGCTATGGTGTTTGTAAGGCTGGTTTATGGGTGATATTGGGAAATGAGATGATGAGAGGTAGATGAATGATAGTTAGATGTAATATGCACGCTGGTAGTGGATTCAGGGATGGATTTATGAGGACTGTGATTCAAAAGGCATAAGAAATGTTATAACAAGAAAGACATGCAAGATGTGACTTACTGGTTTTGACGAAGATGCAAGTTGATCTCCTTTTCGCAAACTCTTCTGGTTTCTTCACTCATCTCTCGCTCGGCCAAGTGAAGATCTGGACTCTGTTTTTGCTCCCAATGATCTCTGTTGATTTAAAAATCATTCGACCTTTGATTTTGGTTCTGGGAGCCCATTTACAGGGAGCCGATGGCGGTTACATAACCGACGGCGGTCGAGTAGAACCGCATCGGTAAGGAAAAAGTAGGCTATTTTTAGTAAAATAGCCCACCTTCCCGATTTTCTCCCGAGAGATCAGCATGGCTTGGTCAAGTGGCTAGAAGGTCGGTTTTGGGTGCGAGTAAGGAGGCATTAGTTATGGATGTGAGTCTAGACCAAGTCATAGGTCTTAATTAGGTTAGTTTAGGGTTAGGGATAGGTCATGATGAGGTGGCAAAATGAGGTGGCGAGTAAGGTGATGTGGATTTATCAATTACAAGGTAATTAATAAATAATTGTGTAAGGTTTACATGATGAGGTTAGGTTGCGAGATGAGATGCAGTGTCACAAGGGGTCATGAGACACAAATTTGGTGTCTACATAGTGAGCTCCCAAGTGAGGTCCTCGATGAGATGCTCGGCGAACTCACAAGCAAGCTCAAGTCAACGTACTCGGCAAGCTATTCGGTGAGGTCTTAAGTGAGCTATTAGGTGGGATCTTAGGCTAGCTACTTAACAAGTTACGCGATAAACTCTAAATCGAGCTACCATATGAGCTCAAGGCAAGTTGTTAAGGTGAGCTAATGGGTGAGATCCAATGTGAGTTTTTGGGTGATCTATTAGGTGGGCTCCCATGTGATTTTTTGGGTGAGCTGCTTGATGAGCTCCCAAGTGAGCTCAAGTTGAGCTGCTCGGTGAGCTCTTGGGTGAGCTCAAGGTGAGATGGTAAGGTGAGCTGTCAGGTGAGCTCCTAGGGGAGCTTTTAGGTAAGCTCAAGTCAAGCTACTCAATGAGCTCTTGGGTGAGATGTTTGCCAAGCTCCAAGTGAGCTCCTAGGTGAACTACTCGGTGAGCTCCCGGGCGAGCTCAAAGGTGAGCTTGTCAAAGCAATATTTGAGGTGAGCTTACATGTGGGCTACAAGATGAGCTCAAGGTGAGTTTGTAAGGTGATCTCAAGGAAATTTGTCAAGATTAGCTATTAGGAAAGCTCCCTAAGAGTTCCTTGGTGAGTTACTCGATGATCTCTTGGGTGAGCTCAACTCAAGCTGATAGGTGAGCTCCCGAGAAGAGCTCCTAGGTGAGCTACTTGGTGAGCTATTCACCGATCTCCCAAGCAAGTTACTAGGTGAGATCCCAAGTAAGCTACTTGGTGACCTCCTAGGTGAGTTCCTAGCAAGTTAGTCGGTGATCTCATAAGAAATCTCAAGTCAACCTACTCGGTGAGCTACTCGAAAAATATGAGGTGAGCTAATAGACAAGCTTAAGGTGAGTTGGTAAGGTGAGCTCCTCGGTGAGTGAAGGCAAGCCGATAGGTGAGCTCTCATGAGAGTTGGTAAAGTGAGCTATTAAGTGAGCTCCCATACAAATTTTTGGGTGAGCTGCTTGATGAACTCTTGAGGAGCTCAAGTCTAGCTGCTCAAGATCCCGGGTGAGCTCAAGGTGACCTAGTAAGGTGAGCTCCAAGGTGAGTTTTAGGCAAGCTCAAGTTGAGCTTCTTGATGAGCTCCCGGGCAAGCTACTTATCGAGCTCCCAAAGAGAGCTCCTAGGTGAGATTCTCGATGAGCTTCTAGGTGAGATCAAAGGTGAGATTGTCGGTAATATCTGAGGTGAGCTTACATGTGAGCTATTAGATGAGCTCAAGGTGAGTTGGCAAGGTGAGCTCAAGGAGAGTTGGCAAAGCTAGCTCAAGGTGAGTTGGTAAGGTGAGCTGTCAAGTGAGATCTTAGGAAAGTTCCTAGGTGAGTTACTTGATACACTCCCTAGCGAACTTAACTCAAGCTGATCGAAGAGCTCCTAGAAGAGATCCTAGGTGAGTTACTTGGTGAGCTCCCAGGAAAGCTACTAGGTGAGATCCCAAGTGAGCTACTTGGTGTGCTCCTAGGTGAGGTCCCTGGTGAGATACTCAAAGTGAGCTCACAAGTAAGCTCAAGTCAACCTACTCGCTGAGCTACTTGGTTAGCTCCCGCACAAGCTATTAGGCAAGCTCCCAAGTGAGCTTCTTGGTGAGTTACTCAATAAACTCTGAGGTCATCTATAAGATGAGCTCAACGTGAGTTGGCAAGGTGAGCTCCTCGAGTGAGCTCAAGGTGAGCTGATAGGTGAGGTCTCATATGAGTTGGTATGGCAAGTCTGTTAGGTGAGCTCCCATGCAAGTTTTCAGTGAGATGCTTGATGAGCTCCCGGGTGACCTAGTATCGAAGCTACGTGGTGAGCTCTTGGGTGAGCTCAAGGTGAGATGGTAATGTGAGCTCTAAAGTAAGCTCCAGGTGAGTTTTGGGTAAGCTCAAATCGTGTTGCTCGATGAGATCCTGAGATCCTAGAAACTTCTTGATGAGTTCCCACCATGCTCCTAGGTGAGTTGCTCGGTGAGATCCGAGTGCAAGCTCAAAGGTGAGCTTGTCATCAATCTCGAGGTGAGCTTACATGCAAGCTACCAAATGAACTCAAGGTGATCTAGTAAGGTGAGCTCGAGGAGAGTTGGTAAGGTGAGCTCCTTAGTGAGTGATAGGTGAGATCCTCAATGAGCCTGATAGGTGAGTGTTAGGTGAGATGCCATGGGAGTTAGTAAGGTGAGATACCATGTGAATTTTCAAGTGAGCTACTTGAGGATCTCCCGAGTGAGATGAAGTTGAGCTGCTCGATGAGCTCCTTGGTGAGCTCAAGGTGAGCTAGCAAGGTGAGCTCCGAGGTGAGTTTCGGGGTAAGCTCAAGTTGAGATACTCGATGAGCTCGTGGGTGAGTTACTTGTTGAGCTCCTATCCAAGCTCCTAGGTGAGCTGCTCGGTGAGCTCCCATGTGAGCTCGAAGGTGTTCTTTTCAAGAATATCCGAGGTGATCTTACATGTGAGATACCGGATGAGCACAAGGTGTGTTGGCAAATTGATCTCAAGGAAATTTTGTGAGCTACACAAAAACTCTAAGGAAAACTACCAAATGAGCTCAAGGTGAGTTGGCAAGGTGAGCTCTAGTGAGTTAAGGTGATAGATGAGCACCCGTGTGAGTTGGCAAGGTGAGATTTTAGGTGAGCTCCCATGCACATTTTCTAGTGAGGTGCTTATCGAGCTCCTAGGCAAGGTCAATTCAAGTTACTCAAAGAAGCTCCCGGGCTAGCTCAAGGTGAGCCTGGGAAGGTGATTTATCGGTGAGATCCTAGATGAGTTTTGGGCAAGCTCAAGTCGAGCCGCTTAATGAACTCTGGGTGACCTACTTCTCGAGCTCCCAACCGAGCTCCTAGGTGAGCTACTCGGTGAGCTATCGGGTGAGCTCAAAGGTAAGATTGGTGGTAATCTCTCGAGGTGATCTTACATGCAAGCTACCAGATGAGCTCAAGGTAAGTTGGTAAGGTGACCTCAAGGTGAGTTGGCAAGGTAAGATGTTAGGCAACTTCCTAGGTGAGTTCCTAGGTGAGTTACGTGACGAGCTCCCGAGTGAGCTTAACTTTAGCTGATCGGTGAGCTCCTAGAAGAGCTCCTGTAAGCTACTTGGTGAGCTATTCGGAGCTCCCAGTGAGCTGCTAGGAGAGCTCCCAAGTGAGCTACTTGGTGACCTCCCGTGAGGTCCCTAGTGAGCTGATCGGCGAGCTCAAGTAAACCTACTTAGAGAGATACTCGGTGAGCTCCTAGGTAAGCTATTAGGAAAGCTACCAGTGAGCTACTTGGTGAGATCCTCGATAAACTCCAAGGTGAGTTACCAGATGAGCTCAACGGCAAGTTAGTAAGGTGAGTGGCAAGGTGAGTGAAAGGTGAGCTCCCATGCAAGGTGAGCTACCAAGTGAGCTCCCATGTGAGTTTTTGGGTGAGCTTGACAAGCTCCTAGGTGAACTTAAGTTGAGCCGCTCGATGAGCTCTGGGTGAGGTCAAGGTGAGCCGCGATTATTTGTCGGAGTGATCTCCCAGGTGAGTTTTTAAGCAACCTCAAGTTGAGATGCTTGACGAGATCCTAGGAAAGATCCTTGCTAACCTTCTAGTTGAGCTCCTAGGTGAGCTTCTCAAAGTGAGTTCTGTAATTTACTCAACGATATCCCGAGAAAGCTCAACTTGAGTTGCTCGGTGACCTCCCAAAAGAGCTCTTAGCTAAGCTACCTAGCGAGCTATTCAAAGAGCTCCCAGGTGAGCTACTAGGTGAGCTCCCAAGTGAGCTACTTTGTGAGATCCCAGGTGAGGTCCCTGTAGAGCTACTCGGTAAGCTCACAAGTGAGCTCAAGTCACCCTACTCGGTGAGTGCTTAGTGAGCTCCCATCCGAGCTACTAGGTGAGATGCTTGATGAACTCGAGGTGAGCTACCAGATGAGTTTAAGGTGAGTGTAGACACCCATAATTATGCCCAAGCAATTTAAATACTTAAATTGTGTTAATTATCCTCTTTCTTGCAAATCAATGACATATCGTCAAAAGCACTCATTTTCCTCGATATCATCATTAATTAATTACAATAAGCTAATTAATTAAGTCACATATCCAACAAATACCCTAATTAACAACCTTTTGTTAATAAATCACCTCTTCTATCTAGATTAATTAATTATTATTAATTAATTAGTCTTCCCCTTCATTTAACTAGTAAATCAATATTTAATTGATTTAATCCTTTTCTAATAGCCTAAATCATACTAATATTCCTCTAATTTGCTTCTATAAGCTCACATCTACCTTAGTTAATCACATTTGATTAATTAAAATACCCCCAACTCCCATGACTTGCTAATCATAAATTAAATCCTTCTAAACTAAGTTACCTTTAATAAAGCAACCTTATTGATTCCTAATCATGTTTTACCTTTATCCCACATACAAAGGAGGAAGTGTTTCCTTTATCCATTGGGCTATATAAAGAGCCCTCCACCTACCTTTTTACTTACACCTAAACTCCTAAGAGAGAAAATGCAAAGCATATAGCAAAGAGACTAAGAGCTTGCACCTTGTTTTCTTGAGAGTTCATCATTTTGAAGAGTTAAGCCTCTTTCTTAAAGTGTTTAGGTCATATGGGAGGTTTTAAAAGGCTCTTATAGCCAAACTTTGATTAGCCCTCATTCCTAGGTTCTTCAAACATTAAGGACAACTATTTTTGATAGCCATGGAACCTACCTAGGTTCCTTCATTTATATGTTGTTAGAGAATAGAGGATATTTAGGTGCTTAACATAGTTGATTTCATAGTTTTGTATTTATAAATGTTAGCATCTAACCCTTGATTAATTCTTATCATGATGGTGTTTATAATGTTTTTAACTCTTGCTAATTAAGACTATTTAGGTGTTAGTCTTTTTACATTAGCATTAGTTTAAAAACAACACTTGCGCACAATGAGCTTCTCGGTGAATTGATAGGCAAGCTCCCATGAGAATTAGGAAAGTGAGCTGTTAGGTGAGCTCTCATGTGAGTTTTCAGGTGAGATTCTTGATGAGCTCCCAGGTGAGCTCAAGTGAGCTTCTCGTGCAAGCTTCGGGTGAGCTCCTTATGAGCTCAGTAAGGCAAGTCCAGTTAGGCGAGCTCCGAGTGCAAGGTTCAGGCAAGCTCAAGTTGAGCTACTTGACGATTTCATGGGTCACCTACTTGCCAAAATCCTATTCAATGTCCTAGGTGAGTTGGTTAGTGAGCTCCAAGCTGAGCTCAAAGGTGAGCTTGTCGGTAATCTCGAGGTGAGCTTACATGCGAGCTACAAGATGAGCTCAAGGCGAGTTGGTAAGGTGAGCTCAAGGTGAGTTGGCAAGGTGAGATATTATGTAAGCTCCTAGGTGAGTTCCTAGTCAAGTTACTCAATGAGCTCTTAAGTGAGCTCAACTTGAGCTGATCAACGAGCTCCAAGAAGAGCTCCCAGTGAAAGCTACTTGGAGAGCTACGTGACAAACTCCAAGGGGAGCTACCACACGAGCTCAAGGTGAAGTGGCAAGGTGAGCTCCTTAGCGAGCTCAAGGAAAGCTAATAGGTGAGTTCCAATACAAGTTGGAAAGGTGAGCTTTCAGGAAAGCTCTCATGTGAGTTTTCAGGAGAGCTATTTGATGAGCTCCTAGGTTAGCTCAAGTTAAGCCACTCTGAGCTTGAGTGAGATAAAGGTGAGCTATCAGATGAGCTCCCATGTGAGTTTTTAGGAAATCTCAAGTTAATCTACTTGATGAGCTACCGGGTGAGCTACTTTCGACCTCCCATCCGAGCTCCTAGGTAAGATACTCGGTGAGCTCCTAGGTGAGCTCAAAGGTGAGCATGTTGGTAATCTCGAGGCAAGCTTGCATGTGAGCTACCGAGATGAGTTCAAGATGAGTTGGTAAGATGAGCTCAAGGTGAGTTGGCAAGGTAAGATCAAGGTGAGTTGATAATACGAGCCGTCAGTGAGCTCCCAGTGAGTTCCCAGTAAGTTAGTTGACGAGCTATTGGGTGAGCTCAACTTCAGCTTATCGGTGAGCTCCTGAAGAGCTCATAGGTGAGATACTTGGTGAGCTTCGAGGTGAGGTCTCCGGTGAGCTACTTGGTGAGCTGCTCGATGAACTCGAGAGGTGATCTACAAGACGAGCTCAAGGTGAGTTAGCAAGGTGAGCTCCTTAGTGAGCTCAAGATGAGTTAGAAAGGGGAACCGATAGGTGATCTCCCATATGAGTTGGTAAGGCGAGCTACGGTGAGCTCCCATGTGATTTTTGGGTGAGCTACTTGATGAGCTCCTGAGTGAGCTCAAGTCAAGCTGCTCGGTGAGCTCAAGGTGAGTTGCTAAGGCTAGTTACCAGGTGAGCTCCTAGGTGAGTTTCTGAGTAATCTCAAGTCAAGCTACTCGACGAGCTCCGGGTGAGTTATTTTCGATCTCCCAACCGAGCTCCTAGGTGAGCTTTTCAAAGCTTAGCTCCTAGGAGATCTCAAAGGTGAGCTTTTAAGAAATCTCCGAGATAAGCTTACATGTGAGCTACTAGATGAGAACAAGGTGAGTTGGCAAGGTGAGCTCAAGGCAAGTTGGAAAGGTGAGCTTAAGGTGTGTTGACAAGGTGAGTTATAGGTGAGCTCCCACGCAATTTCCTCACCAAGTTACTCGATGAGCTCTCGAGTGAGCTCAACTTGAGCTGATCGGTGAGCTCCAAGAAGAGCTCCCAGGTGAGTAACTTGGTGAGCTATTCGGTGAGCTGCTAGGTGAGCTCTAAAGTGAGCTACTTGGGAGCTCCTAGGAGAGGTCCTAGTTGAGCTGCTCGGTGAGCTCAAGTGAACCTAATCAATGAGTTGCTCAGTGATCTCTCGAGGTAAGTTGTTAGGTGAGATCTCGTGTCAGCTACTTGGTGAGCTACATGATGAACTACAAGGAAAATTACCAGATGAGCTCAAGATGAGTTAGCAAGGTTAGCTCCTTAGCGAGCTCAAAGTGAGCCGACAAGGTAAGCCGATAGGTGAGCTCCTATTTGAGTTATCAAGGTGAGCTATCAAGTAAACCGCCACGTGAGTTTTCAGTGATCCGCTTGACAAGCTCTGGGTGAGCTCAAATCGAGCTGCTTAATGAGCTCCTGGGAGAGCTCAAGGTGAACTAGCAAGGCGAGATGTCACATGAGCTCCCAGGTGAGTTTTAGGGCAGGATCAAGTTGATCTACTCAACGAGCTCCTTGGTGAACCACTTACTGAGATCCCGGATGAGCTCCTATGTGAGCTACTTAGTGAGTTCCCTATCGAGCTCAAAGGTAAGCTTGTTAGAAATCTCTCGAGGTGACCTTAAATATGAGCTACTGGATGAGCTCAAGGTGAGTTGGTAAGGTGAGCTCAATGTTAGTTGGCAAGGTGTGCTATCAAGTGAGCTCCCATATGAGTTCCCGGTGAGTTACTTAATGATCTCCCGAGTGAGCTCAACTCAAGCTAATCAGCGAGCTCCCAAGTGAGCTACTTGGTGAGCTGCTCAAAGTGAGCTACTAGGTTAGTTTTCAAGTGAGTTACGTGGCAACCTCCTAGATGAGGTCCCCGGTGAGCTTCTCGGAAAGCTCAAGTTAACCTACTCGGTGATCTCGCTTTCGGTGAGCTCATAGGAGAGGTACTCATTGAGCTCCCAAGTGAGTCTGTTAGGCTAGCTCCTATGTGAGTCGTTAGGTGAGCTCCCAGTGAGATACTTAGCGAGCTCCTTGATGAACTCTAAGGCAAGCTATCGACGAGATCAAGGTAAGTTAGCAAGGTGAGCTCCTCGGCCGAGCTCAAGGTGAGCTGGTAAGGTGAGCTGATAGGTGAGCTCCCATGTGAGTTGGCAAGGTGAGCTATCATGTGAGCTCCCATGTGAGTTTTCGTGTGAGCTACTTCACAAGCTCCTAGGTGAAATCAAGTTGAGCTACTCAGAGAGCTTACGGATGAGCTCAAGGTGAGCCGACAAGGTGAGCTATCGCCGGAGCTCCTGTGTGAGTTTCAGGTAAGCTAAAGTCAAACTACTAGATGAGCTCCTAGGTGAGCTACTGCCAAGCTCCCACTTGAGCTCCTAGATGAAATACTCGATGAGCTCCCAAGGGAGCTCAAAGGTGAGATTATTAGTAATATCTAAGGTTAGATTAGATGCGAGGTACCATATGAGCTCAAGGTGAGTTGGCAAGGTTAGCTCAAAGCAAGTTGGAAAGGTGAGCTCAAGGTGACTTGATAAGGTGAAATCAACTCAAGCAGATCGAAAGCTCCTTAAGAGCTCCTAGGCAAGCTACTTGGAAAGTTATTCGGTGAGATCCTAGGCAAGCTGTTAGGTGAGTTCCCAAATCAAGTACTTGGCAAACTCCTAGGCGAGGTCCCGGGTGAGCTGTTCGGTAAGCTCAAAAATGAGCTCAAGTCAACCTACTCGGTCAGCTATTAGGTGGGCTCCCAGGTGAGCTACTTGGTGAGCTACATGAAAACTCCAAATTGAGGTACCATTCAAGCTCAAGGCGAGTTGTCAAGGTGAGAACCTCAAAGAAGATCAAGGAAAGCTACCATGCAAACTCCCATGTGAGTTTCTCGGGTGAGCTGTCATGTAATTTTTCTAGCGAGCTGCTTGACGAGCTCCTAGGTGAGCTCAAGTCAAGTTGCTTAGTGAGCTCAAGGTGAACTAGTAAGGTGAGCTATCTAGGTGAGCTCCCGGTGTGAGTTTTCAGAAAGCTCAAGTCAAGCTACTCGACGAGCTCCTAGGTAAGTTGCTTACCGATCTCCCACCCAAGCTCCTAGGTCAGCTACTCGGTCAGCTCCTAGGAGAGCTAAAAGGTGAGCTTGTTATCAATCTACGAGGTGAGCTTACATGTAAGCTATGAGATGACCTCAAGACAAGTTGGCAAGGTGAGCTCAAGGTAAGTTGGCAAGATGAGCTATTAGGTGAGCTCCCATGTGAGTTCCCAAGTGAGTTACTTGACGATCTCCTAGGTGAGCTCAAATAGAGCTGATCGGTGAGTTCCTAGAAGAGCTCCCATATGAGTTACTAGGAAAGCTCCTAATCTCCCAAGTGATCTATTTGTTGAGCTATTTACCGAGCTCCCAGTGTGAGTTACTAGGAAAGCTCCCAAGTGAGCTATTTGTTGAGCTCCTGTAAGGTCCCCGGTGAGTCGCTCGGTGAGCTCACAAGTGAGCTTAAGTCAACCTCCTCAATGAGGTGCTTGGTGAGCTACTTGACAAACTCGAGGTGATCTACTAGATGAGATTAAGGTGAGTTGGTAAGGTGAACTCCTCAGCGAGCTCAAGGCAAGCCGATAGGTGAGCTCCCATGAAATTTTACAAAGCAAGCTATTAGGTGAGCTCCCATACAAGTTTTCAGGTGAGCTGTTAGGTAAGCTCCTAGGTGAGCTCCTAGGTGAGCTTCTCGGTGAGCTCCCAAGTGAGGTCAAAGGTGAGCTTATTGGTAATCTCTGAGGTGAGCTTACATGTGAGCTACAAGATGAGCTAAAGGTGAGTTGGCAAGGTGAGCTCAAGGTGAGTTGGTAAGGTGAGCTCAAGGTGAGTTATTCGACGAGCTCTAGGGTGAGCTCAAGTCGAGCTGATCGGTGAGCTCCCAGAAGAGCTCCCAGGTGAGTTACTTGGTGAGTTATTCAGGGAGCTCCTAGGAAAGCTACTAGGTGAGATCCTTAGTGAGCTACTTAGTGAGATCCCAGGTGAGGTCCCTTGTGAGCTACTCAACGAGTTCACAAGAAAAATCAAGTCAACGTACTCACCGAGCTACTTGATGAGATACTTGGTGAGTTGTTAGGTGAGCTCCCGGGTGAGCTACTTGGTGAGCTACTCAATGAACTCCAAGGTGACCTATAAGATGAGCTCAAGGTGATTTGGCAACGTGAGATCCTTAGTGAGCTCAAGGTGAGCTAAGCAAGGCAAGATGATAGGTGAGCTCCCATATGAGTTGGTAGGGCAAGCTATCAAGTGAGATCCCATACAATTTTTGGGTGAGCTACTTGATGAGCTCAAGTGAGCTAAAGTTGAGCTACTCGAGAGATCCTAGGTGATCTCAATGTGAGATGGCGAGGTGAGCTCTCGTGTCAGCTCAGGGTGAGTTTCTAGGTAACCTCAAGTCGAGCTACTTGATGAGATCTTGAGCGAGCTGCTTGATGAGCTCCCAGGTGAGCTCCTAGGTGAGCTACTTGGTGAGGTCCCAGATGAGCTAAAAGGTGAGATTATCGGTAATCTCTAAGGTGAGCTTACATGTGAGCTACTAGATGAGCTCAAGGCAACTCGACAAGGAAATCTCCCTGTGAGTTGGAAATGTGAGCTCCTCGGTTGGTAAGGCAAGCTCCCATGTGAGTTTTCAAGTGAGCTTCTTGACAAACTACGGGTGAGCTCATGTCAAGGTACTCAACGAGCTCCCGGGTGAGCTCAAGGTGAGTTGGCAAGGTGAGATTTTAGGTGAGCTCCCATGTGAGTTTTCGTGTAAGCTCAAGTCAAACAACTTGACGAGCTCCTGGGTGAGATGCTTGTCGAGCTCCCACCTAGGGTCTTAGGTGAGCTATTCAGTGATCTCCCAAGTGAGCTCAAAGATGAGCTTGTTGGAAATATCTGAGGTGAGCTTACATGTGAGCTACCAGATGAGCAAAGGGTGAGTTGGCAAGGTGACCTTAAGGTAATTTGGCAAGGCGAGCTTAAGATGAGTCAGAAAAGTGATCTATTAGGTGAGCTCCCGGGTGAGTTACTTGATGAGCTCCTAGGTGAGCTCAAATCGAGTTGATTGGTGAAATATCGAAGAGCTCCCGGAAATCCATTCGTTGAGCTCCCGGGTGAGCTACTAGGTGAGCTTAGAATCAAGCTACTTGGTGATCTCTTAGTTGAGGTCCCTGACGAGATGCTCGGTAATCCCACAAGTAAGCTCAAGTCAACCTACTCGGAGAGCTACTCGGTGAGCTCCCAAGTGAGTTGTTAGGTGAGCTCCCAGTGTAAGCTATTTGGTGATCTCCTAAGCAATATACTTTGTGAGCTCCTAGGCCAGGTCCTCGACAAGATGCTTAGTGAGCTCACAAGTGAGCTCAAGTCAACCTACTCGATGAGCTACTCGGTGAGCTCCCAGTGAGCTTTTAGGTGAGCTCCTAGGTGAGCTACTTGGTGATCTACATGATGAACTATGAGGTAAACTACCAGATGAGCTCAAGGTGAGTTGTTAAGGTGAGCTCCTAGGTGAGCTCAAGGTGAGCTGGTAAGGTAAGCTGATAGGTGAGAAGTCATACAAGTTTGTAAGGTGATCTGTCATGTGAGCTCTCATGTGAGTTTTCTTGCGAGCTATTTGATGAAATCCCTGGTCAAGCTCAAGTTGAACTACTTAGTAAGCTTCGGGTGAGCTCAAGGTGTGTTAGCAAGGTGAGATGTCGGTGAGCTCCTAGGTGAGTTTTCAGACAAGCTCAAGTCGAGCTACTCGATGAAATCTATGGCAAGCTACTTACCAAGCTCCAAGCCAAGCTCCTAGGTGAGCTTCTCTCGTGAACTACCAGTGAGCTCAAAGGTAAGCTTGCCAAGTAATCTCGAGGTGATCTTTCATGCAACCTACCATATAATCTCAAGTAAAGTTGGTAAGGTGAGCTCAAGGTGACTTGGCAAGGTGAGTCGTCAGTGACCTCCCAGGTGAGTTACTCGATGAGCTCCCTGAGTGAGCTCAACTCGAGTTGATCTGAGCTCCCGAGGTGAGTTGCTAGGAGAGCTCCCAAGTGAGCTACTTGGTGACCTCCCGGTGAGGTCCCCGGCGAGCTACTCGGTAAGCTCAAGTCAACCTACTTGGAAAGAAACTCGGTGAGTTCCTAGGTAAGTGTTAGGTTAGCTAATTGGAAAACTCCTTGATAAACTCCGAGGTGAGCTACGAGACAAGCTCAAGGTGAGTTGGTAAGATGAGATCCTCAAAGCAAGCTCAAGGTGAGCTGATAAGGTGAGCTAATAGGTGAGCTCCCATGTGAGTTTTTAAATGAGCTTCTTGACAAGCTCCCGGGTGAACTCAAACCGATCTCGCTCGGTAAGTTCCTAGTCAAGCTTAAGGTGAGCTTGCAAGGTGAGCTGTTAGGTGAGATCCTAGATGAGTTTTTGGGAAATCTCAAGTCAAGCTACTCAATGAGATCCTAGGCGATCCGCTTACCAAGCTCCTAGTTGATCTCCTGGGTGAGCTACTCGGTGAGGTCCCAAGTGAGCTCAAAGGTGAACTTGTCAAGTAATCTCTAAGGTGAGCTTACATGTGAGCTACCATATGAGCTCAACGCTAGTTGGCAAGGTGAGCTCAAGGTGAGTTAGCATGGTGAGCTTAAGGTGAGTTAGAAAGATGAGTTGTAATGTGAGATCCCGTGTGATTTCTAAGGTGAGTTACTTGATGAGCTCTCGGTGAACTCAACTCAAGCCGATTAGCAAGATCTCGAAGAGCTCCAGGAGAGCTACTTGGTGAGTTGTTTGGTGAGACCCTAGGTGAGTTGCTAGGTGATCTCCAAAGCAAGCTCCTAGGTGAGGTCTTCAGTAAGTTTCTCGGTGAGCTCACAAGTGAGATCAAGTAAACCTACTCGGCGAGCTATTCAGTGAGCTCCCAGGCGAGTTATTAAGGTAGCTCCTAGGTGAGCTACTTGCCTAGATGCTTGATGAACTTTGAGGTAAGCTACTAGATGAGCTTAAGGTGAGTTGGTAAGGTGAACTCCTCGGCGAGATCAAGGTCAGCTAGGAAGGTGAGTGATAGGTGAGCTCCCGTGCAAGTTTATGGGTGAGTGTAAGGTGAGCTCCCATGTGATTTTTCATGTGTGCTACTTGATAAGCTCCCAAGTGAGCTCAAGTTGAGCTACTTGGAAAGATCCTAGGTGATCTCAAGGTGAGATGGCAAGGCAAGCTGTCCAGTGAGCTCCCATGCAATTTTTTTGGGAAAGCTCAAGTCGAGCCGCTCAATGAGATCCTAGGTGAGCTACTTGATGAGCTCCTAGCTGAGCTCCTAGGTGAGTTGATCGGTGAGGTCCCAAGTGAGCTCAAAGGTAAGCTTGGTGGCAATCTCTTAGGTGAGATTACATGTGAGCTACTAGATAAGCTCAAAGAAAGTTTACAAGGTGAACTCAAGGTGAGTTAGCAAGATGAGTTATCGGGTGAGCTCCGGGTGAGTTCTTAGGTGAGTTACTCAATGATCTCCTTGGAAAGCTTAACTCGAGCTAATTGGTGAGCTCCCAAAAGAACACCTAGGTGAGCTACTTGGCAATTTTTTTGGTGAGCTCCTAGGAAAATTTGCTAGGTAAGCTCCCAAGTGAGCTACTTGGTAAGCTCCCATGCGAGGTCTCCAGTGGAGCTACTCGATGAGCTCACAAGCAAGGTCAAGTCAACCTACTTGGTGAGCTACTTGGTGAGCTCCTAGGTGAGCTGTTAGGTGAGCTCCAAGGTGAGCTATAATTTGAGCTACTTGATGAACTCATAGGTGAGCTACTAGATGAGCATAGGGCAAGTTGGCAAGGTGATCTTCTCGGTGAGCTCAAGGAAAATTTATAGTCAATCTCCCATGAGATTTTCTAAAGTGAGGTCAGACATGCTCCCATGTGAGTTTCGGGTGAGTTACTTGATGAGATCCTGGGTGAACTCAAGTCAAGCTACTTGGTAAGCTCTTGGAGGAGATCAAGGTGATCTCGGAAGGGTGGGCTCCCAGGTGAGTTTTTAGGTAAGCTCAAATTGAGCATCTCACTTGAAAACTTACATGGGAGCGACAAGCAGAGCTTACATACAAGCTACAAAATGAGCTCAAGGTGAGTTGGCAACGAGAGCTCAAGGTGAGGTTACAAGGTGAGTGTCAAGTGATCTCCTAGGTAAGTTCAAAGGTGAGTTACTTGACGACCTCCCGGGTGAGTTTAACTCGTGCTTTGATCGGCGAGCTCCCGTAAGAGCTCCTAGGTGAGCTACTTGGTGAGATATTTGGTGAGCTCCTAGGAAAGCTACTAGGTGAGCTCCTAAGCGAGCTACTTGGCGAGCTCCCAAGTGAGGTCCCCGGTGAGCCGCTCGGCCACTCATAAGAAAACTCAAGTCAACCTACTCGATGAGCTGCTGGAGCACTCCCGGGTGAGTTGCTAGGTGAGCTCCCAAGTGAGCTACTTGGTGAGCTACTCGATGAACTCCGAGGTGAGATACAAGATGAGCTTAATGAGAGTTGGCAAGGTGAGCTAGCAAGGCAAGCCGATAGGTGAGCTCCAATGCAAGTTAGTAGGGTGAGTGTTAGGTGAGCTTGCATGTGAGTTTTTGGGTGAGCTAATTAACAAGATCCTAGGTGATCTCAAGTCGAGTTAATCAGCAAGTTCCCGGGTGAGCTCAAGGTGAGATGGAAAGGTGAGCTCTTAGGTGAGCTCCCAGGTGAGTTTCTAGGCAAGCTCAAATTGAGCTACTCAACGAGCTCTTGGGTGAGCTACTTGACAAGCTCCCAACCGAGCTCCTAGGTGAGCTATTCAGTGAGCAACCAGGTGAACTCAAAGGTGAGCTTGTCAACAATCTATGAGGTGAGCTTACATGAGAGCTCATGGTGAGTTGGTAAGGTGAGTCGTCAAGTGAGCTCCTGTAATTTCCCAGAGCAAGTTCTGTAGACACTTAAAATTGGTTACTCAATTTAGTGTCTCTTGCATTCGCTTACCTTCTCGGGTAACCCGGGGCACATTTATATCACCACTACCCCCTTGTAGTATTAATCAATTTGTGTTTTAAACACCTATCCTAAGTTTAATTCACCCTATCTTATTTTACCCATGAGTAATTAAATATTAACTATTTAATTATGCATTTTTACATATATCCTAACCACTTATCTACCCCATATCTATTTTATCCATATATCCCCCTATTTCTCCTCCTCCCAAACCGAGTCGCTGGGATATCTCCGTACTTGGGATGATAGGGTCATTCTCATCTTCCTGAAATCACTCCGTTTGGCCATTTCGGGAGTCTCTGTTCTCGATCAACGCCGACCGGTATTTTGGCCGATGCCGATTTTTCGGAACGGCGCCGATTTAATCTCGGTCGGTGCCGATTATAAATAGAAGCCCAGAAATCAGTTCTGGTTAGACACAAATTGTAAGAGAGAGAACAGAGAGTTCGAACATCAAAATTGAATGTTATCTATCGAGTGAAAGTGATTTTTTCCAAATCAATCCCCGAGAGGAGCACAAGTTACTCGCTCTTATCACATCAGCTTCGCACATCTCCATTGATTTTCTCGTGACTCTGTTCCTACCTTTAGCATAGGTGTAGCCTGGCCAGTGTCTCTCTGGCTTCTACAGATCCAGCAGACGTTGACGATCTTGCCTCTATTTTCTAATTCTCACACTCTGTCTCGGATCAACGCCGATCTACATCATTCGACGCCGATCTACATCAGTCGACGCCGATCTATTCCATTCGACGCCAATTATACATAATCGACACCGATCATACTACGAGATAGGTAAAAGGACACAGTAACACAAACCAGCTTTGTTTCACGCTTTCGTTTTTCTGCTGCTTTTTGTCTCGCTGTTTAGATTCTGTTTATTACTTTGATCGAAAATCTAGTCCTATACGTACATTTTTTTATCATGTATGCTTCTCTCGCTTAATTGAAAACGTGGTGACATTCGCCGAGGGAGCTTATCACTTCCCGGACCCGCTTCTTGGCAGTACCCACCTAAATACCTTTTAACATGGTATTTTTCTATTAAGCATCGGTGTCTGGCAGTTACTCGGATCAATCGTGCGGAGTAATTGCTCGTGTGCGCCCGTCTTATCTACATCGGCTTCCTTATTCGTCTCCGCATCTTCAGATCTTGTCCATCGTATCAATTTCATTTTAGTTTTTCGAGGTTTTTGTGTTTATTTTGGTGCATTAACTTGGATAGGTAACAAGCACGAAATTCTTGATTTACATTCGCACACCGGTGGGACCCAACCAAAGTCCCTTATTGGTAAGTTCATCTCTTTTCTCGGTTTTGAGCTTTGTTCTTTTTCCTCGTTGATTTTTATCAGTCTTGTTTGAGCATTTCATTTCATAGTTTCAATCTTACTTTTTATGCGAATCGTTATCTCGAAAATTTTCTATTTCCTTAAAATAAAATTTTTCGCTTCACCATTATCTGGATATATCTTTCCGGATCTTGTTTGCTGTTTGCTTAACATTTTCTTGTGGAGCACTTTGCTTATTCGTGGGATTTTCGAGGGGAAGAGCTCAACAACGTGCTTTTGAAGTCCACACACCTTAGAGAGCTAAATCTACAGGTATTTCTCTTTACGGTGTTTTCTCTTTTAGGAACTAAAAATATATATATATATATATATAAAGAAAAAAATTGTTTGTTTTTTACCACATCCAAACATTTCAATTTTTGGTGCTTAAAAGGAATTTAATTGCATTTGGGAAAGAATCTGTTTGACTTGTCTTCATCGAAATCAAACACTTTATTTTTAAGTGCTTAAAAGAACTCTTTCTTTGTCATTCTTGTTGTATGTTTCATCTAGTTTTAAGTAGGCTGGAAAATTGATCAAAATCGATAGTGACACTATTTGACTTTTATTTTTCACCCTTGCACACAAAGCCAAAATAACTAGGTCTAAAGCATTTAAAAAAAAATCCTTCCCTCGGCCTCGCCTACTTGGAAGTGACATCCAAGAGGAAGAGCCTACGTGGTACTCGGGCCACGCTATAAATTCACGGAAGTTTTGGTATATATTGGCAAAGCACCCGACTCCCTTATCACAGCGGTGTGTGAAGTGCGGGGTAGGCCCCTATATCAAGCCACGCACCAGGTCTTTTTTACTGAAGTGCCTTCGGGAATCCTCACCAAACATTCCCCAAACCATCCTTAGTTTGGCTATCTGAGTAGTTCCTGTTCTAAAAAGCCTTCCCTAATATTTTCTTTCTTAAAAGCATCAAAATTTAAAGGAGATAATCACCTGCGCTGCTTGAATTGTCTGTGCATTAGTTAGGTCAATCTTCTTTTCTACGTGTTTATGACGGTCATCACTCGGTTACAATCTAGAAGAATGGCTCAATTGGCCCCTTCTTCTTCCGAGATTACCACTAGTGTGGATGTTTCGGCACCCCCCAAATCTTCCTCGGGACCGCTGTTAGTTGGTTCCCCATCCTGGTCATATAATCCTTTCTATCAAGCCAAAGCAACCCCATCACGTCCAGCTTCCCCTAGTCCTTCAGAAATATCATCTGCTTCTGACTTAGAGTATGTTCCTTATGGGGATCCTGAATTTCAGGCACTCCTTGATCGTAATCCGGTAGCCCTCATGGACTACCTAGTACACAAATCTATTCAAATATCTGATCAAGGACCACCAATCCAACAAGTGTACGATTATCCTCATGAACCATCCCAGGATTTTGTAGAACAGTTAGCATCATTTTTCTCACCTCGAGCCACAGAAGAGGGTGGCGCACCTGTGCCTCCTTTTTCTCTTCCACCGACCGTATTGACTAGTTCTCAAATAGTCTTACCTATACCTAACGCCGCAGTTACCTCGACTATTCCACAACCTACTTCTGAGAAGTCCTCTTCTCTGGCTATCATGGGTGCATCTGCATACCCACATATTGCTGTTAATTCATCTATGCTATCCATTGTATCCCGAAGTACCTCTTTATGAGTCAACCCCTTCGACTACTCGGTTGGTTCCTTCTTCTCATCCTCTAGTGGGTTTTTCTTCCAATGTTCCGCGCAACAGTGTGACCTTCGCCCATCCTCTAGCATCAGCACCCTTAATAACTAATCGGCAAGTAAAAGCCTCTTTCGGTCTTGTTCCCACCATGTCCAATCAAATCAACACCCATGTTCCTCAGTCTATTTCGATTCAGTCAACAAGCATAGGAGTCCACCAATCACAGGCTCCGTCTGTCATCCAACCTTCACTTTCTCAACCACTTACTATCCCATAGCCTACCTATACACAGGCTCCTTCACAGAAATACCTCACCAGGCATCACCTAGAATGCCTGGTTATTCCTCTTATTATCCTATCAATCAATAGATGAATCCCCCGTTGACACCTCAACAACATCCACCATTTGCTTCCTATGGAGGACATGCCACTGTGCCTCCTCCTCAATCTGACGTGGTTCAAATTATTTTCAAGAAAATCACAAACTTGGAAGCCTCCACCAAAGGGGCTCGTCCTTCATACTCTTTTGAAGAAGTGTGTAATGAACCCATTCACCCCTCAGTGGCTTTTAAGCCTTATCCTCCCCAATGGGAACTTCCTAAATTTTCAAAATTCCATAGTCGGGAGGACCCTCAACAGCATTTGCGAGCAATCAAACATGCTTGCTACCTCATAGTCCAAGATCAGGAGCTTATGGTCCGTAATTTTCCTATGTCTCTAGCAGGCCCTGCTTTAGACTGGTACAACAACATTCCTCAACATTCCTTGTTTTCTTTCTCTCAATTGGCTCAGATGTTTGTTGAAAACTTTTCAATAAATATCACCCATAAGATCTCGATCACAGATCTTTATAACATTCGACAATTCGATGATGAGTCTATTACAGACTTTGTCGCTCGTTGGAGAGGGATAGTAAATCAGTTGTCTTTCTCCCTTCCTCAACCCCAACAGATCGAGTTGTTTACTTGATCTTGTGCTAATCATATTTCTTCCACTTTAAGGATCCAGACCTTTCATACATTTGAAGAAGCCTTTACGATGGCATGCAAACTTGAGTCTCGCGCCATTGAACAAGGGAAGTTAAAACTTCGCTCTAAGTCTAAACCAGATTTTTCTCGGTTTACCAAATCAAATCCTTCCACTTCTAAAGACAAGAACCAGGGATCCACCAACGCTATCGTATTAAAAACATCACGAGCCGATAATACTTCTAATCAAACACCACGGAGAGACTCCTCATCTTCTCGAAAAGGGTCCTCATCATCTCGATCTTTCACTTCATTGGGAGAATCATATGCTTCTATCTTAGAGAAAATGTTAGAAGTTCGCATGATCGAACTTCCCCCTATTATGAATATTGATGAAAACCAAGAACGTCCATTCTGGTATAGGGAAAATGATTTCTGTCATTATCATAGAACCAAAGGTCATGACATTGAACGATGTCAGACCTTCAAAAATCTTGTCCAGAAATTCATTGATAAAGGTGAGCTCATTCTGGATAACCCAAATGCTCCCCCAAATCAAGCACTGGATGTTTTTAAACAACCTTTTCCTAATCATTCCCCAAACCATAATGCTTCAGAGTCTCAAAAACCAAACACTCATACTATCAACTTCATCTCTACTAAAGAATCTTCTTCTGAAACCAAGCCATCTGCGAACACATCGACCGAATCAGAACCTCCTTCTACTTCGCTAATCGCTGGGATTCCACCATCTTCAAATAGCTCATCTTCGAATATTCCTACATTGCTAGATACGGATTCATCTCTCTCCGCTTCTTTGTCGACCTTCCATCTATACCGAGATAGTGTCATCCTCATCCTGTCTCATCCTCGACATTCTTAGCTGCTCGAGGCAATTACATCCCTTCGAGTTTCCACTATGGATACACCTACTTCTATTTCTCCCATTGTTGCTGCGACTATGCCATTAGTAAACGTACAAATAGTTGTACCAAATTCAACGGAAGCGTCTTCGATTTTGACTCTTCCTATTTCCTTTCCTCACGTAGTTTCACCCATAACTACCGTGCACTGTAAGTAGTTTCTTTGCAAGGAGCTGCTTCTTCATCACTCACTTCTTCCATCACCAATGCTACTTCGCCCATTAAAGGAAAATCTAAAGAAGTAGCACCGACACCTATACACTCGGTTCCCGAACTTAAATCGAGACACCAAAATCTAACATTACATCATCAAAGATCTCCCCTTTGTTTTCTCCGTAAAGGTTACAATCACCTTATGCAGCTTGAAATTTTCACCATCCCAAAAGGGAAAGCCTATAGTTCACGTGTTCAAAAATTTGGGTGCTTTCCCACAAAAATCTCTATCTACGCCTCATAAAATATTGGATTTATCCACTGAGAAGGCATCTTCTCCGCAAACTTATCAAAACCATCATCTTCTTCTACAACACATTCTTCACCAAAGCACACGAAAAGTGGACTTACCTATTAAAAGGACGTCACCTCCTTTATCAAAATCATCATCTTCATTACCAAAAACCGGACACCGTACGTGCCCAAAATTGTAAGGTATGTATCGCAAGGAACGGTGTAATAAGTGCCCCAATGATGATACAGGTCTCTTCGCAAGGTGTTCGGAATCCAGAGAAGCTTTACATATATGCGTTAACATCCCGCATGCCCCGCTTAGCCCCCGCATGCTTTGTTTTCCCTATTTTTCCCTCTTTTCTTGGCCTTTTGGTCTTCAAGTGATTTGAAACCGCCGCCCGAAGGGATGGCGGGAATCTCGTGACCGCCTCCCTGAACAGGCGGCGGTCCTGTAACCGCCGCCCTGAGCAGGGCGGCGGTCCTGTGCGCATTTTCCAGAACGCTCTTTTGACGCGACCCGCGTGAAATATCACGACTCACCAGCTTTTCTTGCCAACTTGAGCATGCATTAATGTTTTTGGTCCCCTGGAATAGTGTTTTTCTTTTGTTTAATGTTTAGGAGTTCAGTTTGGATTTGATTTTTGGATGTTTGGATTCCTATAAATGCATGGTTTGTGCACATGCAAATGGCTCTGAATTGGCCTCTGAATTTTGCTCCAAAGTTTGCTTTTGAATTTCTTGTTACAGTAGATTTAGTTTTCCTTTGCTTAGGATTCTTAGTTTTCTCATTGAGTGCTTTGGTTAGTATTGTGTTGCAGCTGGTAAGCCACATATCCAACTTGTGCAAGTGCAAACATTATTTGGGCCACCATTTTCACTCCAACTTTCATGTTTTCAGTGCTGTGTCCCTTTAGTTTGCTTAGGATTGGTAGCATAGTTTGTCAAGGTCTGTTTTTAAGCTTTGTGTTGTTCGTTGGTAAGCCACGATCCAACTTGTGCAAACAAGATTATTGTTTTGGAGTAGAATAGTCTAGGAAGCCATTAAAGTTACAGGTTTTGCTCTTCATACAGACTAGTTTCAGGTTCTGGACGCTTTTGTTGCATGATTCGCAGTAGACCCCGCTAGGAATCACATAGGCCAAGCTCTGTACTCTTGCGCTATCCCTCTCCTATCCGCATTCTATTCTCGTCTCGCATTCAAGCCCGTCCATTGATCCAAATATCTATTCCGTTGATGCAAGAATTCCACACTTTTCTCGGATTCACGTGAGCACAAAGAATGAAGAGATCATACTGAGGGGACAAGAACACACACACCGTCGGATTCGCCACTGCTCGCGAAATCCGTGTTCCATCTTTCAAAGTTTTAGTTAGAATTTATCAAATAGAGTAGTGAATCATTTTATTTCAGTTAAGCTCGCTTTCAATATTGCCAGGGAAGCTGTGGGGAATGATAGTTTCTGAGAAACTATGATTTGTTCCTCACTTCTAAGGTAGGATTGAAGGTTTTCAATTAAGTTAATTAGCTATCTTTTATTTAGATTCACACATCTGCATAGGTGAATAACCACACCAGGTTATTTCACTTGTTTAGTTTTAGTATAAAGTAGTTTAATTGTTACTTGTAATTATAATGTTTCAATCGTATATTTTGTTTAGATTAGTTTCCCTTTCAATAGTAGTATAAATTGTTATTTTCAGTTTAAGTTAATTTGGAGACTTCATAACTAGATTAAACGCTTAAATTCTAGTTAGGAGGATAAATCACTAGGGAATTTATGCTACCCGCTCATAGCCTCTAAATCTCCCCTTTGTCATTTTAGCTACCAGGAGATCACACTACCAGATCTTAGTCACTGATTCTCCCATGGTTAGCCATAGGAAAGTTGCTTGCCAATTCTCATCCTTGCCTGCAGCTTTGTCTATCTAGAAAACTGACCATAATCCCGGCTGTGACTTCATCTAAGTCACCCGCATTTCAAACCCATAGATCAAATCACACCAGAGCTTGATATTGATTGGAGCCTTCGAGTAGTCATCCTCGCTGATCGATCTATCACACCAGTCCAAGTTAGAAGGGCCTTCTTTGCCTTAGATTCGCAAATACCATTAGTGCGTGTCGAAGACATTAGACTCCCCAACTAGTTTGTCTGCATATTCTACCCCCACCGGCTATCTCGGCACGACCTCGGGAGGTCGGGTACGTGGAAGAGTCACTTGTTGATTCTCACGCTCGCCTGTTGCTTTTCCGACGTACAAAATTGGTGAACCCGACGTGAATCAAACAATTATTTCACCTTCTCTTTGAGAAGTTTCATCTTCTCTCTTTCACCTTCGCTCTTTCCCATTATTCTGCGGGTATTCATATACCCCCCGAATATGTCGGGATTTGATGCATATGGCAGACCCCTCTTGGGTCTTGAGGCATACTACGCCCAACAGAATAGGGAATCATCACCCTCGCTCTCAGTATGGGGTGACAACTATTCAACTAATCAGTTGTCAACACAAACCCCAAGAATCAGATATAGTTCATCTTTTCAAACTGAGGAGTTAGATCAACTCGCTCAAACACAAACAAAGCCTTCAGGCTCAAACAATATGACATTGACTGGAGAATCTGCTTCATCACCTCAGGTGTTACTTAGACCACATATTAGCAGACAATCAGATCCATACTCAGTTCTAGATGACGAATACTCAATACATTATCCTAGGAATGAACAACGCTCTCAAGGCATGTACCCACCTGTAGGAATTTTGCAAATACAGCCCGAGTTCTCTCCTCAAGAAAATACCTCTATGCCATCACATATAGAAAATACTCTCAGAAATGCTTGGCAGGATAGTGATCAGTTCATAGCAGGATATCACATACCTCCGCAAAGCCATGTTATACAACAAACGCCACCAAGGCACGATATCGTGACTTCACCAAACGAAGTCATTTCAACTCTAATAGAAAAGGTTAGAGGATTAGAACTTGCCCAAGCAAGTCAAAATTCAAAATTCATACAAACAGGGAGTTCCAATCCTCCGCACCATCCTCGCCAAGTAGATCTCCTCACAGGAGTAGGCACGTTAGGTATGACTCCTCAGTATTCACAACAAGTACCAACTAGACCCACTATCGCTAGCACAGTTCCTCCTGGTCCGGTACAGAGCAATCCATTCCTGGATAGTACCCCTTCGTACTTAAACATGTACTCCAAATCGCCACAAGGGGATATGTACTCATCCCCCGGCATGTTTGCTCCAACGCAGGGACCTCCTTATGCCCCTGCCAACGCGTACGTTATGCCATATCAACAACCCGTTCCGCCACCACCTCCTCAACAGGCACCATCAATGGTTGAGACGTATGCAATAGGGACTTATTCAGAATATTTAAAGGAGCCCTTAGATTTCGCCATAAGAAGCATTATGCTTCCAAGGCCTCTGCCCGATTTTCCCAAATTCAAGGGTGAAGGAGATCCAAACGCGCACATCAAAGCCTACGCTACAGCCATATGAGAATTACTCCCTTGGGACGGGGTTGTTGCTAAAATATTTCCCAAAACCTTGGAAGGCATCGCTCTCGATTGGTATTATAGAATACCTGAAGCTTCCATACATTCATTCAAACAACTTGTGTCTGAGTTCATCAAGGCCTTCGACATGAACAAACTATTAAGGACAGGAATCAGGGAGTTCTTGCACATCAAGCAAGAACATAACGAGTCTGTCGCCCATTTCATCCAAAGGTGGCACACAGTCCTTTATTCCTCGGCAAGTGCTCCAAACATGGATCAGATGGAGCTATGCGATTTATTCCTTCATTCTCTTAGCAGAGAAGTGAAGGAAGAAGTCCAGAAGTTCCCACTAAGGACTTATGACGAGGTACTTGAGAGCGCTCTGCGAATTGATCAAGCAGTGATAGATAGTGGCCGTAAGACGTATGGAGCAAACGGGAGGTTAATCACCTCTACTCAAAATACTACAACCACCACAAGCGTCAATCAAGGACCCAAAATCCTTAATAAAAATCGTGGGGTAACAACAGATGGGGTAACTGACCAGCCCAAGAGGGTAAATGTCGTTAATACTCCGTCACAAACAAACAACCAAAGAAACAACAATTTTACCCCGACGATCAATACGGTGGATTTTAATAATCCACAACAACAACAACGGTGAAATCCCATGCAAGGATCAAGCCAAAACTCCTTTGGTTATCAAAACCAAAGTCAAAACCAGAAACAAAACTTTGGTCCTAATAGGCAACAGTTTGATCGGAATTTTAGGCCACAATACACACCAAACCAACAAAACGGGAATTACAACCCCAATTCTTATTGTGGTTTCCATAAAATTCAAGGGCATGACACTAGAACGTGTCGTGATTACAACAAATTCATGCAACGCTTGCCAAATGAGCAAAAACAATTCTTTATGGATATGTTCTTAACAGATCCTACGTCACCAACGGCAAATACCTTCGCAGGGGCAGTTTCCCCTCAGAATGCCCCTCTCAAGATCTTTAATGATCCACTCCCAAATCATGATAGCGATAGGTTGAAACCAACTGGAACAAACAAAGGTGCAATAACAGGAAACAACGATCACGAGGCTTCGACTTCGCTAAATCCGTTAGTCGCGCCACAACTAGGAAGTCAACCACGACCTAAGGTAGTTGGATTAGTAGAGTTAGACTCCGAATTACCCGTTGAAGCAATTACGAGAACACGAGAGTATTTCTCTCAACCAAGTCCAAGCCACCTGCCGGAAACAGATAACATCCAGCAAACCGTAGCAAAACCTATGGGTGCTTACGATCTAATTAATGATCTAACAAAAACCTTCTCGCATATTTCATTCCTTGATTTACTAAAGAATTCCCCCCGCTCATGTGGCTGCTCTTTTAGAGGCGTTAGGTTTGGGTCATTTAGTTAGTATCACTCCACCACCGGAAGTGCAAGTAAATCATATAGACTTTGATGTTTATCCACCGGGACAGGCGGATAGGGATGTTGAATTCATATTCGAAATAAGTAAAATGCCTACAGATGCT
Organism: Taxus wallichiana var. yunnanensis; assembly: GCA_018340775.1. NCBI lineage: Eukaryota > Viridiplantae > Streptophyta > Pinopsida > Cupressales > Taxaceae > Taxus > Taxus wallichiana. The sequence continues at coordinate 24,117,147 of CM031237.1, read as the reverse complement.
GAGATCACACGCCGAGGCGATCCAGCCCTACACTTGCAAGTACAAGTTTATAATAACTATGTAAAACGGGAAATGGTTGATGACGGGGCTGTAGTTAACATAGTCCCTTTCTCTTTTCTCCAAAAATTGGGATATGGAGAAACAAACTGTTCTACTACATGAAATACCTTGAGAGGCTACGATAGCCTTAAAGCCACATCGATAGGAACTATAATACTACCGGTCACCTTAGGACCTAAAACAATCCTAACTGAGTTTTATATTATAGATCGAAACTAACTATAATATGATCCTCGGCTGGCCCTAGATACATCGAATGAAGGCAATCCCTTCCACGCTATTTCAAGAAGTAAGATTCTGCATCTCGGGAAAGGTATTTGTAGCCAAAGGTGATCCAAAGCCGCTTGACGTACACCTAGCTGATTTAAAGAAAAGACCTGTATACACTGTAATTCGAACTTCCAACAAACCAACTTAACAAACCCCTCGACCCAAAGCCGAGGAAAAGTTGATACCTACGACGGATCTTGAAACTACCAACATAGCCAAAATAATTCCAACCCCTAAAGGTAAAACTAAAGAAATAGTATCATTAGGGACTACTGCAAGGATCGTTGAGCTGATAGAACAAGATTCACCAATGTTCTTACCATTCGATTCAAAAGAGGTATTAGATTTTCCCTAGGTGTTGGTTCCTCCGCAGAAGATCTTTGTATGGTAGAAGTAGAGTGTGCAACCTCACAGAGATACACCTACATCCATACTCCCGGCTAAGTATTGGACTCTCCATTTTGATGGAGCTAAATGCCGTTATGGAGCGGGGGCAGGTATAATTCTTACCTCGCCCGAAGAGAAGGTCCTCCCATTCTCTTTTAAATTAAACTTTGAATGTACAAACAACGGCGCTGAGTACGAAGCCCTCCTCCTTGGCCTTACCTTAGCCAAAAGAATTGGTGTTGATAATATCAGAGTTTTAGGAGACTCGCAATTAGTGGCAAACCAAGTTTCAGAGGTATATGAAACTAAAGCCGAACACTTGCAACTTTACAAAAATGCTGTATTAGATTTAAGCAAGGCGTTCAACTTCATATCCATTGAAGCAATTCCGCGAGAGAAGAATCTTCTCGCCGATTCAATAGCAACTTCGGCATCACGCTTCACTCCAAGCAATGAGCTAGAAGATACTCATTTCACGGTATCCATTCGTAACGAACCATTAATAAAAACAATGATGGATCCTATTTCAAACGGAAGTGAATCTACCATCCTAGACCATGTTGGAAATGATGCGGCTACTTTGGATTACTTAAATGCCTTTGCAGCACTACATCTCTCCTATCACATGCTAGATTTATCTCTGATCCCGCATTCATCTTCCTACTTCGGAAATCCTGTAATGAATCTTCCCTCACAAAAAGAACCTAATATATACGTGGTGGAAAACGGGATGATATAGATCTACCTCCGCACCACCCGAGTTCAAGAGGGTAATGCCTCTTTAATTGAAGAAACAATCGATGTCAATATCGGAACGGAAGATGAACCAAGAATTCTAAAGTTAGGTTCTTCGTTAACCCCAGAGGAAGTGGAAATACATACTCAAGTTCTCAAAGAACATCAAAAGGCATTTGCATTTAATTACAAAGAGATGACAGAGTCACACCCCACATTGTACACAACCTCGTCACTAGATCAGATGTAAAGCCAATTAAACAAAATCAAGACCCATGAAGCCCAAAGTAGCCCTCATGGTAAAAGAGGAGGTAATAAAACTCCTTCCAAGTAGGATTCATCAAGCCGCCTTGACTACTCCCAATGGGTATCTAACATCGTTCCGTTCTCAAGAAGAATGGAAAGATATGCATCTGCATAGATTTTCGAGATATCAACAAAGCTTGCCCTAAGGACGACTTCCCATTACCATCCATAGACGTTATTGTTGATGCAACAGCAGGTTTTGAACTCTTGTCTCTCATGGATGGATTCTCGGGATACAATCAAATCAAAATATCCGAGCAAGATCAAGCTAAAACCACGTTTATAACTCCTTGGGGAACCTATTGCTACGCTGTTATGCCATTCGGTCTCAAGAACGCCGGTGCTACATACCAGCGGGCCATGACATACATATTTCACGATTTAATCCATAAAATCATGGAATCCTACGTAGATGACTTGTTGGCTAAGGCCAAGAAGCGTTGTGACCATCCTGAAGTACTCCGCATCATCCTTTCACGCCTAATAGAATATGGAGTTACCCTAAACCCAGAGAAATGCGTCTTCGGTGTAACAGGAGGAAAGCTCCTAGGTTACATCATATCGTCACGAGGGATCGATGTTGATCCAGCCAAAATTCAGGCTGTCCTCGAAATGGTCCCACCCTCGAATGAATCTAGAATCAGATCATTTCTCGGAAAGTTGGGTGCAATCCGGAGATTTATCCCGGATCTAAGCTTCGCTGTTCATCCAATCAACAATTTACTCAAGAAGGACTATAGCATTCATTAGACTGAAGATTACAATGAAGCTTTTGATGCAATCAAGCGTTTCGCTGTCACCGCCTACGCTAATGCCACCAAAGCTAGATCGCCCTTTAATTTTGTACTCACTGCTACCGATGTTTCGTTAGCTTGCATGCTAGCCAGAAGAGATGATGACAAAAGAGAGCGTGCGATTTATTTCATTAGCCGAACATTGCTCGACTACAAAATGCGCTATACACAAGCAGAGCGAGAATGTCTTGCCATAGTCTTTGCTACTAAACGCCTAAGACACTACATGCTAAATCAAGAGACAAGGGTCATAGTAAAGACGGACCATTTACGGACTTTTCTCACACAAGGGTCCTTGTCCAAAAAAGCTGGATGTTTTATAACCTTAATGGGAGAGTTCGAATTAACTTTTGTAAACCAAAAGTCAGTTAAAGGGCAAATCATTGCAGATTGGTTAGCTGATAACCCGCTAGACGGAGGTGACTTAGTAGACTTAGACTTTCCAGATGAATGCGTATACTACGTCGAAACCCAACCTGCTATATCTGAGTGCCCTTGGTACGCTGATATCATTAGTTATATCATGGACCACAGGTACCCAGAAGGAGCTACACCTCAACAAAGAAGGCGGTTACGCATTATCGTAGCTAAATACGTCATTATAGAGCAGGTGCTCTATCGGAAAGCATTCGATGGAATGCTCTTAAGGTGTGTTGACACAGAAGAGTCCAAGAGGATTCTCCATGAATCCCATAGCGGTATATGTGGAGGCCACTTCGGTGGCCATGCCACTGCTCGAAAAATACATCGAATGGGCTATTTCTGGCCCACTCTAGAACATGACACAATAGAGTTTGTACGCAGGTGTCATAAATGTCAGGAGTTCTCTCATGAGATCCACATGCCGGCACAAGCTTTGCAACCGATCGCTACTCCGTGGCCCTTTTCTACATGGGGCCTGGACTTGATAGGGAAATTCTCTCCCTCGTCCACAGACGGCCACAATTTTATAATCACGGCCACTGAATATTTCACTAAATGGGTAGAGGCTATGCCTCTTACAACTGTACCTAGTTCCATAATCGCTAAGTTCATTTTGAACCAAATCATTTGCAGGTACGGTATCCCACAAATCATTATCTCAGATAATGGAACTTCTTTCAAAAACGAAGAAGTTCATGAGCTATGCAGTAAGTTCAAAATAAGCCATCATACGGCTTCCTTATATTATCCCCAAGCCAATGGGCAGGCTGAAACAACAAACAAAACATTGAAAGCCATTCTCCTTAAAACGGTAAAAGAAAACAAACGGGATTGGCATCTAAAGTTATATCCGGCCTTGTGGGCCCACCGAACCTCGATAAGAACGCCAATAGGAGCAACTCCTTTCTCATTGGTATTTGGGTCAGAAGCAGTTCTCCCACTCGAAGTTGAAATCCCCAGTCTCCGCATTTCGCTACAAGGGATTCTGGATGAGGACGCTTACAAAGAAGCACGTCTTTCTCAATTAGAAAGTCTAGATGAAACTAGGTTAGATGCTGAACAACGACATAGAGTCTATGCCGACCGGATGTGCCGGCAGTATAACAAAAAAGTCTATGAACGTGACATATACGAAGGTGACCTAGTTCTGAGGTTAGACAGCTGGATCGACAAGAAGACCGGCGAAGGAAGGAAATTCCGGCCCAAATGGTTGGGCCCATACCGAGTCATGAAAGACTATGGGAATGGCGCTTATCTCTTATGCATGCTAGAAGGTGAGGAGTTTGGCGAAACAGTCAATTCCCTCCACCTCAAACGTTTCTATGCATAAGCAGCAAACGCTGCCTATATAACTATCTACATCGCATTTTCATATAAATTAGGATCATTTTGTCCACTTGTTCTTACACAAATTGTGATCAAGGAATCTATTCTCAAAGTAATTCATTACAAACTCATGATGTTGTTGGCACAAAACTTGCTAATCATATCTCTCCATTTTCACGATATCATCAATCACTTCAGAATCTTTTATCAAACAAAATCAGACATGACGAAGTCCTAACGGTAACCATACCAAGATCTGCAAGTTTGTTCTCACTTTGATTTCTTCTTAGGATAGGTGTCTTGCCTATGGTCTGTTCTAGAAGCTTCATGGTGTCACATCTATCCCACATACATATCTCTTTGGAAATAAGCATATACTGACATTTTACTCAAATAGACAAGTCAAGAAGTGATTAAACAGAAAATTTTATTTTTACACATTTCCTTGCCCCACCAACCTTCGGTGATGAGCTTGCGTCTCTTACTAGTGACGTAGGGTTGGGAAAGGATGGAAATGCCCTTACTCGCCTATGCCTTGCCCATGGTGATAAACCCATGTTTCTTACAGGTAGCATGGGGCAAAGTGTAGGGGGTCCTCTAAACAAAGTAAATGTTAAAAGGACATAAACAATCAATTCAAACTTTGAGTCAATAACGAATGAATCAGATGTTCAAAATTCCAAGAGAGTTAAAAATCCTAAAAACCGTGATTTTGTCTACTATGTGGCCATCTACGGGTCTAAGTCTCTGGATAAACCGCAAAACAAGTTGCATCCAAAACTATGAAGTCATTCGTAGAATAAAGCTTGTAGTTTTCATTTGGTTCCACCAAAGCTTCATCTGTCTTTCACCACTATCACTTCACCATATTCCATAACTTGCGCCCTTCTTGGCTCTTGGTGATGAGCCCTCGCATCTTACTAGTTTCGTGGAGTTAGGAGTGGGGCAAGTTAATCTATTCATCATACTGGTTGTTCTCATCACTTTGCCAAAACAAATCATGAGGTATCCAAATTGCTCACAGAAACTAAGATTTAAGATCACAATATATCTACAATATCATGTATCAGCATCATGAAACACAAAAAGAAAGCAAACATTTGCATCATCTGTTTTCCATCGCATACATTCTAGAAAGCATATAATACATACATCAAAGTATACACGAAGTAGTTGAAATAAAGAAAGTAGAATACAAATGACAAGTTTTGATCCAAAACCGACACATATATATAAATAATCAAAGTTTATATACAATGCCATCATGCACTAGGCATGGTCAAAACGCTCAAAGAGCCCGTAATACACAAAAGAATCTAAATACAAATATAGAAAGCCAAGTGGCCTCTCAACCCCTGCGCGATCCCGCTGAAGGTGCGCGCCCTCGCCTAGGACTCCGGCTACGCTGGCGCTCTGAATGGACGGAGGGCTCGGGGTCCCTAGGGGTAGTCGTAGTCTCGCCATGAGAGCGGCTCCTCATAAGACGCTCGGCTGTCCTATAGCCTGCCAACTCTGTACGGAGAGTTGACACCATCTTGGCCACATGCCAAACGGGAGCGAAGACGTCGCATGCTCGCCGCCGCCGAGGGCTCCCGACATCCACAGATAACTCCGCACGGGTCTTATCCTTAGGGATCATCAGAGAATCGACACAAACCCTACGGATTAGATCCCGCCACTCATCACAGCCTCTGCAAAGCAAAGAAAGAAAATGAATTAGGAACCGTGCAAGAGGTTAAAGTGTACACAATACAAATATAAGGAGAGTTAACATTCAAAAACAAATCCTAAAACAAACAAGCATTGAAAGGAGGAGAGGATAACTTACTCGGATCGCTGTGCCTCCAAGATGGGTCGCAGGCCAAGACTGCTGTTGATGTCATGCCTGGCCGCCGACCGAGGGGCTGCTCTCGTGGTAGGGGCAACATGGCGCCCACAATGCACGGACTCATCGTCTCCACCATGGCCTCGGAGAGTGGCTCCTCGAAGCCACGGTCTCTCTCTCTCGCACTCTCCTCCTCCTCTCTCGCCCGCAAAATGTCCGAGTATCATGCCACTCAGATCGCTCTCGTCCATCTCGCTCCTCCTCCGACCTCCTCTATGTGCTCCTCGTAATCGGAGTCAATATCTATGGGGTCGCCACTGCTTATGAGCAGGACTCGTAGCAACCAAGTAATGGTGCCCGAGGTGCACCAGCTCTCCCTCTGGCCCGAACTATCCCCCTGGCTGTAATAGGAATGCCAGGGGTAACCGCTGTCCAACCACGGCCTCTAGGCCCCCCTCTAGCCTCTCGGATTGATCTATAAACAAAGCACCGGAGGAAGCATAGCTGCGTATGGGAGGCCAAACTGCTGAGGAACCCTGCTGAAGGGATGTACCTCTACCCATCCCACACGATCGATAAGCTGCCCTGTGATGGAGCAGGAGACCAATGTCGTGGTCTCCTCTCCCCATATACCGGCCATAAGCTGGTACGGTGTAGCCTCCATGTCTGCCATGGTAAGGGTGGCTACTGGCTGGTGAGGTGCTCTGAGCACTGACATACCTGACCATCGGGCTGCCCTCACCGCCCCAGGATCTGCCACCTCCACGCCTCTGCCATACGGAATGAAGCGCTCATACACCCAACTCATGACTAGAGTGGGGTGGCTCAAGGATCTGCCCCTCGCAATCGGACCACCTCGTATAAGTCATGGTAGGTGGTCCCAAAATGTCCGCGCCCTGGGCATATTTCCGGCCATGTCCCTCTATCTGTGCAATGATGGGGCCCCAACAGTATAATAAGGTGTCCCCTCCCTTGTCCCCGATGAGTCTCGAGGCAAGGATCCCCATAATAGCCTGTCGAAAGATAGGGATGGGCAAAGAAGGAATGGATCTGACTCGCACTCCCTTCTTCGGCCCCGTAGAAATGGTTGCATCCCCCATATAACCAGCCCACTGAGCTATCTGTGCCCTGGAACCAGCTGTCTCCAGTTTAAGTCTCCTCCCGATGATCGGGACCCCCAGGATGCGGTAAACATCCTCCAAAGTGATGGTCCACTCACCACGGACCTGGCGGATCTGGAAGGTGTTCCGATCTGCGTCCCAATATGAAAATAGGTCACAAAGAATGTGACTGGATGGAGCAACGTGGGGCACACGCGATATACGCAATATGCCGGCCCTCTCGCATGTGTGTCCTCCTCATCTCGCCGAGAGGGCATCCAATACCCGGGCAGCCAGTCACACTCTCTCTCCGGCTCCATCTAATGTACTCCTCTTTTGCCTGCATACACCCAAAAACACACAAGGAAGAGTAAGTTAGTATCTAAACAATATCAAGAGAAGCATAAAAACACGTACAAATGCTAAAAATACAAGTACAAGCTTTCAAAATAGGTTCTTTTGCATTCTGTTCAGAACCGCCGCCCTGAGCAGGGGGGCCGTTTTGTAACCGCCGCCTTAAAGACGGCGGTCTCGTGACCGCCGCCCTGTACAGGGCGGCGGTCGTGTAACCGCCGCCCTGTCCGGGGCGGCGGTCGCGGTCCGAAAACCCGCGCGGGTTTTTGGGCTTAAAAAGCCCAAAAAATGCAAAAAATGACTATTTTAATCAAAAATGGGGCCTACCCAGTAGGCGCCCCCCCTAGATGGACCCTTTAAACCTAACATTTTCAAAAATGACCCCCCCATTACAACAAATTTAGCATTTTAAAATTGAAGAGGGAAAAGCACAAAATTGAAGAAAAACCAACCTGTGATCTCGCGGGGTGGCGTTCCGCACGTGGAGGCATGATCACTATCTCACTGTGGACGTTTTGACTCTACTCGCGTGAGAAACCGTTACCGTGGGCCCCAGAGCTCAAAATCTACCAAATCGACTCGCGCAAATGAATAGTAAAATGGGCCCACTTTCATATATATATTGTTCTATTTCATTTTAAAATGACTTTTTCGCAGGTTCGGAGCGTTGACGGAGGTAAGTTTCTATCCTCGCACTAATGGTACGTCCTCTTCCCCTATTGTTTTAGCGTTTATTTTCCAAATTATTGTATCTATCTCGCACTTGAGTTTTTTTTCATTTTGCAGGTGGCGGGAATTTTGGATGGCATCATTTCGACACACAGACGCGTAAGGTATAACTTCTAACTTCCCATTTCGGGACGGCCATACTCGGACCCACCGTTTTACGCCTCTTCATGGCTAAAATGCTTCTCCGAGGGGGCAATATGTACGTACCCAAAATTGTAAGGTACTGTACTGCGGAACGGTGTAATAAGTGCCCCAATGATGATACAGGTCTCTTCGCAAGGTGTTCGGGATCCAGAGAAGCTTTACAGATATGCGTTAACATCCCGCATGCCCCGCTTAGCCCCCGCGTGCTTTGTTTTCCCTATTTTTCCCTCTTTTCTTGGCTTTTTGGTCTTCAGTGACGAAACCGCCGCCCTGAAGGGCGGCGGTCTCGTGACCGCCTCCCTGAACAGGGCGGCGGTCCTGTAACCGCCGCCCTGAGCAGGGCGGCGGTCCTGTGCGCATTTTCCAGAACGCTCTTTTGACGCGACCCGCGTGAAATATCACGACTCACCAGCTTTTCTTGCCGACTTGAGCATGCATTAATGTTTTTGGTCCCCTGGAATAGTGTTTTTCTTTTGTTTAATGTTTAGGAGTTCAGTTTGGATTTGATTTTTGGATGTTTGGATTCCTATAAATGCATGGTTTGTGCACATGCAAATGGCTGGGAATTGGCCTCTGAATTTTGCTCCAAAGTTTGCTTTTGAATTTCTTGTTACAGCAGATTTAGTTTTCCTTTGCTTAGGATTCTTAGTTTTCTCATTGAGTGCTTTGGTTAGTATTGTGTTGCAGCTGGTAAGCCACATATCCAACTTGTGCAAGTGCAAACATTATTTGGGCCACCATTTTCACTCCAACTTTCATGTTTTCAGTGTTGTGTCCCTTTAGTTTGCTTAGGATTGGTAGCATAGTTTGTTGCAGGTTTGTTTTAGCTTTGTGTTGCTGTTGGTAAGCCACAGATCCAACTTGTGCAAACAATATTATTGTTTTGGAGTAGAATAGTCTAGGCAGCCATTAAAGTTGCAGGTTTTGCTCTTCATACAGACTAGTTTCAGGTTCTGGACGCTTTTGTTGCATGATTCGCAGTAGACCCCGCTAGGAATTGCATAGGCCAAGCTCTGTACTCTTGCGCTATCCCTCTCCTATCCGCATTCTATTCTGTCTGCATTCGGAAGCTGTCCATTGATCCAAATATCTATTCCTGTTGATGCAAGCATTCCACACTTTTCTGGATTCACGTGAGCACAAAGAACAAAGAGATCATACCGAGGGGACAAGAAACACACACACCGCGGATTCGCCACGTGCTCACGAAATCCGGTTCCATCTTTCAAAGTTTTAGTTAGAACTTATCAAATAGAGTAGTGAATCATTTTATTCAGCTTAAGCTCGCTTTCAATATTGCCAGGAAGTCATGGGGAATGATAGTTTCTGAGAAACTATGATTTGTTCCTCACTTCTGAGGTAGGATTGAAGGTTTTCAATTAAGTTAATTAGCTGTCTTTTATTTAGATTCACACATCTGCACAGGTGAATAACCACACCAGGTTATTTCACTTGTTTAGTTTTAGTATAAAGTAGTTTAATTGTTACTTGTAATTATAATGTTTCAATCGTATATTTTGTTTAGATTAGTTTCCCTTTCAATAGTAGTATAAATTGTTATTTTCAGTTTAAGTTAATTTGGAGACTTCATAACTAGATTAAACGCTTAAATTCTAGTTAGGAGGGTAAATCACTAGGGAATTTATGCTACCCGCTCATAGCCTCTAAATCTCCCCTTTGTCATTTTAGCTACCAGGAGATCACACTACCAGATCTTAGTCACTGATTCTCCCATGGTTAGCCATAGGAAAGTTGCTTGCCAATTCTCATCCTTGCCTGCAGCTTTGTCTATCTAGAAAACTGACCATAATCCCGGCTGTGACTTCATCTAAGTCACCCGCATTTCAAACCCATAGATCGAATCACGCCAGAGCTCGATATTGATTGGAGCCTTCGAGCAGTCATCCTCACTGATCGATCTATCACACCAGTCCAAGTTAGAAGGGCCTTCTTTGCCTTAGATTCACAAATACCATTAGTGCGTGTCGAAGACATTAGACTCCCAACTAGTTTGTTTGCATATTCTACCCCACCGGCTGTCTCTCGCACGACTCGGGAGGTCGGGTACGTGGAAGAGTCACTTGTTGATTCTCACGCTCACTCGTGTTGCTTTTCGACGTACAAACACCCTTTGTTCCTCCGATTAGACCTACTTTGGGAGCTTCTTCCTCATCTAAATCGACATTATCTAAATCATCGTAGTTTTGACCAGTGCAGCCTCCTTTACCTCTGAAGACCGCGACACCTATCACATCTCCATCATCTTCAAAATCTATTTTAGGGCTCCTCCTCCATTGAAATCAATCATGTCTCACTTAATTCCACCTCAAGTTCCTGTGGATGCTCCTCCGATGTCCAAAAAAATAATATGATCCCTAAAAATACTGTCAAACCTAACATGCAAGTCCTTTTACCTCGGCAGTTTGTTAAAGTGGAAGAGGTGCCTTCATCATCCCTATCCTCATCTTTGTCTAACGGATCTATACTGAAATCCTTCGCCAACTTATCCAATCTTCATCCATATATCTTCCTCCGATTAAACCCTATAATTCCTAAAGGAGTTAAACCGCCTGGTTTAACTCGATTTGATTTGTGCTTACCACCGCATTCTCGGGTCATGATACTTCGAGAGATGTAAAGCTCTTCAACATTGTCAGCAGATCTTTTGGAAGAAAGTGACCTTTTGCTGGAGGATGAGGAACAAGTATCTCCTATCATCATAGCTCCATCTGAGTCCCAACGATCTACTCAGACCTCTACTTCTAGTGATTCCACTCCAAATGATCTTCCACCTTCTCAAATCGACACAATCCATATCGCCACTAGAACCCAACAGTATGATAATCCATCCTCATCAACAAAGCATCTTGACCATAGGTTGTCATTTATGCAGCCCCGAAGGAATTTCTCCTTCCTCATTAGCCTCGAGACCCCGAGTCTCTATTCGTGTTGCACCTCGGGCTCAAGTTCCCGTATCAGTTGAGGAGAGTGTTATGAAACAACTCACCCAAGCTCCGGTCAAAATGTCTCTTTTTGACCTCATTCAATCCTCTCCGCAACATCACCAGGCTCTAATTGATAATCTGCATCACATCGTAGTGAATTCAGATGAGCCCCAGCCTTTCGAGATGGTTGTTGGATTGAATAGACCATCAACCACCATTTCTTTTGAAGACTCAGAAATTCCTTCCCTTTCTTCCGAGGATTTAGAGGCTCCCCTCTTTATCACAGTCCAGATCGACAACACTACATTAAAACGCATTATGATCGACAGTGGAGCTGCACTTAATGTCATCTCCTCACACACATTCGAACAGCTTAAGTTACCAAAGAACATAGTGTCACCCCCGCCTTTCGCTCTTCGATCATTTAACGATCAGCTAGCAGTTACTTTAGGAACTGTGGTCCTACCCATTCGAGTAGGTAAGAAGTTGCTTCACAAACTCTTTTACATTGTTGAAGGGAAATTCCACTATAATATGATCCTCAGATGCTCCTGGATTCGTGCAATGCATTGTGTCCCATCCACCCTCCATCGATGCTTAAAATATCAATATGAGGGTAAAATCTATACTCATCCAGAGATCCTTTCCTTCCACACAATGTGACATGACCATGTGGTTTACCCCTCTAAAGGAAAATGCTTGCTCTCCTAATCTGGGCCTCATCTTCTTCCATACCTACAACCAAATTACCAGATTTACAAAATCTAGAAGAGACATTGCGGCGTTTTTCACCGGGAGAGCTTCCTCTCTTTTCTTTTGACACCCATCTCACACCTAGTGAGTATGGTAGACCAAACAAATAACCTCAATATCAGCCTGGTCTTGGTTGCATCGTCACCATTGGTCTGCCCAATCAACAGACTAATTTCATCTACGGTGGTCTTGATACGCCTCATTATCACCTAGATTCTCCTCCTAGGGCCAAACCTTATTTAACAGGTTTGATTGTCTACATAATCCCACGTTTGCAAAAACTTATTTATATCGATGCGCGTGGAAGGGTTTTGGCCTGGGAAAATATGAACAGAGTGTGCATGACCTCACATCCATTCCAACTCTCATGCCACATCAAAATTTGGTTTAGGATTTAAACCTCTTTTAAAATCCACCATCACTGTTCTCGATAAGCCTCTTCCTATTGAGGAACCATCTTCTCCCGCTAGGTCAGAAGCATCACTCGATGTGGACGACGCCATCTCCATCCCGTCTAACTTTTTGTTTTAGTCAATACCATTTCCTTAGGACCACTAACCTATAAGACTAATGACATGTCCACTTCATACCATTACTTTTCCCTGAAATAGTTAGAGACGACTCTCCTACTATCAACACTATCCACTGCGCGGATGATGATTCTATTCTCACCTATCTGGGGGTAGAGGATTCCTATCTTCCTAAGACCATTCCTTCTAACACATCTACGCTTCTCAACAAAGCCACTGTCGACCTTAATATAGGGACTTCTAAAGACCCTCGCATCATTAAGGTCGGCCAATCCCTTAATCCACAAGAGTTAGGAGACTTTACCACTTTTCTTTCCAACCATCGTCAAGCCTTTTCTTGGTCATATGAGGATATGCCAGGACTCGATCCCGATATCATGGTTCACAATATCGTTACTCTTCCCAACATTAAACTGGTTAAACAAAAATTGCGTAAAATGCACCCTAGAGTAGCCCTGCTTGTTAAAGAAGAGTTACAGCACTTGCTCTCAGCTAATTTCATCCAACCCATTGATTATCCATAATGGGTTTCCAATGTAGTACCAGAATTAAAGCCACTGGGAAAATTCAAATTTGTACCAACTTCCAGGATCTTAATCTTGCTTGTCCAAAAGATGATTTTCCTCTACCTAATATCGACCAACTCGTGGATTTAACTGCGGGTCATGAGATGCTTTCTCTTATGGATGGTTTCTCTGGGTATAATCAAATTCTCATCACACTAGAAGACCAACATAATACTTCTTTCATAACTCCTTGGGAGACCTTTTGTTATCGTGTCATGCCCTTCGGTCTTAAGAACGCAGGAGCAACCTATCAACAAGCAATGACCTACATCTTCCATGATCTCTTAGACAAAACTGTGGAAGATTACGTCAACGATCTCCTCGGTAAATCAAAACGTCATCAGGATCATCTTTTCATTCTTGCACCTCTCTTTGAGAGGCTTATTCACTTTTGTCTTCATCTAAATCCATCTAAATGCGTGTTTGGCGTTCTCACTGGTAAAATTTTAGGTTTTATCATTTCCATTAGGGGTATTGAAGTGGACCCCGCAAAAATAAAATCTATCCTTGAGATGCCTCCCCCTTCTAACTTAAAGCAACTCCACAGTCTCCAAGGACGTCTTCAATCAGTGCGTCATTTTATCTCACAATTGTCGGACCGTTGTCAACCTTTTCATCATCTCCTCCGTAAGAATGTTCATTTTGAATGGGATGAGCATTGCCAAAAGGCCTTTGATGATCTCAAAGCTTATCTTCTTTCTCCACCTGTGCTTACACCTCCACGCGAGGGGGAGCCTTTCTATCTTTATATCTCTGTGACTGACCATGCTCTGGGAGCCATGATTTCGCATCGGGACACTTGTGGTAAAGAACAAGCTATCTATTACATCAGTCGCACCCTCCATGAGTATGAAACACGTTATTCTGAAGCTGAAAAGCTGTGTTGTGCTCTCTTCTTCGCAACTTCTAAGCTTCGTCATTACCTCCTTAATCACAAAACTTACATTGTCACAAGTGTCAATCCACTCAAGAAAATTCATGCAAAGCCTTATCAGAATGATCGTATCACTCGTTGGCTCATGCTTATGACAGAATTTGACCTCGAGTTTATCCCGCAAAAGTCTATCAAGGGTCAGGTTATTGCAGATCAATTAGCTGATGCTCCTCTTCCGGACACTCAAAACCCCCTTGCTCAATTCCCCAATGAATATATCTAACAAATTGATTTTGGTCTATCTCCATTTAAAGTAAATATCTTCGTGATGGATCCAAATGTCAAGAAGGGAGGTGTAGGTTTTGTAATGATTCCTCCTTGGGATACACCTATCCTTGTCGCACACAAATTAAACTTTGAGTGCACCAATAATATGGCCAAATATGAAGCTCTAGTCTTGGGTATTCAAAATTCCATTAATCTCTAAGCGCTCATCATATTGACATCTTTGGTGATTCTCGAACTCATCGTTAATCAATTCATAGGCATCTATCAATGCAAGAATGATATCCTTCAAAAATATCGTGATATCGTTCTTTCTCAACTCCAGTCTTTCGATAAATTCACTATCCAAGCCATTCCTCGCACTGTGAATTGATTCACGGATACAATGGCTTCGTTAGCTTCGCTTATCCCGCCTTTTACCGAAGACTCGCAACTTTATGTGGTTGTGCAATGATTAGATCAACCATCTCATCTTCGGCAACTAACTTTAATCCATGTTGTCACAACCGATACTCAGGATGAGTGGTATCAATAGATCGTTGATTATCTGTCTCATTCGGTCCTGCCTCCAGATCTGACTACCAATGGTAGAAGATCTTTTATCCAACGCGCTAATCGCTATACTATTCTAGGTGGGATCCTCTACAAACGTGGCTTTGATGGCATTTTGCTTCGGTGCCTCAAAACCCATGAATCATCTAAAGCTATCTAGGAGGTCCATGATGGTATCTGTGGTGGACATTTTAGTGGCTTGGCTGTGGCTAAACGCATCTTACGTTTTGGATATTATTTGCCTTCTCTTAATCAAGACTGCTGCGAATACACTAAGAAATGTGTCAAGTGTCAACAACATTCCAATCTTACACATATCCCTAGTCAAGCTTTACAACCTGCAACGGATTTGTGGCCTTTTTCGCAATGGGGTCTTGATCTCATTGGTCTCATCAATCCCTGTTCTTCACAAAGTGTCATCATTCTATCATTACTACCACGGAATACTTTACTAAGTGGGTGGAGGCTATCCCTCTTTCTTCAACAAAGGCTAAACCCATAGTTTATTTTTTCTATCAACACATCATTTGTCGCTTTGGCGTTCCACACAAACTCATCACAGATAACGGTAAGTCTTTCAAGAATGTTGATTTGTAGAATCTATGCGACGCTTTCAATATCAAACTTAGTTTTTCTTCTCCATACTATTCGCAAGCTAATGGCCGTGCAAGCTTCCAATAAAACTTTGCATAATATCCTCGCAAAGGTAACTAGTCAAGTTGGTAGGGATTGGCATTTACATATCCCTTTTGCTCTCTGGGCTTATCGACTATCATTCATACTCCCTACCGGTGCTACTCCCTTCTCTCTCGTCTATGGGTCTCGAGGTCGTTCTTCCTTTGGAAGTCCAAATCCCATCTCTCGTGTTTCTCTCAGAGAATTCATTTCTGATGAGGACTATCGTCAAAATCATCTAGCACAACTTGAATTATTAGATGAGAAGCGTCTCAACGCTCTTGAACATCATCAATTCTATCTTAAGCGTGTCAAATGTGCTTATAACAAGCACTTGCAGCACCGTGACTTCAAAATTGGTGATCTTGTTCTTAAAGAAAACCAAAATGTCACTACACTCGAAAGGAGTCAATGTGGTAAGTTTGCTCCCAACTGGATGGGCCCATAAATTATCACTCATAAATATGGGTCTAGGGCTTATCGTTTATCTTCCATGGATGGTATACCTGAAGGGGAACTCTTAATGCTTTGCATCTACGGCCCTTCTACTATTAAAATGTATCTTACACAAACTTAGTCGCAAGACAGATCTTTCATCCATCTAACAACTAGTCATATACTTGCATGGTGATTCGAACTATGTGGGTCTCCACCTATTGCCTCTTTTACCTTAAAATATGAGTATCACAAAGCTCTACTCATTACATGTTTCTTTTGGATATGTTCCTCCTCATGGTAGGGATACCTTAATCACCGCTTCATCTGTCCCAAGTGCTTATCTTTATCGGATCTACTCGGGGCATGAGTGCGTGTTCTTTTATGTTCTCTTCCCCTCTATCTGATCTATCTAGGTCTAAACTCAGCTTCTTCCAAAAGGATTTCCAAAAAAAAAAGAGAAGATGCTATCCAAAAAGATAGACTGATCCCTTGAAGGACAGCTATCCATACATTATCAAATGAATCAAAAAGAAAATATATAGACCATGCCC
The DNA here is from genome assembly GCA_018340775.1 of Taxus wallichiana var. yunnanensis. Classification (NCBI taxonomy): domain Eukaryota; kingdom Viridiplantae; phylum Streptophyta; class Pinopsida; order Cupressales; family Taxaceae; genus Taxus; species Taxus wallichiana. The sequence continues at coordinate 24,100,525 of CM031237.1, read as the reverse complement.
TTGAAGGATGGCTATCATTAAAATTCAAAATACAGACCGCTCCCTTGAAGGACGGCTATTTCTCAAAGGACCACTCAAGGCTTCTTGTATTAATCAGCCTTTCAGTCAGTTTGTACACTTTTTAGCATCACTGAAAGACTTCCCGTATTGATCAGTCTTTCCATATCTAGCAAACTTCCCGCATTGATCAGTTTGCTTTTCTGCCAAAATCATGAAGCTGAGATTTAAGACCTTTTGTCGATCATATGGAGAATCCTATTTTCCCAGTATGAACAAGTATTCTGTCCCTTGTAAATTTTGACAAGATACTTTTGCTCCTTTAGTTTCCCTCCTAAATGTTTTGCGGCTAGTTAGTGTCGGGTTTAATTTAACCTTATATAGGGCCTTGTATGCATGGTCTTTTGGTTTCCTATCCAGATTCTATTTATGGTCCGTTGGGAGTCCGACTTATCATTTTTTCTTCATATTTGGGTGTATTTCCTTTATTTCTAATCAAGGTCATTCTCACTATGTCCTTGAATCTCACCAAGAGTCTTTCCAATTATTTCATCCATTTAACTTAACATTTAACATGTTAATCAAACTCGATCATTTATCTAAAACTCATCTGATCTACTTTGTCCAATAAATATCTCATCGCCTCTATCTATTTTCATCAAAATATAATTAAAATCTCAAAAATATCAAATCCATTCCAGCTATTAACTCCTACCTAACTATCACATCATCTAATCACTTTTTTATCGATGTCACATTACATCTATCTATATCTATTTTCTCATCCAAGTTAAATCCACATATCAATCACATCTATTTATGTCCTCTACATCTATGTCTATCCAATCACATCTATTCATCATCTATCCGTCTTCATATCTTCTTGCCATAGTGTTGATGCTTGGCTTATTTATCTAGTCATTATTATGCACTTAATATTGCCTTTCGGCACATCTTTTCGATATTACAATCTATTTTGAGTTTGTTCCCTTTGCGTTGGACACTCGCCTTTTTGGATGCTTAGGGTTCACAGTGTCCAGCAGGCACTAACGTCGTGCAGCGCTGCAGGCACCGTCTAGTTGTCCCTACCAATGTGTCTCTCTTTAGAGGCTGACTATTTTGTAGTCCTCCTTACACTCATGGGTCTGTAGGTACTAACATCATCTCACAAGGAGACTGTCTAGACTACCCTACCAATGTGAGTCCTTTAGGTTCTTGCCTCTTTATTTATTTTTATGTGTCATCAATGATCAGATCTACTCTGGACATCCAAATTGGGCATCCCGCATTTTCATCTATCTATTTTTTTCAAACTTGGGATCGTTTATTCTATCACCCATCCCATCCCTAGTTTGAGGGGGATCACATCATCACTTTTTCTTCTTTTCTTCCACCTCCTTGTTTTTGTCTCACAAATTTGCTTATCACAAGTTACTTGACAAAAAGGGGCAAAATGTAGACACTTAAAATTGGTTACTCAATTTAGTGTCTCTTGCATTTGTTTAACTTCTCGGGTAACCGGGGCACGTTTATATCACCACTACCTCCTTGGAGTATTAATCAATTTGTGTTTTAAACACCTATCCTAAGTTTAATTCACCCTATTTTATTTTACCTACGAGTAATTAAATATTAACTATTTAATTACGCCTTTTTACATATATCCTAACCACTTATCTACCCCATATCTATTTTATCCATATATCCCCCTATTTCTCCTCCTCCCAAACCGAGACGTGGGATATCTCCCATACTTGGGATGATAGTGTCATTCTCATCTTCCTGAAATCACTCCGTTTGGCCATTTCGGGAGTCTCTTCCCCGATCGGCGCCGACCGGTACTCGGTCGACGCCGATTTTTTAAACGGCGCTGATTTAATCTCGGTCAACGCCGATTATAAATAGAAGCCTGTAACTCGATCCGGTTAGACACCTGATTGTAAGAGAGAGAACAGGAGAGTTCCGAACATCAAAATTGAATGTTATCTATCGAGTGAAAGTGAATTTTGTCCAAATCAATCCCTGAGAGGAGCACCGTTACTCTACTCTTATCACATCAGCTTCGCATGTCTCCATTGATTTTCTGGTGACTTTGTTCCTACCTTTAACACAGGTGGAGCCTAGCCAGTGTCTCTCTGGCTTCTACAGATCCAGCAGACGTTGATGATCTTACCTCTATTTTCTGATTCTCGCACTCTGTCTCAAATCGACGCCGATCTACATCGGGTCGACACCGATCTACATCAGTCGACGCCGATCTATTCTAGTCAACACCGATTATACATAATCAACACCGATCATACTACAGACAGGTAAAAAGGACACAGGTAACACAAATCCAGCTTTGTTTCACAGTTTCCTATTTTTTGTTACTTTCTGTCTACTGTTTAGATTCTGTTTATTACTTTGATCAGAAAATCTAGTCCTATACGTACATTTTTTTATCATGTATGCTTCTCTGCTTAATTGAAAACATGGACTGACATCCGCTGAGGGAGCTTATTGCTTCCTAGACCCACTTCTCGGAAGTCCACCTAAAAACATTTTAACGTGGTTTTTTTCTATCAAGCATCGGTGTCTCACAGTTACTCTGATCCACCGTGCAATTACTCGTGTGTACCCATCTTATCTACATTGGCTTCCTTATCCGTCGCATCTTTGGATCTTGTCCATCGTATCAATTTCATTTGAGTTTTTCAAGGTTTTTGTGTTTATTTTGGTGCATTAACTTGGATAGGTAACAAGCACGAAATTCTTTATTTAAAGTTACTCGAGGAGCTCCTGGGTGAGCTCAACTAAAGTTAATTGGTGAGGTACTTGGTGAGCTGTTCGTAAAGCTCCCGAGCAAGCTGCTAGGTGAACTCACAAATGAGCTACTTAGAGAGCTCCTAGGTGAGGTCTCCGATGAGGCTACTCAACGAGCTCACAAGCAAGCTCAAGTTAACCTACTCAGCGAGTTACTCTGTGAACTCCCAGGTGAGATGCCAGGGGAGCCCCCAGGCTAGCTACTTGGCGAGCTTCTCGATGAACTCTAAGGTGAGCTACAAGATGAGCTCAAGGTGAGTGAGTAAGGTGAATTCCTCACTAAACTCAAGGTGAACTGGCATGGTGAGCTGATAGGTGAGCTCCATGTGAATTAGTAAGGTGAGCTCCCATGTGAGTTTTCAGGTGAGCTACTTGACGAGCTCCTAGGCGAGCTCAAGTCAAGATGCTTGACGAGATCCTAGGTGAGCTCAAGGTGAGCTGGCAAGGTGAGCTGTTAAGAGAGCTCCCAAGTGAGTTTCGTGTAAGTTGAATTCAAACTACTTGACGAGCTCTGGGTGAGCTGTTTACCAAGCTCCAAGCCGAGCTCCTAGGTGAGCTACTTGATGAGCTCCCAAATGAGTTCAAAGGTGAGCTTGTCAACAATATCTTAAGTGAGCTTATATGTACGTTACTGCGGATGAGCACAAGGTGAGTTGGAAAGGTGAGCTCAAGTCAAGTTGGCAAGGCGAGCTATTAGGTGAGCTCCGAGGTGTGAGTTAATCATCGAGCTCCCAAGTGAGCTCAACTTGATTTGATTGGTGAGCTCCCAGAAGATCTCCCAGGTGAGCTACTTTGTGAGCCATTCGGTGATATTTCATGTGAACTTCTAGGTGAGCTTAGAATCGAGATACTTGGTGAGCTCCCGGTTGAGGTCCCCAACAAGCTACTTAGTAAGCTCACAAGCGAGCTCAAGTCAACCGACTCGGAGATCTACTCAGTGAGCTCCCAGGTGAGAAAATTGGTGAGTTTCCTGGTAAGATGCTAGGTGAGTTCCCAAGTGAGCTACTTTACAAGCTCCTAGGTGAGGTCCTGGGTGAGCTACTCAATGAGCTCACAAGTGAGCTCAAGTCAACCTACTTGATGACCTACTTGGTGAGCTCCTAGGTGAGCTATTAGGTGAGCTACATGGAAAATCCAAGGCAAACTACAAAATGAGCTCAAGGAAAGTTGGCAAGGTGAGCTCCTCAGTGAGCTCAAGGTGAGTTGGTAAGGAAAGCTGATAGGTGAGCACCCATGCTACTTGGCAAAGTGAGTTGTTAGGTGAGCTCACATGCAAGTTTTCTAGCGAGTTGCTTAATGAGCTCCTGGGTGAGCTCAAGTGGAGCTGTTTAGAGAGATCCTGGATGAGCTCAAGGTGAGTTGGAAAGGTGAGTTATCGGTGAGCTCCTAGGTGAGTATCTAGGAAAGCTCAAGTCAAGCTACTCAACAAAGCTGGCTTGGGTGAGCTACTTATCGAGCTCCTAGTTGAGCTCCTAGGTGATCTACTCGGTGAGATACCGGTGTGATCTCAAACATAAGCTTGTCGGTAATATTCGAGGTGAGCTTACATGTAAGCTACCAGATGATCTCAAGGTGAGTTAGCAAGGTGAGTTGTCGGGTGACCTCCGGTGTGAGTTTCGAGGTGATTTAATTGATGAGCTCTTGAGTGAGCTCAAATTGAGCTAATCAGCGATCTCCCGTAAGAGATCCTAAGTGAGCTACTTGGCAATCTCCTAGGTGAGGTCCCGGTGAGCTACTCGATGAGCTCAAGTCAACCTACTCGGCAAGCCACTTAGTGAGTTTGTAGGCAAGCTGTTAGGTGAGCTTCGAGGTGAGCTACTTGGCGAGTTCCTCAACAAAATCTGAGGTGAGCTCCCATGCAAGTTAGAAAGGCAAATTGTAAGGTGAGCTCCCATGAGATTTTTCAGGTGAGATGCTTGAAGAGATCTTGAGTGAACTCAAGTCAAGCTGCTCAGCAAGCTCTTGGGTGAGCTCAAGGTGAGCTAGTAAGGTGAGCTATCAGGTGAGCTCCCAGGTGAGTTTATAGGCAAGCTCAATTTGAGCTTCTCGATGAGCTCCTGGGCGAGCTACTTGTTGAGCTCCTATCCAAGCTCCTAGATGAATTTATCATTGAACTCCTAGGAGATCTAAAAGGTGTGCTTATCGGTAATATCTGAGGTGAGCTTACATGTGAGCTAACATATGAGCTCAAGGTGAGTTGGAAAGGTGAGCTGAAGGTGAGTTAGCAAGGTGAGCTCAAGGTGATTTGACAAGGTGAGCTGTAATATGAGCTCCCAGGTGAGTTCACATGAGAGTTCACTTGACCAAATCAACTTGAGGTCACCTGGGAGCTTATCAAATAGGTCACCTGAAAATATCACATGGGAGCTCACCTGAAAACTTGCCTTGCCAACTCCCATGGGAGCTCACCTATCAGCTCAACTTGCTAGCTCACCTTGAGCTCACTGAAGATCTAAACTTGCTAACTCAGCTTGAGCTCATCTCGGTAGCTTTCCTCATAGTTCATTGACTAGCTCACTAAGTATCTCACCTAAGAGCTTTCCTAAGAGGTCATCAGGGACCTCACTTGGGAGCTCACGTAGTAGCTCACCTAGGAGCTCACCAAACAACTTTCCAAGTAGCTTGCCTTAGAGCTCTTTTGGTAGCTCTCTAATTAGCTTCAGTTGAGCTCACCCAGGAGCTCATTAAGTAACTCACCTGGGAACTCACCTGGGATCTCACCTGATAGCTCTCCTTGCCAAATCACCTTGATCTCACCTTATTAACTCACCTTGAGCTCATCTAGTAGCTCACATATAATCTCACCTTAGAGATTACCGATAAGCTCACCTTTGAGCTCACCTAGGAGCTCACCTAGGAGCTCAGCTGGGAGCTCGGCAAGCAGCATGCCTAGGAGCTGATTGAGTAGCTTGACTTAAGATTTCCCATAAACTATCCTGGGAGCTCACCTGATAGCTCACCTTGCTATCTCACCTTGAGCTCACCCGAAGAAGATCACCGAGCAGCTTGACTTTACCTCATTTGGGATCTCTTCAAGTAGCTCACCTGAAAACTCACATGGGATCTCACCTTGCCAACTTACATGGGAGCTTTCATATAAGCTCACCTTGCTAGCTTGCTGAGGAGATCACATTGCCAACTCAAATTGAGCTCTTCTAGTAGCTCGCCTTGTATTTCATCTAGTAGCTCACCAAGTATCTCACTTGGGATCTTACCTAATACCTCACCTGGGAGCTCACCTAATAGTTCCCTAGGAGATCACCGAGTAGGTTGACTTGAGGTTTCTTATGAGATTGCCAAACAACCATCGGGGACCTCACTTGGGAGGTCACCAAGTAGCTCACATGGGAGCTCTTCTAGCAGCTCACCTGGGAGCTCGCCAAATAGCTCGCCAAGTAGCTCCCCTAGGAGCACTTTTAGGAGCTTTCGATCAGCTCAAGTTGACCTCACCTAGGAGCTCATCGAGTAACTCTTATAGGAAATCACTTGGGAGCTCCCCTAATAGCTCACCTTTCCAACTCACCTTGAGCTCACCTTGCCATCTCACCTTACCAACCCACCTTGAGCTCACCTTGCCAACTCACCTTAAGCTCATCTAGTAGCTCATATGTAAGCTCACCTCAGAGATTGCTAAAAATCTTTCCTTTTAAATCGACTGGGAACTCACTAAGTAGCTCACCTAGGAGCTTGGCTGGGAGCTCAGGAAGTAGTTCACCTAGGATATCGTCGAGCAGGTCGACTTGAATTTTCCTAAAAACTCACCTACGACTCACCTAACAAGTCACCTTGCCAACTCACCTTAAGCTCACCTAGGAGCTTGCCGAGTAGCTCAACTTGAGCTCACTTGGGAGCTCACCTAATAGCTCACCTTGCCAACTCTCATTAGAGCTTGCCTTGACCTCTCTGAGGAGTTCACCTTGGCAAATTTTCTTGAGCTTGTCTGGTAACTCACCTCAAAGTTCATCAAGTAGCTCACCAAGTAGCTCAATTGGGAGCTAGCCTAATAGTTCACCTGGGAGCCTGCCTAACAGCTCACCCAAGAGCTCATCGAGAAGCTCCATGAGTAGGTTGACTTGAGCTCACTTGTGACCTAAATTGTAAACTCGTTGGGGACCTTACCTAATATCTCACTAAGAAGCTCTCTTAAGAACTCACCTAGCAGCTCACCTAGGAGCTCACCATACATTTTGCTAAGTAGCCCACCTGGGAGCTCTTCTGAGATCTCACCAATTAGTTGGAGTTGAGCTCGCCCCGAGATCTCATCGAGTAACTCTCGTGGGAACTCACCTAGAGATTACTTGATAGATCACCTTGCCAACTCACCTTGAGCTCAAATTTAAGCTCACCTTAGAGATTATAGAAAATTTCCCTTTGAGATCACTTGGGAGCTAACCGAGAAGCTCACCTAAGAGCTCGGTTGGGAGCTTGACAAGAAGCTTGCCTAAGAGATTGTCAAGTAGCTTGACTTGAGCTTACCTAGAAACTCTCCGGGAGCTCACCGACACCTCACCTTGTCATCTAACCTTGAGCTCAACTAGGAGCTCACCAAGTAGAACTACTTGAGCTCACTCAAGATCTTGTCAAGTAGCTCACTCGAAAACTCACATGGGATCTCACCGATAGCTTACTCAAAACTCGACATGGTAGCTCACCTAGCAGCTTACCTTTCCAACTCACCTTGAGCTCATTTGGTAGCTAGCCTCAAATTTTTTTGAGAATATCTCTAATTAGATCACCTGGGAGCTCACCTAATAGCTCACCTAAGAGCTCACCATACATTTCGCTAAGTAGCTCACCCGGGAGCTCTTCCGAGATCTCATCGATTAGTTGGAGTTGAGCTCGCCCTAGAGCTCATCGAGTAACTCTCGTGGGAACTCACCTAGAGATTACTTAATAGATCACCTTGCCAACTCACCTTGAGCTCAAATTTAAGCTCACCTTAGAGATTATAGAAAATTTCCCCTTTGAGATCACTTGAGATCTAATCGAGAAGCTCACATAAGATCTTAGTTGGGAGCTTGACAAGAAGCTTGCCTAAGAGATTGTCAAGTAGGTTGACTTGAGCTTACCTAGAAAATCTCCTGGGAGCTCACCTGACACCTCACCTTGCCAACTAACCTTGAGCTCAACCAGGAGCTCACCGAGTAGAACTACTTGACCTCACTCAAGATCTTGTCAAGTAGCTCACTCGAAAACTCACATGGGATCTCACCTGATAGCTTACTCAAAAACTGACATGGTAGCTCACCTAGTAGCTTACCTTTCCAACTCACCTTGAGCTCGTTTGGTAGCTAGCCTCAAATTTTTTTGAGAATATCTCTAATTAGATCACCTGCGAGCTCACCTAATAGCTCACCTAGGAGCTCACCAAGTAGCTCGTTGAGTAGGTTGACCGAGCAACTCACCTAGGAGCTCATCGAAAAGCTCTCCAAGTAGCTAGCCTGGGAGATCTTCTAGGAGCTCACTGATCAGCTCAAGTTGAGCTTACCTGAGAGCTCATCTAGTAACTCACCTAGGAACTCACCTTGAGCTCTCCTTACCAACTTACCTTGAGCTCACCTTACCAACTCACATTGAGCTCATCTGGTAGCTCACATTTAATCTCACCTTAGAGATTACTGATAAGATTACCTTTGAGCTCACCTGGGAACTCACTGAGTAGCTCACCAAGGAGCTCAGTTGGGAGCTTTGTAAGAATCTCACCTAGGAGCTCATCGAGAAGATCGAATTGAGCTTTCCCAGAAACTCACTTGGGAGCTCTCCCGATGACACTCACCGTGAGCTCACTTGAGTAGCTTGACTTGAGCTCACCTGGAAGCTCGTCAAGCAACTCACCCAAAAAATCACATGGGAGATTTCCTTGCCGGTGACCTTGAGCTCACCGAGGATCTCACCTTGAGATTGTCGGTAGATCACCTCGAGTTTGATAAGTAGCTCGCCAATTAGCTTTCCTTAGAGCTCATATGGGAGCTCAACGAGTAGCTCACCGAGTAGGTTAACTTGAGCTCGATTGTGAGCTCACTGAATAGCTTATCAAGGACCTCACCTGGGAGCTCACAAATTAGCTTGCTTTGGAGATAACCTCACCTAGGAGCTCACCAAGTAGCTCATTTGGGAGCTCACCTTTCTTGGGAACTCACCTCACCTGAGAGCTCACCAAGTAGCTCGCTTGGGAGCTCACCTAGTAGCTCACCTAGGAGTTTGCCAAGCAGTTCACCTGGGAGCTTACCAAATAGGTCGCCAAGTAGCTCACCTAGGATCTCTTCTAGGAGCTCACCGATCATCTCGAGTTGAGCTCACCTGGGAGCTCATCGAGTAACTCACATGGGAGCTCACCTGACAGATCAACTTGCTAACTCACCTTGAGCTCATCTAGTAGCTCACATGTAAGCTCACCTAAGAGATTTCTGACAAGGTCACCTTTGAGCTTGCATGGGAGCTCACCGAGTAGCTCACCTAGGAGCTTAGCTAGGAGCTTAGCAAGCAGCTCACGCAGGATCTTGTCAAGTAGCTCAACTTGAGCTTGCCTAGAAACTCACCTGGGAGCTCACCTGACAGCTTGCCTTACCAACTTGCCTTGAACTCCCCTAGGAGCTCACCAAGCAGCTCAACTTGAGCTAGCATAGAAGCTCATAATTCAACTCACCAAAAAAATTACATGGGAGATCTCTTGATAGCGCACCCAAAAACTAAAATGGGAGTTCACCTTACCAGCTCACCTTGAGCTCACTAAGGAGCTCACCTAATAGCTTGCCTAATAGCTCACCTAATAGCTCACCTATTAGCTCACCTAATAGCTCATCTAATAGCTTACCCGAGAGCTCATTGAGTAGCTCACCAAGTAGGTTAACTTGAGCTTGCTTGTGATCTCACCGAGCAGCTCACCGGGGACCTCACCTGGGAGGTTACCAATTATCTCACTTAGGAGCTCACCGAAGCTCACCAAAATCTCACTAGGTAGCACACCTAGGAGATCACTGATTATCTCAAGTTGAGCTCAACCAAGAGCTCATTGAGTAACCCACTGGGAACTCACCGGGAGCTCTCTTGATAGCTCACCTTGCAAAATCACCTTGAGCTCACCTTGCCAAGTCACCTTGAGCTCATCTAGTAGCTCACATGTAAGCTCACCTTAGAGATTACCAATAAGCTCACCTTTGAGCTCACCAAGTAGCTCACCTAGGAGCTCTGCTATGATCTCAGCAAGTAGCTCAACTTGAGCTTGCTGAAAACTCAACTGGGATCTCACCTTACCATCTCTCCTTGAGCTCACCTAGGATCTCACCGAGCAGCTCGACTTGAGCTCACTCGGGAGCTCGTCAAGAAGATCACCTAAAAACTTGCATGGGAAATCACTTAACAGCTCACCCAGAAACTTGCATGGGAGATTACCTATCAGCTCACCTTACCGCAGTTCACCTTGAGCTCGCATAGGAGCTCACCTTACCAACTCACCTTGAGATTGTCTGGTAGCTCACCTTGGATTTTTTCGAGTAGCTCACCAAGTAGCTAACCTAGGAGCTCACTTAATAGCTCACCGGGAGCTCACTGAGTAGCTTGCCGAGTAGGTTGACTTTACCTCACTTGTGAGCTCACCGAGTAGCTTACTGGGGACTTCACCTAGGAGCTCCCCAAGTATCTCACTTTGGAGCTCACCTAGTAACTTACCTAGGAGCTCACCGAATAACTCGCTAAGTAGCTCACCTGGGAGATCTTTTGGGATCTCACCAATCAGCTCAAGTTGAGCTTTCCTAGGATCTTTTCAAGTAACTCACTTGGGAGCTCACTTGACAGCTCACTTTGCCAACTCACCTTGAGCTCACCTTCCCAGCTTGTCTTGAGTTCACCTTTCCAACTCAGCTTGAGCTAATCAGGTAGCTCACTTATAAGCTCACCTCAGAGATTTCTGACAAGCTCACATGGGAGCTCATCAAGTAGCTCATCTAGGAGCTTAGCTGGTAGCTCATTAAACAAATCACCTAGGAGCTCATAAAGTAGCTCGACTTGAGATTTCCTAGAAACTCGAATGGGAGCTCACCTGACAGCTCACCTTGCCATCTTACCTTGAGCTCACCTAGGAGCTCGTTGAGTAACTCAAATTGAGCTCACCCGAGAGCTTGTCAAGTAGCTCACCTGAAAACTCAAATGGGAGCTCACCTTGCCAACTCACATGGGAGCTCACCTTGAGCTCACTGAGAAGATAACCTTGCTAACTTACCTTGAGCTCATCTAGTAGCTCACCTCAGAGTTAATCAAATAGCTCACTAAGAAGCTCACATGGGAGCTTGCATAACATCTCACCTGGCAGATCACCATTAGCTCACCGAGTAGGTTGACTTGAGCTTGCTAGTGAGCTCGGCGGGGACCTTGCCGAGGAGCTTGCCAACTAGCTCCCTTGGAAGCTTGCCTAGCAGCTAGCTCCGGGATCTCAATGAATAAATCAAAAAGTAGGTCACACCGGGAGCTCTTATAGGGGCTCACCAATCAGCTTGAGTTGAGATCACTCGGGAGCTCATCGAGTAACTCACCCGGGAACTCACTTGGGATCTCATCGATAGCTCACCTTACCAACTCACCTTGAGCTCGTGTTACTAACTCACCTTGAGCTCACCTTGCCAACGCTCCTTGATCTCATCCAGTAGCTCACATGTAAGCTCACCTAAGAGATTGCCAATAAGCTCACCTTTGAACTCACCAAGCAGCTCACATAGGAGCTCAGCTGGGAGCTCGGTAAGCCTTACCTAGGAGTGCATTGAGTAGCTCAAGTTGAGCTTGCCTAGAAACTCACTTGGTAGATCACCTTACAAGCTCACCTTGAGCTCACCCGGGATCTCACCAAGTAGCGACTTGAGCTCACTCGGGAGCTCATCAAGTAGCTTACTTGAAAACTTGCATGGGTGCTCACCAGACAGCTCACCCACAAACTCACATGGGAGCTCAGCTATTAGCTCACCTTTCTAGCTCACCTTGAGCTCACCTTGCTAACTCACCTTGACCTCATCTAGTAGCTTTCCTTAGAGTTCGTCGAGCATCTCACCAAGTAGCTCACCTAGGAGCTCACCTAATAGCTCTCCGGGATCTCACCGAGTAGCTCACCAAGTAGGTTGACTTGAGCTCACCGAGTAGCTTACCAAGGACCTCACATGGGAGCTTACAAAGTAGCTTACTTCGGAGCTCACCTTATAGCTTACCTGGGAGCTCACAAAACAACTCACCTGGGAGATCTTCTAGGAGCTCACTGTTCAGCTTGAGTTGAGCTCACCTAGGATCTCGTCAAGTAACTCACTTGGGAACTCACCTTAGAGCTCACCCTGACAACTTACCTTACCAACTCACCTTGAACTCACCTTTCCAACTCACCTTGAGCTCATCTTGTAGCTCACATGTAAGCTCACCTAAGAGATTATCGACAAGCTCACCTTTGAGCTCGCATGGGAGCTCACCAAGTAGCTCACCTAGGAGCTCAACTGCGAGCTCATCAAACAACTCATCTAGGAGCTCGTCGAGTAGCTCGACTTGAGCTTGCCTAGAAAATCACATGGGAGCTCACCTTGAGCTCACCTAGGAGCTTCTTTGAGTAGCTCGACTTGAGCTCACTCAAGATGTCATCAAGTAGCTCACCTGAAAACTCACATGAGAGCTCACCTTATAGCTTACCTTGCCAACTCGCATGGGATCTCACCTATCATCTCACCTTAAGCTCGCTAAGGAGATCACCTTGCCAACTCACCTTGAGTTCATTTGGTAGCTCACCTCAGATTTTGTCGAGCAACTCACCAAGTAGTTCACCTGGGAGCTCACCTAACAACTCACCTGGGAGCTCACCGGGAACTCACCGAGTAACTCACCTAGTAGGTTGACTTGATCTCACTTGTGAGGTTACTGAGTAGCTTACCGAGGACCTCACCGAGAGCTCACTAAGTAGCTCCCTTGGGAGCTTAACTAGCAACTCGACTAGGAGCTCACCGAACAGCTCGCTAAGTAGGTCACTTGGGAGCTCTTTTGGGAGATCACCAATTACCTCGAGTTGAGCTCACCTAGAAGCTCATTGAGTAACTCACCTAGGAACTTACCTAGGAGCTCACCTAAGACCTCACCTTGCCAACTCACCTTAAGCTGACCTTGCTAACTTTCCTTGAGCTCACCTTGCCAACTCACCTTTAGCTGATCTGGTAGCTCACATGTAAGCTCACCTCAGAGATTACCAAAAATCTCACCTTTGAGCTCACTTGGGAGCTCACCTAAGAGCTTAGATGGGAGCTCAATAAGTAGCTCACCCATGAGCTTGTTGAGCAGCTCAACTTGAGCTTCCCTAGAAACTCACTTGGGAGGTCAACTTGAGCTCATCCAAGAGCTTGTCAAGTAGCTCACTTGAAAACTCATATGGGATCTCTCCTAATAGCACACCAAGAAATTCATATGGGAGCTCATTTATTAGCTTACCTTTCTAGCTCACCTTAAGCTCGCTGAGGAGCTCACTTGGGAGTTCACCTAACAGCTCGCTTGGGAGCTCACTTAGTAGCTCACTGGGGACCTCACCTAGGATCTCACCAAGTAGATTGGTATGGAGCTCTAGGAGCTCACTAAATAGGTTACAAAGTATCTCACCTTTGAGCTCTTCTGGGAACTCACTGATCAGCTCAAGTTGAGCTCACCTGGGAGCTTATCGAGTAACTCACTTGAGAACTCACCTGGGAGCTTGGCTTGCCTTACTAACTCACTTTGAGCTTGCCTTGAAAACTTGCCTTGAGCTCATCTTGGTAGCTCACATGTAATCTCTCCTAATATATTTCCACCAAGCTCACCTTTAAGCTCACATGGGAGCCCACTGAGTAGCTCACATAGGAGCTCAGCTAGGAGCTCGGTAAGTAGCTCACGTAGGAGCTCGTCTAGCAACTCAGTGAGCTCCTAGGTGAGGTCCCCAATGAGCTACTCAGTGAGCTTATAAGTGAGCTAAAGTCAACCTACTTGGCAAGCTTCTAAGTGAGCTATTGGGAAAGCTCCCAAGTGAGTTGTTAGTTAAGCTCACAGGCAACCTACTTGGCGACATGCTCGATGAACTCCAATGTGAGCTACTAGATGAAATCAAGGTGAGGTGGTAAGGTGAGCTCCTTAATGAGCTCAAAGTGAGCTTGTAAGGTGAGCTAATAGGGAGCTCCCATGTGAGTTGGCAAGGTGAGTGTTAGGTGAGCTCCCGAGTGAGTTTCTAGGAAAGCTCAAGTTAATTTTCTTGATGAGTTCTTGGGTGAGATGCTTGTTGAGATCCTAGGTGACCTACTTGGTAAGCTCCGGGGTGAGCTCAAAGGTGATATTTTTGGTAATCTTGGAGGTGAGCTTACATACGAGCTACCAGATGAGCTCAAGGTGAGTTGGCAAGGTGAACTCAAGGTGAGTTGGTAAGGTGAACTAAGGGTGAATTGGCAAGGTGAGCTATCGGGCGAGCTCCCACTTGATGAGCTCTGGGTGAGTTGCTTACTAAGCTCCCAACTAAGGTCCTAGGTGAAATCCTAAGTGAGGTCAAAGGTGATCTTGTCGGTAATCTCTAAGGTGAGCTTACATGTGAGCTACTAAATGAGCTCAAGGTGAGATGGTAAGGTGAGCTCAAAGTAAGTTGGGAAGGTGAGTTGTTAGGAAAGCTCCCAGGTGAGTTCCCAAGTGAGTTACTTGAAGAGCTCCCAGGTGAGCTCAACTTTATTTAATTTGTGAGCTTCCGAGAAGAGCTCCTAGGTGAGCTTTTGAGTAATCATGAGGTGAGCTTACATGCGAGCTACCAGATTAGCTCAAACCAAGTTGTAAAGGTGAGCTCAAGGTGAGTCGAAAGGAAACCTCAAGACTAGTTGGCAAGGTGAGCTATCAGTGAGCTCTAAGGTGAGTTCCCATGTGAATTACTTGTTGAGCTACTCGGTAAGCTCACAAGCAAGCTCAAGTCAACCCACTCGCAGAGCTACTCGGTGATCTCCCGGGTGAGTTGTTAGGTGAGTTCCTAGGTGAGCTGTTAGGTGAGCTACTTGGTGAGCTACTTTATGAACTCTAAGGTGAGCTACCAGACGAGCTTAAGGTAAGTTGGCAAGGTGGGATCCTTAATTAGCTCAAGGTGAGTTGATAGATGATCTCTCATGTGATTCGGTAAGGTGACCTATCAGGAAATCTCTTATTTGAGTTTTTGGGTGAGCTGTTTGATGAGCTCAAGTCGAGCTACTCGGCAAGCTCCGGGTGAGCTCAAGGTGAGCGGCAAGGTGAGCTCCTAGGTGAGTTTTCGTGCAAGCTCAAGTCAAGCTACTTAACAAGCATAAGGGTAAGCTACTTAAAAAATCCCAGCTAAGCTCCTTGGTGAGCTACTTTGTGGGCTCTTAGGCAAGCTCAAAGGTGAGCTTGTCAGTAATGTCTAAGGTCAGCTTCTATTTGAGCTACCAGCTGATCTTAAGGTGAGTTGGCAAGGTAAGTTATCAGGAAAGCTCCCAGGTGAGTTCCCAAGTGAGATACTACACAAGCTCTTGGGTGAGCTCAAATCGAGTTGATTGGTCAGCTCCCAGAAGAGGTCCCAGGTGAGCTACTTGGATAGTTGTTCATCGAGCTCCCAAGTGAGTTGCTAGGTAAGCTCCCAAATGAGCTACTTGGAAATCTCCCAGGTGAGGTCCTTGGTGAGCTCACAAGTGAGATGTTAGGTGTACTCCTAGGTGAGCTGTTAAGTGAGCTACTTGGTGATCTGCTCAATGAACTCAAAGGTGAGCTACCAGATGAGATCAAGGAAAATTGGCAAGGTGAGCTCCTCAGTGAGGTCAAGGTTAGCTGGAAAGGTGAGCTCCCATGCAAGTTTTCGGGTGAGTTTCTTGACGAACTCCTAGAAAGGCTATGAGTTCCCAAGTGAGTTATTCGACAAGCTTCTGGGTGAGATCAACTTGAGATTATCGGTGAGCTCCTAGAAGAGCTCCTAGGTGAGCTACTTAACAAGATATTCGGTGAGATTCTAGGTGAGCTGCTAGCCGAGCCCCAAGTGAGCTACTTAGCAAGCTCCCATGCGATGTCCCTAGTGAGCTTCTTAGTGAGCTCACAAGTAAGCTCAAGTCAACCTACTCAACGAGCTACTCGGTGAGCTCCTAGGTAAGCTATTAGGTGAGCTCTCAGGTGAGCTACTTGGGGAGCTACTCGACGAACTCCAAGGTGAGCTACCAGTTAAGCTCCCAGGTGAGTTTTCAAGATATCTCAAGTCGAGCTACTCGAGGAGCTCCTGGACAAGATAATTTTTGAGCTCCCAGGTGATTGGTGGACTCCTATGCTTGTTGACTGAATCGGAATAGATTGAGGAACATGGGTGTTGATTTGATTGGACATGGTGGGGAACAAGACTTGAAAGAGGCTTTTTACTACCGGATTAGTTACTAAGGGTGCCGATGCTAGAGGATGGGCGAAGGTCACTGTTGCCGGAACATTGGAAGAAAATCCCACTGGAGGACGAGAAGTAGGAATCAACTGACTAGTCGAAGGGGGTTGACTCATAAAGAGGTACTGACCCTGGGATACAATGGATGGCATAGATGAATTAACAACAATATGTGGGTGCGCAGATGCACCCATGATAGCCAGAGAAGAGGACTTCTCAGAAGTAGGTTGTGGAATAGTTGAGGTAACTATGGCGTTAGGTATAGGTAAGACTATTTGATAACTAGTCAATACGGTCGGTGGAAGAGAAAAAGGAGGCACAGGTGTGCCACCCTCTTCCGTGGCTCGAGGCGAGAAAAATGATGCTAACTGTTCTACAAAAGCCTGGGATGGTTCACGAGGATAATCGTACACTTGTTGGATTGGTGGTCCTTGATCAGATATTTGAATAGATTTGTGTACTAGGTAGTCCATGAGGGCTACTGGATTATGATCAAGGAGTGCATGAAATTCAAGATCCCCGCGAGGAACATACTCTAAGTCAGAAGCAGATGATATTTCTGAAGGACTAGGGGAAGCTGGACGTGATGGGGTTGCTTTGGCTTGATAGAAAGGATTATATGACCAGGATGGGGAACCAACTAACAGCGGTCCCGAGGAAGATTTGGGGGTGCCGAAACATCCACACTAGTGGTAATCTTGAAAGAAGAAGGGGCCAGTTGAGCCATTCTTTACGGATTGTAACCAGTGATGACCGTCATAAACACGCAGAAAAGAAGATTGACCTAACTAATGCACTGCAGACAATTCAAGCGTCAGCAGTGGTTATCTCCTTTAAATTTTGATGCTTTTAAGAAAGAAAATATTAGGGAAGGCTTTTTAGAATAGGAACTACTCAGATAGCCAAACTAAGGATGGTTTGGGGAATGTTTGGTGAGGAGTCCCGAAGGCACTTCAGTAAAAGACCGGTACGTGGCTTGATATAGGGGCCTACCCCCACACTTCACACACCGCTACGATAAGGGAGTCGGGTGCTTTGCCAATATATACCAGAACTTCCGTGAATTTATAGCGTGGCCCGAGTACCGCGTAGGCTCTTCCTCTTGGATGTCACTTCCAAGTAGGCAAGGCCAGGGAAGGAATTTTTGTTTAAATGCTTTATACCTAGTGATTTTGGCTTTGTGTGCAAGGGTGAAAAATAAAAATAAAATAGTGTCACTACCGATTTTGATCAATTTTCCAGCCTAATTAAAACTAGATGAGAAACATACAACAACAATGACAAAGAAAGAGTTCTTTTTAAGCACTTAAAAATGAAGTGTTTGATTTTGATGAAGACAAGTCAAACAGATTCTTTCCCAAATGCAATTAAATTCCTTTTAAGCACCAAAAATTGAAATGTTTAGATGTGGTAAAAACAAATAAAATTTTTTTCTTTATATATATATATATTTTAGTTCCTAAAAAGAGAAAACACCGTGAAGAGAAATACTGTAGATTTAGCTCTCCAAGGTGTGTGGACTTCAAAAAGCGCGTTGTTGAGCTCTTCCCCTCGAACAATCCCATGAACAAGCAAAGTGCTCCGTAAGAAAAGGTTAAGAAAATAGCAAACAAGATCCGGAAAGATATATCCAGATAATGGTGAAACGAAAAATTTCTATTTTAAGGAAATAGAAAAATTTCAAGATAACGATTTCACATAAAAAGCAAGATTGAAACTATGAAAGGAAATGCTCAAACAAGACTGATAAAAATCAGCGAGGAAAAAGAACAAAGCTCAAAACCAGAAAAGAGATGAACTTACCAATAAGGGACTTTGGTTGGGTCCCACCGGGCGTGCCAGAATGTAAATCAAGAATTTCGCGCTTGTTACCTGTCCAAGTTAATGCACAAAACTAAACACAAAAACCTCAAAAAACTCAAATGAAATTGATACCTGATGGACAAGATCTGAAGATGCAGACGGATAAGGAAGCCGATGTAGATAAGACGGGCGCACACGAGCAATTCCGCACAGTAGATCCGAGTAACCTGCGAGACACCGATGCTTGATAGAAAAAGACCACGTTAAAAGGTATTTAGGTGGACTGCCGAGAAGTGGGTCCGGGAAGTGATAAGCTCCTCGGTGGATGTCAGTCCACGTTTTCAATTAAGCAGAGAAGCATACATGATAAAAATGTACGTATAAGACTAGATTTTACGATCAAAGTAATAAAGAATCTAAACAAGCGAGATGAAAGCAACAGAAAATAGGAAACTATGAAACAAAGCTGGATTTGTGTTACCTGTGTCCTTTTTACCTATCTGCAGTATGATCGGCGTCGATTATGTATAATCGGCGTCGACTGGAATAGATCGGCGTCGACTGATGTAGATCGGCGTCGACTGATGTAGATCGGCGTCGATCCGAGACAGAGTGTGAGACTCAGAAAATAGAGGCAAGATCGTCAACATCTGCTGGATCTGCAGAAGCCAGAGAGACACTGGCCAGGCTCCACCTATGCTAAAGGCAGGAACAGAGTCACCAGAAAATCAATGGAGACGTGTGAAGCTGATGTGATAAGAGCAGAGTAACGGTGCTCCTCTCAGGGATTGATTTGGACAAAATTCACTTTCACTCGATAGATAACATTCAATTTTGATGTTCGGAACTCTCCTGTTCTCTCTCTTACAATCTGTGTCTAACCAGAACTGAGTTCTGGGCTTCTATTTATAATCGGCGCCGACCGAGATTAAATCGGCGCCGTTCCGAAAAATTGGCATCGACCGACCGAGTACCGGTCGGCGCCGATCGGGAATAGACTCATGAAATGGCCAAACAGAGTGATTTATGGGAAGATGAGAATGACCCTATCATCCCAATACGGGAGATATCCGCGACTCGACTTTGGGAGGAGGAGAAATAGGGGGATATATGGATAAAATAGATATGGGGTAGATAAGTGGTTAGGATATATGTAAAAAGGCATAATTAAATAGTTAATATTTAATTACTCGTGGGTAAAATAAAATAGGGTGAATTAAACTTAGGATAGGTGTTTAAAACACAAATTGATTAATACTCCAAGGGGGTAGTGGTGATATAAACGTGCCCCAGGTTAATTGAGAAGGTAAACGAATGCAAGAGACACTAAATTGAGTAACCAATTTTAAGTGTCTACAGAGTTGGTAAGGCAAACTCAAGGTGAATTATCAAGGTGAGGTGTCAGGTGAGCTCCCACTCAATGAGCTCCTGGGTGAGCTACTTGTTGAGCTTCAGCTGAGCTCTTAGGTGAGCTCTTAGTTGAGCTCAAAGGTGATCTTGTCAGTAATCTCTGAGGTGAGATTACACGTGAGCTACCAGATGAGCTCAAGGTGAATTGACAAGGCAAGGTCAAGGTGAGTTGATAAGGTGAGTTATTAGGTGAGCTCCCAGGTGAGTTCCCAGGTGAGTTACTAGAGGAGCTCCTTTCCGATCTCAAATGAAGCTGATCGGTAAGCTCCTAGATGAGCTCCCAGGTGATCTTGTCAACAATATTTAAGGTGAGTTTACATGCGAGCTACTAGATTAGCTCAAGGTGAGTTGGTAAGGTGATCTCAAGGTGAATTGGTAAGGTGAGCTCAAGGCGAGTTTACAAGGTGAGTGTCGGGCAAGCTCCAAGGTGAGTTCTTAGGTGAGTTACTCGACGACTTCCCAGTGACCTATTAAGTGAGGTAATTGACAAGTTTCTCAATGAACTCGACATGAGCTACCGGATGAGCTCAAGGTGAGTTTTCAAGTTGAACTCCTCGTAAGCTCAAGGTGAGCTAGAAATCAAAGCTTATAGATGAGCTCCCATGTGAGTTGGCAAGGCTAGCTATCAAGTGAGCTCCCATGTGAGTTTTTGAGTGAGTTTCTTGACAAGCTCCCGATGAAGCTCAAGTCAAGATAATTTGTGATCTCAAGACGAGTTAGTAAGGTGAGATGTCATGCGAGCTCTCGGGTGAGTTTCTAGGTAATCTTAACTTGATTTGCTTGATGAACTCCTAGGTGAGTTACTTGCAGAGAGCTCCCACCTAAGCTCCCAGGTGAGCTTCTTGGTGAGCTCCTAGGTGAGCTTATTGGTAATCTACGAGGTGAGATTCCATGTGAGCTACCATACGAGCTCAAGGTGAGTTGGCAAGTCGATCTCAAGGTGAGTTGGCAAGGTGAAATTTCAAGCTAGCTACGGGTGAGTTACAGGTGAGTTACTCGATGAGCTCCCAGTGAGCTCAACTTGAGGTAATCAGTGAGCTCCCAAAAGAGATCCCGGATGATATACTTTGTGAGTTATTCAATGAGCTACTAAGTGATCTCCCAAGTAAGCTACTTGGTGAGCTCCAGTGAGGTCCCTGTTGAGTTACTCGGTAAGCTCACTAGTGAGCTCATAAGTGAGATCAAGTGAACCTACTCAGTGAGCTACTTGGTGAGGTTTGATAAAATCGAGGGGAGCTACCATACGAGCTAAAGGTGATTTGGGAAGGTGAGCTCCTCAAGTGAGCTCAAGGTGAGATGATAGGTGAGCTCCCATGTGAGTTTCTTAGTGAGCTATCACATGAGATACCATGTGATTTTTTGGGTGAGCTACTTGATGAGGTCCGGGTGAGCTCAAGTCAAGCTACTCGGTGAGCTCCTAGGCTAGCTTGAAGTGAGATAGCAAGGTGAGCTGTAAGGAGAGCTCCCAGTGAGTTTCTAGGTAAGATCAAGTCAAGCTACTCGACGAGATCCTGAGTGAGCTACTTACCAAGCTCCTAGCCAAGCTCTTAGGTGAGATGCTTGGTGAGCTCCCAGAAAGCTCAAGGTGAGTTAGTAAGGAGAGCTCAAGATAAGTTGGGAAGGTGAGCTCAAAGCAAGTTGGCAAGGTGAGTTTGTCAAGGAGTTCCCGGGTGAGTTACTTGATGAGCTCCTTGGTGAGCTCAACTCGAGCTAATCGGTGAGCTCCAAGAAGAGCTCAAGGTGAGC
This sequence comes from Taxus wallichiana var. yunnanensis, assembly GCA_018340775.1. Taxonomy (NCBI): domain Eukaryota; kingdom Viridiplantae; phylum Streptophyta; class Pinopsida; order Cupressales; family Taxaceae; genus Taxus; species Taxus wallichiana. The sequence continues at coordinate 24,079,383 of CM031237.1, read as the reverse complement.
TACTTGGTGAGTTATTCGGTGAGCTCCCAGGTAAGCTGCTAGGTGAGCTCCCAAGCGAGCTACTTGGTGAGCTCCCAGGTAAGGTCCCCGGTGAAATAATCGGTGAGCTAACAAGTAAGCTCAAGTCAACCTACTCAACAAGCTTCTTGGTGAGCTCTCGGAGTGAGCTATTAGGTGAGTGTTAGGTGAGCTATTAGGTGAGCTATTAGGTGAGCTACCGAGATGAGCTCAAGGTGGGTTGGTAATGTGAGCTCCTTAGTGAGCTCAATGTGAGCTCCCATCCAAGTTAGCAAGGCATGCTTCGGGTGAGCTGGTAGGTGAGGTTCCAAGTGAGCTACTGGAGAGCTCCCAGAAAGGTCCCCGGTGAGCTACGTAGTGAACTCACAAGAAAGGTCACAAGTGAGCTCAAGTCAACCTACTCGAGAGAACTACTCGGTGAGATCCCTGTGAGCTTCTTGGTGAGCTTGACGAACTTCAAGGAGAGCTACCAGACGAGCTCAAGGTGAGTGGGCAAGGTGAGCTCCTTAGCTAGCTCAAGGTGATCTTCCATGTGAGTTTCTAGGTGAGCTACTCGGTGAGCTCTTGGGTGAGCTCAAGGTGAGCTATCAGGTGATCTCTGAGGTGAGTTTCAAGAGAGGCTCAAGTTGAGCTACTTGCTGAGATCCAAGCTAAACTCCTAGGTGAGCTGCTTGTCAGTAATATTTAAGGTGATCTTACATGTGAGCTACCAGATGAGCTCAAGGTGAGTTGGTAAGGGAAGCTCAAGGTGAGTCGGCAAGGTGAGCTCAAAGTGAGTTGGTAAGGTGAGTTATCAAGTGAGCTCCTAGGTGAGTTCCTAAGAGAGTTACTTGATGAGCTCCCGTGACGAGCTCAACTTGAGACAAACAGTGAGCTCCCAGAAGAGCTCCCAAAAGAGCTACTTGGTATGTTATTTGGTGAGCTCCCAAGAAAGCTGCTAGGAAAGCTCCCAAGTGAGTTACTTGGTAAGCTCCCAAGTGAGGTCCCTAGTGAGCTACTCGGTGAACTCACAAGTGAGGTCAAGTCAATATACTCAGTGAGCTCCCAAGTGAGCTGTTAGGTGAGCTCCCAGTGAGTGTTAGGTGAGCTCCCGAGGTGAGCTACTTGGTGAGCTGCTCGATAAACTCTTAGAGAGCTACGAGATAAGTTTAAGGTGGGTTGGAAAGGTGTGCTCCTGAGTGAGCTTAAGGTGAAATAATAGGTGAGATCCCATTCAAGTTGGTAAGGTGAGCTCCTATTTGAGTTTTTAGGTGAGTTACTTGAATAGCTCCTAGGTGAGCTCAAGTCGAGATGCTCGGTGAGCTCCTGGGTGAGATCAAGGTGAGCTGGAAAGGTGAGATATTAGGTGAGATCCTAAGTGAGCTACTTTCTAAGCTCCCAGTTGAGCTCCTAGGTGAGATTCCTTGTGAGCTCCTAGGTGATTTCAAAGGTGAGATTTCTGGTAATCTTTGAGCTGAGATTACATGTGAGATACAAGATGAGCTAAAGGCAAGTTTGTAAGGTAATATTAAGGTGAGGTGGCAAGCTGAACTCAAGGTGAGTTGTTAAGGTGAGCTGTCTTGCAAGCTCCTAGTTGAGTTCCAAGATGAGTTACTCAATGAGCTCCCAGTGATCTTAACTCGAGTAGATCGGTGAGCTCCCAGAATAGCTCCCAGGTGAGCTACATGGAAATATGTTTGATGAGCTCCCGGTGCAAGGTGTCGATGAGCTACTTGGTGAGCTCATAAGCTAGCTCAATTCAACCTACTCGACAAGATTTTAGTCAAGTTTCCGGGTGAGCTACTTGGTGAGCTACTCGAAGAACTCCGTTGTGAGCTACGGATGAGCTCAAGCCGAGTTGACAAGGTGAGCTCCTCGGTGAGCTCAAGTCACCCCTGGCAAGGTGAGCTGATAAGGAGCTCCCATGTGAGTTTGGAAGGTGTTGGCGATGTCCCATATGAGTTTTGTGTGAGCTATTTGATGAGCTCCCAAGTGATCTCAAGTCAACCTCCTCAGGGAGCTCCTGGGTGAGCTCAAGGTGAGTAGTAAGGTGAGCTATCAAGTGAGCTCCCAAGTGAGTTTTGGGAAAGTACAAGTTGAGCTACTTGATGAGTTCCTAGGTGACCCGCTTGCTGAGCTCCTAGCCAAGCTCCTAGGTGAGCTAGTCGGTGAGCTCCCAAGCAAGCTCAAAGGTGAGCTTGGCGGTAATCTCTAAGGTGAGCTTACATACGAGCTACCACATGAGCTCAAGGTGATTTGGAAAGGTGAGCTCAAGGTGAGTTGGTAAGGTGAACTCAAGGTGAATTGGCAAGGTGAGCTGTCAAGTGAGCTCCCACTCAATGAGCTCCTGGGTGAACCGCTTGCCGATCTCCCATCCAAAATCCATGGTGAGCTCAAAGGTGAGCTTATCGGCAATTTCGAGGTGAGCTTACATGTAAGCTACCAATTCAGCTCAAGGTGAGATGACAAGGTGAGATCAAGGCAAGTTGATAAGATGAACTGTTAGGTAAGCTCCAAGGTGAGTTCCTAGGTGAGTTACTCGAGAGCTCCCGGGTGAGCTAAACTCGAGATGATCATGAGGTCCTGAAGATATCCTAGGTGAGCTCATTAGCAATCTCTTAAGTGAACTTACATGTGCGCTACTAGATTAGCTCAAGGTGATTTGGCAAGGTGAGATCAAGGTGAGTTGGCAAGGCAAGCTCAAGGTGAGTTGGAAAGTTGATCTATGAGGAAAGCTCCATGGTGAGTTCTCGAGACGAGTTAGTTTACGAGTTGCTCAAGGAGCTTACAAGAAATCTCAAAAAAACCTACTCGGAGAGCTACTCAGTGATCCCAGGCAAGCTATTAGGTGAGTTCCTAGGTGAGTTGTTAGGTGAGCTACTTAGTGAGCTGCTTGATGAACTTTGAGGTGAGCTATAAGACAAGCTCAAGGTGAGTTGGCAAGGTGAACTCCTTAGCAAGCTCAAGGTGAGCTTGCAAGCTGAGAAAATAGGTTATCTCCCATGCGAGTTGGTATGGTGAGCTATCGGTTGAGCTCCCACATGAGTTTTCAAGTGAGCCGCTTGATGAGCTCTTGATCGACCTCAAGTCTAGCTGCTTGAGAGCTCAAGGTGAGTTTGCAAGGTGAGATGGTAAGGTGAGATGGCAAGGTGAGTTGGAAAGGTGAGTTTCTATGAAAATCTTAACTCAAGCTACTCGACGAGCTCCAGGGGTGAGCTCTCACCCGAGATCCTAGGTGAGCTACTTGGTGAGTTCCCATGTGAGCTCAAAGGAGAGCTTGTCGAGAAATCTCTAAGGTGAGATTACATGTGAGCTACGAGATGAGATCAAGGTGAGTTGGGAAGGTGATATCAAGGTGATTTGGTAAGGTAAGTTGTCGAGGCTAGCTCCCGGTGAGTTAACGGGTGAGTTACTCGACGAGCTCGGGGTGATCTCAACTCGAGGTAATCAACGGGCTCATAGAAGAGATCCCATGTGAGCTACTTTACGATCTGTTTGGTGAGCTCCTTGATGAGCTGCTAGGTGAGCTCTCGAGTGAGCTACTTAGCAAGCTCCCAAGTGAGGTCCCCGACGAGTTGCTCGATAAGCTCACTAGTGAGCTCATAAGTGAGCTCGAATCAACCTACTCGGTGACCTACGAGTGAGCTCCCGGGTGAGATGCTTGACGATCTTCTCGAAAAACTTTGAGGTGAGCTACCAGATGAGCTTGAGGTGAGTTGGGAAGGTGAGCTCCTCAATGAGCTCAAGGTGAGATGATAGGTAATTTCCCATGTAATTTCGGGTGAGTTGTCGGTGAGATCACATGCAAGTTTTTGGGTGATTCACTAGATGAGCTCCAGGTGAGCTTAAGTTAAGATGATCGGTGAGCTTCTAAGTGAGCTAAAGTGATTTGGTAAGGTTAGCTATCAAGTGAGCTCCCATGTGAGTTTTTGGCAAACTCATGTCAAGCTACTCGATGAGCTTCGGGAAAGCTGCTTGCCGAGCTCCTAGTGGAGCTCCTAGGTGAGATGCTTAGTGATCTCCCGGGAGAGCTCAAGGTGAGTTGGCAAGGTGAGCTCAATGTGAGTTGGGAAGGTGAACTAAAAGTGAGTTAGCAAGGTTTGTTTTAAAGTGAGCTCCCAGAAAGTTACTTGATGAGCTCCTGGGAAAGCTCAACTCAAGCTAATCGGTGAGCTACTAGAAGAGCTCAAGTCAAGCTACTTAGCGAGCTCCCGGTGAAGTTCTCAGTGAGCTAATTGGTGAGCTCACAAGCGAGCTCAAGTCAACCTACTTAGAGAGCTGCTCGGTGAGCTCCTAGGCATGCTATTAGGTGAGCTCCCAGAAAGCTATTAGATGACCTCCTAGGTGATCTACTTAGAGATTTTATTGACAAACTATGAGGTGAGTTTTTAGACAAGCTCAAGGTGAGTTCAAAATGTGAGCTCCTCGGTGATCTCAATGTGAGCTGGTAAGGTGAGTTCCCATGCGAGTTGGCAAGGCTTACTGTTATGTAAGCTCCCATGTAATTTTTAGGCATGCCGCTTGACGAACTCATGGGCAAGCTCAAGTCGAGTTGCTCAAGAAGTGACTAGGAAGCTCAAGGTAAGCTAGCAGGATGAGCTCCCTTGTAAGTTTCTAGGTAAGCTCAAGTCAAGCTACTTGATGAGCTACTAGGTGATCTACTTTTCAAGGTCCAAGGGGAGCTCCTAGGTGAGCTACTCCATGAGCTCCCAGTGAGCTCAAAGGTGAGTTTATCATCAATCTATGAGGTGAGATTACATGCGAGCTACCGAGATGAGCTCAAAGTGAGTTGGAATGGTGAGATCAAATTGAGTTGGATAGGTGACCTCAAGGCAAGTTTGCAAGGTGAGATATTAAGAGACCTCCCGGGTGAGTTCCCGGGTGAGTTACTCGACAAGCTCCTAGGTGAGCTGAACTTGATCTCGATCACCGAGCTCCCGTAAGATCTCCCAAGTGAGCTACTTGGTGAGCTATTTGGCAAGTTTCCAGTGAGCAACTAGGTGAGGTTCCAAGTGAGCTACTTGGCAAGCTCCCAAGTGAGGTCCTTGTGACCTTCTCGGTGAACTCACAAGTGAGCTCACAAGTGAGCTAAAGTCAACCTACTCGGAGAGCTTCTGGTGAGCTCCCGGGTGAGCTACTTAGAAATTTGCTTGATGAAATTTGAGGTGAGTTAGCAAGGTGAGCTCCTAAGAGAGATCAAGGCGGAAATGGCAAGGTGAACTCCTATGTGATTTTCTAGGGAGCTGTAAGATGAGTTTCTAGGTGAGCTACTCGGTGAGCTCTTGGGTGAGCTTAAGGCGAGCTAGCAAGGTGAGTCAGTCGATGATCTTTGAGGTGAGTTTTTAGATAATATCAAGTTGAGATGCTTTTCGAGCTCCTAGTCTAGCTCATAGGTGATCTACTGATGAGCTCCCAGTGAGCTCAAAGGTGAGCTTGTTGGTAATCTCTAAGGCGAGTTACATGTGAGCTATCAAATGAGCTCAAGGTGAGTTAGCAAGGAAAGCTCAAGGTGAGTCCGTAAGGCAAGCTCAAGGTGAGTTGGTAAGGTGAGATCGTCAGTAAACTCTTAGGTGAGTTCCTAGGAGAGATACTCAATGAGATCCTACGTGAGGTAAAATCGAGCTAATCAACGAGGTCCCGTAAGAGCTCCCAAGCGAGCTACTTTCCAAGTTATTCGGTGAGCTTCCCGGTGAGCTCGAAGTGAGCTACTTGGAAAACACCTAGCGCGATCACCGAGAGAGCTAATCGGTGAGCTCATAAGTTAGTTCAAGTCAACCTACTCGGTGAACTTCTCGGTGAGCTCCCAAGCAAGTTAGGAAAGCTACCAGTGACCTATTAGGTGAGATCTAAGGCAAGCTGGTAGGTGAGCTCTTAGGTGAGCTACTTGGTGAGCTGGTCGGTGAACTCGAGGTGAACTAATGAGACTAGCTTAAGATGGGTTGACAAGATGAGCTCCCATGGAAGTTGGTAAGGAGAGCTCCAATGTGATTTTTCAGGTGAGCTACTTGATGACCTCTTGTGTGAGCTCAAGTCAAGCTACTTGGTGAGCTCGGGCAAGCTCAAGGTAAGTTGGTAGCTAGAGTGTCGGGTGAGCTCCTTGGCAAGCTACTTTCCAAGCTTCCAGCCGAGCTCTTAGGTGAGATCTCAAAGCGAGCTTATCGGAAATCTCGAGGTGAGATTACATGTGAGCTACCGAGATGAGCTCAATGTGAGTTGGCAAGGTGAGCTTAAGGTGAGTTGGAAAGGTGAACTCAAGGTGAGTTGGTAAGGAGTGCCTTTGTCAAGTGAGCCCCTAGTTGAGTTCTCATATGAGATACTTGACGAGCTCCGGGTGAGATCAACTTGATTTGATAGGTGAGCTACTTGGTGAGATATTCAGGAGCTCCCCAGTGAGCTGCTAGGTGAGCTCCCAATTGAGCTACTTGTTGAGATCCTAGGTGAGGTCCCTGGAAAGCTACTTGGCGAGCTCATAATTGATCTCACAAGAAAGCTCAAGTCATTTTACTTCACAAGATGATCGGTGAGTTCCCAGGCGAGTTGTTAGGTGAGATACTTAACAAACTTCACGGTGAGATACCAGATGAGCTCAAGGCATGCTGGTAAGTTTAGATCCTTAGCAAGCTCAAGGTGAGTTGGCAAGGTGAGTTGATAGGTGAGTTGGCAAGGTGAGCTATCGTGCAAGGTCCTAGGTGATTTTCTAGGGAAGCTCAAGTTGAGTTGCTTAACAAGCTCCTAAGCGAGCTACTTATCGAGCTCCCAATTGAGCTCTTAGGTGATCTTCTCGATGAGCTCCCAGTGAGCTCAAAGGTGAGCTTATCAAGTAATCTCGAGGTGAGATTATATGCGAGCTACGAGATGAGCTCAAGGTGAGTTGGTAAGGTGATCTCAAGGGAAGTTTGTAAGGTGAGCTCAAACAAAGTTTGGAAGGTGAGTTATCAGGTGAGTTCCTAGGAAAGTTGGCAAGGTGAGTTCCCATGTGAGTTACTCAATGAGCTCCGCGTGAGCTCAACTCAAGCTGATCGGTGATCTCCCAAAAGAGCTCGAGGTGAGCTACTTAGTGAGTTGTTTGGTGAACTCCCGGGTGAGCTCCTAGTTGAGCTCCCAAGTGAGATACTTGGAAATCTCCCGGGAAAGGTCCCCTGGTGAGCTACTTGATGAGCTCACAAGTGAGCTCAAGTTAACTACTCAGTGAGATTTTCATGAGCTCCCAAGTGAGCTCCCAGGTGAGAGGTTAGGTGAGCTCTAGGTGATCTACTTGGTGAGCTACTCAACAAACTCTAAGGTAAGCTACGAGACAAGCTCAAGGTAGGTTAGCAAGGTGAGCTCCTGAGAAATCTTAAAGTGATCCGGCAAGGTGAGATGATAGGTGAGGTGGCAAGGTGAGGTGATAGGTGAACACCGATACAAGTTGGTAAGGCTAGCTCCCATGTGAGTTTTTAGGTGAGATACTTGATGAGATCTTAGGGAGCTCAAGTCAAGCTGCTTGGCAAGCTCTTGGGTGAGCTTAAGTTGAGCCGACAAGGTCAAGCTGTCAGGTGAGCTCTGGGTGAGCTACTTTCGAGCTTCCAACCGAGCTCCTAGGTGATCTACTCGGTGAGCTCCTAGGTGAGCTCAAAGGTGAGCTTATCAGTAATATCTGAGGTGAGATTACATGTAAGCTACCAGATGAGCTCAACGCGAGTTGGCAAGGTGAGCTTAAGGTGAGTTAGGAAGGTGAACTTAAGGTAAGTTGGTAAGGTAAGTGTTTCGCACGGAATGTTTCAACTTTTGGGAATAGAGTTGCTTCTATCCTTTCATTCCTTTTAGAAATACATAAGGGTTAGGGCTAGGAGGAATACTCGTTGAATGTCGAGATGGTGTGTGCGCATCAGAGTAGAGAGAGATCAAAGGTTGATTGCGAAGAACTCCTTTTTGTCTTGGAAGTACTACCTGCAAATATGAACAAAAGACCACAAGATTTTGATTAGACAATAAATGAGGGAACTACCTTGGGCCCAGGAAATATAAAACTTCCTTTCGAAGGTGGTCAGTTCCCCTGCTAATATGAATTAACACGAAATATTGTAAAATAACAATTTAATTGCTTCGTTGAAACAGGTAGGGGGAAAGGCTGGTTTCTGGTTTTGAGTCACAATAACCGATACCGGTTTCTTCTAACCGATATCGGTAGGGCTATGTTTTAGGGGCTCTTGGTGAGGGTCGGTTGTAGGGTGGTTGTGATGTTTGTAAGGCTAGTAAATGAGTGGGATTAGGTAACGGGGTGATGAGAGGGTAGATGAATGATAGTTAGATGTGATGTGTTGCTGGGTAGTAGATCCAGGAATGGATTAATGATGGCTGTGATTCAAAAGTCTAAGAAATGTTATAAAAGAGGACATGCAAGATACAACTTACTGGTTATTGACGAGGATGCAGGTCCAAGAACTGTGATGACAAAGGTAGAACTCAGGTAGGATGGCCTGACACCCAGAAGATGAGATATCTCCCTCCCAATGATCGGATGAGTGTCACAGGAGGCTCGGGTTATCGATTGCGATCTTGGGCTTGATCTCCTTCTTTGCAAACTCTTCTTGTTTCTTCACTTGTCTTTGCTCGGCCAAGTAAAATCCAGATTCTTTTTATCACTTGATGATTCTCGATTGATCCCGATTGATCCAAAAATCCTTCGACCTTTGTTTCTAGTTAGGGAGCCCATTTACAGGAGGCGATGGCGGTTACGTGAATCGATAGCAATGAGTAGAACCGGTATCACCAGTCAAAGTGGGCTATTTTTAGTAAAAATGCCAACTTTCCTCCTTTTCTCCCGAGGGATTAGTTGCGGGCTTGGTCAAGTAACTACAAGGTCGGTTTTGGAGTGCGAGTAAGGGGTCATTAGTCATGGGTGTGGATGTAGACCAAGTTATAGGTATTAATTAGGTTAGTTTAGGGTTAGGACTAGGTCATGATGAGGTGGAAAAATGAGGTGGCGGGTATGGCGATGTGGATTTATTAATTATAAGGTAATTAATAAATAATTGTGTGTAAGGTTTAGGTGATGAGGTTAGGTTATGAAATGAGATGTGGGTCACAAGGGGTCGTAAGACACAAATTTGGTGTCTACAAAGAAGCTATCAAGAAATCTCCTAGTCGAGTTCCCGGTGAGTTACTTGATGAGCTCCCGGGTGAGCTCAACTCGAGTTGATCGGCGAGCTCTTAGAACAACTCACAAGTAAGCTACTTGGTAAGGTATTTGGTGAGCTCCTAAGAAAGCTACTCGGAAAGATCCCAAGAGAGCTACTTGATGAGCTCATAGGTGAGGTCCTCGATGAGTGCTCGGTGAGCTCATAAGTGAGCTCAAGTAAACCTACTCAAAGAAACTACTCGGTGAGCTCCTAAGTGAGCTATTAGTCAAGCTGCGGGTGAGCTATTAGTTAAACTCCCAGTGAGCTACTTGGTGACATACTCGAGAAACTTCGATGTGAGCTACTAGACAAGCTCAAGGCTAGTTAGAAAGGTGAGCTCCTCATCAAGCTCAAGGTGAGCGTGTAAGGTGATCCGATAGGGAGATCCCATGTGAGTTGGCAAGGTAAGCTATCCGGTGAGCTCCCATGTGAGTTTTCAAGTGAGCTACTTAAAGAGCTCCCGGGTGAGCTCAAGTCAAGCTACTTAGTGAGCTCCTAGGTGAGTTCAAGGTGATTTGGCAAGGTGATCCGTCACCGAGCTACCGGTGAGTTTCTAAGTAAGCTCAAGTCGAAGTTTACTCGATGAGTTCCTATGTGAGCTAGTTCTTTGAGCTCCCAAATGAACTCCTAGGTTAGCCGCTTGGTTATCTCCCAGGTGAGCTAAAATGTGAGCTTATCCATAATATTTGAGGTGAGATTACATACGAGATACCAGATGAGCTCAAGGCAAGTTGGCAAGGTGAGCTCAAGGTAGAATGGTAAGGTAAACTCAAGGTGAACTCGGCAAGGTGAGCTATCGGGTGAGCTCAGTGTGAGTTCCTAGGCAAGTTACTCAATGATCTCCAAGGTTAGCTCAACTGAAGCTGATCAATGAGCTCCAAGAAGAGCTCCTAGTCAAGCTACTTAGTGAGCTATTCAGTGAGCTCCCAGGTGAACTGTTAGGTGAGCTCCCAAGAGAGCTACTTGGTGAGCTCCTAGGTGAGTTCCCAATGAGCTTTCGGTGAGCTCACAAGTGAGCTCATGTACACCTACTCAGCTAACTACTTGGTGAGTTCCCAAGTGAGATATTAGGTGAGCTCCCGGGTGAGCAATTAAGTGAGCTCCAAGGTGAGCTACTAGGTGAGCTACTTGATGAGCTATTCTACGAGCTCCCATGTGAGCTACTAGGTGATCTCAAAAGTGAACTACTTGGTGAGCTCCCGGTTGAGATCCCCGGCAATTCAACCTACTCGGTGAGTTACTCGGTGAGCTCTCATGTGAGCTACTTGGTGAGCTGCTCGATGAACTCATAGGAAAGCTACTAGATGTGCTCAAGGTGAGTCAACAAGGTGAGCTCCCATGTGATTTGGTAATGTGAGCTATCGGTGAGCTCCCATTCAAGTTTTTAGGAGAGATCCTTGATGAACTCTGGGCAACCTTAAGTTGAGCTACTCTATGAGGTCCTGGGTGAGTTGCTAATGAGATCCCATCCTAGCTCCTAGGTGAGCTACTTCATGAGCTCCCAAGTGAGCTCAAAGGCAAGCTTGTCAACAATCTCTAAGGTCAACTTACATGCTCGATACAAGATGAGCTCAAGGATAGTTAGCAAGGTGAGCTCAAGAAGAGTTAGCAAGGTAAGCTCAAGGTGAGTTTGAAAGGTAAGCTATCGGTGAGCTCGAGAAGATCTCCCATTTGAGCTACTTTATGAGTTGTTCCATGAGTTCTCGGGTGAGTTGCTATGTGAGCTCCCAAGTGATATATCCGGTAAGCTCCGATGTAAGGTCCCCTGCCGAGCTACTCGGTGGGCTCACAAGTAAGCTCAAAAGCAAGGTCAAGTCAACCTACTCGGTGAGCTAATCCATGAGCTACTAGGCAAGTTGTTAGGAGAGATCCCAAGTGAGCTACATGGTGAGCTACTTGATGAACTCCAATGTGAGCTACCGTAAAAGCTCATTTTGAGTTGGTAAGGTGAGGTCCTCAAGAAGATCAAGGTGAGATGGTAAGGTGACCTTATAGGTGAGCTCCCATGTGAGTTTTTGGGTAATCTCCCGAGTGAGCTCAAGTTGAGCTACTTGGCGAGCTCCTAGATGAGTTGTCATGAAAGCTTCTAGGTGAGTTTCTAGGGTAGCTCAAATTGAGCTACTCGATGAGCTCTGGATGAGCTACTTGTTGAGCTCTTAGTTAAGCTCCTAGGGGAGCCACTCGGTGAGCTCCCATGTGAGCTCAAAGGTAAAATTGTCAATAATATCTGAGGTGAGCATACATGTGAGCTACCGAGATGAGCTCAAAGTAAGTTAGCAAGGTGAACTTAAGGTGAGTTGGTAAGGTGAGCTCCCAAGTGAGCTCCTAAGAGATTTACTCAACGAGATCCCAGGTGAGCTGAACTTGAGCTTATCGGTGAGCTCCTAGAAGAGCTACTAGGTGAGCTACTTAGCGAGATGTTCGGTAAGCCCTGGCAAGCTGCTAGGTGAGCTCCCAAGTTAACTACTTGTCAAGATCCCAAGTGAGGTCCCCGATGATCTCACAAGAAAGCTCAATTAAACCTACTCGGTAAGATAATCGGTGAGCTCCTAGGTGATATTTTAGGAAAGCTCCCAAGCGATCTCCTAGGGAGATGTTAGGTAAAATCCTAGGCAAGTTACTTGGAGAGCTACTCAACAATCTCCGAGGTGAGCTACAAGACAAGCTCAAGGTGAGTTGGCAAGGTGAGCTCCTCGGTGAGCTCAAGGTGGTCAGTGGCAAGGTGAGCTCCCATGCGAGTTTTCAAGTGAGCCGCTTGATGAGCTTTTGGATGAACTATGAGTTCCCACGTGAGTTACTCAATGAGCTCCGGGTGAGCTCAACTCAAGCTTATTAGCAAGGTCCCCCGTGAGTTACTTTACAAAGTGAGCTCAAGTCATCTTACTTGACGAGCTATTTGGTGAGCTCCTAGGTAATTTGTTAGGCGAGCTCCTAGAAAAAATGTTAGGTGAGCTCCCAGGCGAGCCGTTAGGTGAGCTACTTGAAGAACTCCGAGGTAAGATACGAGAAGAGCTCAATGTGAGTTGGTAATGTGAGCTCCTCGGCAAGTTAAAGGTGAACTAATAGGAAAGGTCCCATGAAATTTATAAGGGTGAGCTATTAGGCAAGCTCCTATGTGAGTTTTTAGGTGAGCTATTTGACGAGCTCTCAGGAGAGCTCAAGTTGAGATGCTCGGTGAGCCCCCGGGTGAGCTCAAGTTGAGCTGAAAAGGTGAGCTATCGGTGAGCTCAAAGGTGAGTTTCTAGGAAGCTCAAGTTGAGCTACTTGACAAGCTCCTAGGTGAGCTACTTATCAAGCTCCTGGGTGAGCCGATTGATGAACTCCCAGTGAGCTCAAAGTTGAGCTTGTTAGAAATATCCGAGGTGAGCTTACATGTGAGATCCATATGAGCTCAAGGTGAGTTGGCAAGGTGAGCTCAAGGTAAGTTTGCAAGGTGAACTCCGGGTAAGTTGGAAAGGTGAGTTACTGAACAAAATCCCCAATGAGCTAAACTCGAGTTGATTGGAGAGCTCCCATAATAGCTCCTAGGCAAGCTACTTGGTGAGCTATTTGGCGAGCTCTGGCTGGGAGATGCTAGGTGAGCTCCTAAGTGAGCTACTTGGTGAGCTCCCAGGTGAGGTCCCCGATGAGCTACTCGGTGAGCTCAAAAGTGAGCTCAAGTCAACCTACTCGGTGAGCTCGCAAGCAAGTTGTTAGGTGATCTCCTAGGAAAGCTTTTAGTCAAGCTCCTAGGTGAGCTACTTAGCGAGCTGCTCAATGAACTATAATGTGAGATACCAGATGATCTTAAGGATATTTGGCAAGGAGATTCCCTCAGCAAGCTTAAGGTGAGCTAGTAAGGTGAGTTGATATGGGAGCTCCCATGTGAGTTGGTAAGGTGAGCTGTCAGGTGAGCTCCCTTGTGAGTTTTCTGGCAAGCTACTTGATGAGCTCCCAAGAAAGATTAAGTCAAGCTTCTCGGTGAGCTCCCGGGTGAGCTCAAGGTGGTAGCAAGGTGAGATGTCAGTGAACTCCTAGGTGAGTTTCCAAACAAGCTCAAGTCGAGCTACTTAATGAGTTCCTTAGTGAGCTGCCCGCCAAGCTCCCGGCCAAGCTCCTATGTGAGCTACTTTGTAAGCTCCCAGGTGAGCTTGTAACTAATCTCTAAGGTGAGCTTACATATAAGCTACCGAGATGAGCTCAAGGTGAGTTGGTAAGGTGAACTCAAGGTAAATTGCCAAGGTGAGCTATCGGGAGAGCTCCCACTCGAATAGTTCTGGTGAGTTACTTGCCAAGCTCCTAGCTTAGCTCTAGGTGAGCTCTAGATGAGCTCAAAGGTGAGTTTTTCGGTAATATCTGAGGTGAGATTACATGTAAGCTACCAGATGAACTAAAGGTGAGTGGCAAGGTAAGTTCCGAGGTGAGTTGACAACATGAGCTATTAAGCAAGCAACCAAATGAGTTCCCAGGTGAGTTACTCAAAGAGCTCCTAGGTGAACTCAACTCGAGCTGCTCAGAGAGCTCCCATAATAGGTCCCAAGTGAGCTTGTCGAAATCTTTGAGGTGAACTTACATGTGAGCTACTAAATTAGCTCAAGGCAAGCTAGGAAGGTGAGCTCAAGGTGAGGTTGCAAGGTGAGTTGGCAAGGTGAGGTGTCAGGCGAGCTCCAAGGTGATTTCCCACGCGAGTTACTCGATTAGTTTCTTAGTGAGTGACAAGTAAGCTCAAATCAACTTACTCGGATAGCTACTCGGTGATCTCCCAGTGAGTTGTTAGGTGAGTTCCCGGGTGAGCTACTTGGCAAGCTACTCGATAAAATTTGAGGCTAGCTACGAGATGAGCTCGGTGAGTGAGGTAAGGTGAACTCCTCGGTGAGCTCAAGGTGAGTTGGCAAGCTGAGCTGATAGGTGAGCTCCCATGTGAACTAGCAAGGCGAGCTATCTCAGGTGAGCTCCCATGTGAGTTTTTGAGTGAGCTGTTTGATGAGCTCCCAATGGAGCTCGAGTAGAGCTACTAGAGTGAGCTCAAGGTGAGTTGGCAAGGTGAGATGTCATGTGAGCTCCCAGGTGAGTTTCTAGGCAAGCTTAACTCGAGCTACTCGACAAGCTCCTAGGTTAGCTACTTACCGAGCTTCTAGCCGAGCTACTAGGTAAGCCGCTTGGTGAGCTTCCATGCAAGCTTGTTGGAAATATCGAGGTGAGTTTACATCCAAGCTACCACATGAGCTCAAGGTGAGTTGGCAAGGTGATCTCAAGGTGAGTTAGCAAGGTGAGCTATCAGGCTAGCTCCCAGGTGAGTTACCAAGTGAGTTACTTGATGAACTCCTAGGTGAGCTCAACTTGAGATAATCGACGAGATCCCATAAGAGCTCCTAGGTGTGATACTTTGTGAGATATTGAAGAAAGTTAATTGGTGAGCTCAGGTGAGGTCCCCAGGCCGAGTTACTCAAGAAGCTCACTAGTGCACTCACAAGTGAGCTCAAGTCAACCTACTCGGTGAGCTCCCGGGTAAGCTACATGACGAGTTACTCGAAAAATCTAAGGCGAGCTACGAGATGAGCTCAAGGTGAGTTAGAAAGGTGAGCTTGAGATGAGAATTTAAGGAAAGCGATAGGTGAGCTCCCATGTAATTTTTAGGTGAGTCATGTGCAAGCTCCCATGTGATGTTTTAGGTGAGTTGCTTGATGAGCTCCGGGTGAGCTTAATTTGAGCTTCTCGGTGAGCTCCTAGGTGAGCTCAAAGTGAACCGACAATGTGAGATGTCAAGTGAGCTCAAAGGTGAGTTTCGGGTAAGCTCAAGTCGAGCTTCTTGACGATCTCCGGGGAGCTACTTGCTAAGCTCCTGTCGAGCTCCTAGGTAAGATGCTCGGTGAGCTCTTAGGAGAGCTCAAAGGTGAGTTCAAGGTGAGTTAGCAAGGCGAGCTCAAGGAAAATTGGGAAGGTGAGCTCAAATTGAGTTGGTAAGGTAAGCTATCAAGTGAGCTCCTAGGTGAGTTACTCGAAGACCTCTTGGGTGAGGTCAAATCAAGCTAATCGGTGAGCTCCAAGAAGATCTATTCAATGAGCTCCCAGAAAGCTGCTAGGTGAGCTCCCAAGTGAGCTACTTGGTGAGCTCCTAGGTGAGGTCCCGGTGAGTTGATTGGTGAGTTCACAAGTGAGCTCAAGTCAACCTACTTGGCGAGCTGCTCGGTGAGCTCCCTGTGTGAGCTATTAGGTGAGCTCTTAGGCAAGCTGTTAGGTAAGCTCCTAGGTGAGCTACTTAGAGATTTCCTTGATAAACTTTGAGGTGAGCTACGAGACGAGCTCAAGGTGAGTTGGCAATGTCAGCTCCTTAGCGAGAATAATGTGAGTTGGCAAGGTGAGCTCCCATGTGAGTTTTTAGGCAAGCTACTTAACAAATTCATCCGAGAGCTCAAGTTGAGTTGCTCAATGAACTCTTGGGAAAGCTCAAGGCAAGCCAGGCAAGGTGAGCTCCGAGGTGAGTTTTTCGAGGCAAGCTCAAGTCGAGTTACTCAACGAGCTCCTAGGTGAGCTACTTGCTGAGCTCCCGGGAGCTCCTTGGTGAGCTACTCTATGAACTCCCATGTGAGCTCAAAGGTGAGGTTGTCGGTAATCTTTGAGGTGAGCTTACATATGAGCTACGAGATGAGATAAAGGTGAGTTAGTAAGGTGAGATCAAATTAAGTTTGGATAGGTGAGCTCAAGGTGAGTTAGCAATGTAGGCTATCAAGGCGAGCTCCTAGGTGAGTTCCTAGTTAAGTTACTCGACGAAATCTCGGCGAGCTCAACTCAATATGATCACTAAGCTCCCAAAAGAGCTTCTAGGTGAGCTACTTGGTGAGATGTTTGGTGAGCTTCGGGTGAGGTGCTAGGTTAGGTTCCAAATGAGATACTTGGTGAGCTCCCAGGTGAGGTCCCCGGAAAACTTCTCCATGAACTCACAAGTGAGATCAAGTCAACCTAATCGCAGAGCTGCTCGGTGAGCTCCTAGGTGAGATACTTGGGTAGCTACTCAATGAACTCTGAGTTGAGCTTATGGCGAGCTTAACTCAATATGATCAGTGAGCTCCAAGAAGAGATTCTAGGAAAGCTACTTAGTGAGCTATTCGGTGAGCTTCTTGGTGAGGTGCTAGGCTAGGTTCCAAATGAGCTACTTGGTGAGCTCCTAGGTGAGGTCCCTAGCGAGCTTCTTGGTGAACTCACAAGTGAGCTCAAGTCAACCTACTCGGAGAGCTGCTTGGTGAGCTCCTAGGTGAGCTACTTGGGCAGCTACTTGACGAACTCTGAGGTGAGCTACGAGATGAGTTAAAGGTGATTTGAAAAGGTGGGCTCCTTAGCAAGATCAAGGTGAGCTAGTAAGGTGAGCTCCCATGTGAGTTTCAGGTGAGTGTAAGGAAAGTTTTTGGTGAACTACTCGGTGAGATTTTGGGTGAGCTCAAGGTGAGATTTTAGGTGATCTCGAGGTGAGTTTCGGAGACAAGTTAAGGTTGAGATGCTTTCGAGCTCCCAACCGAGCTCCTAGGTGAGTTGTTCAATGAACTCCCAAAGGCGAGCTGCTAGGTGGGCTCCCAAGTGAGCTGTCAGTGAGATTTTAGGTGAGCTATTAGGTGAGATCTTAGGTGAGCTACTTGGTGAGTTTCTTGATGAACTCTAAAGTGAGCTACTTGGTGAGCTAGGTGAGCTCAAAGGTGAGAGTATCGGCAATCTCTCGGGTGAGACTACGTGTGAGCTATTAGATGAGCTCAACTTGAATTCTCAAGGTGAGCTTAAGGTGATTTTGTAAGGTGAACTCAAGGTGAGGTGGTTAGGTGAGTGTCGGGTGAGATCTAGTCAATTTCCTATGTGATTTAGTAAACGAGGTCCCTGTGAGGTCAACTCGAGCTGATCAGTGAGCTCCCGGAAAAGCTCCTAGGTGAGCTAATTGGCGAGCTATTTGGCAAGCTCCCAAGTGAGTTACTTAGTGAGCTCCAAGGTGAGGTCCCTAATGAGCTGCTCAGCGAGCTCATAAGCGAGCTCAAGTCAACCTACTTGGTGAGCTACTTGGTGAGCTCCTAGATGAGCTATTAGGTAGTGAGCTCCCAGGTGAGTCTAGTCGAGCTCCCATGAGAGCTACTTGGTGAGATTCTCGATGAACTCGATGTGATCTACTAGATGAGCTTAAGGAAATTTGGTAAGGTGAGCTCCTCACTAAGCTCAAGGTGAGTGGCAAGGTGAGATGGTAGGGGAGCTCGATGTGAGCTGGCAAGGTGAGTTTTCTTATGAGCTCCTTGCGAGCTGCTTGACGAGCTCCCTTGTGAGGTCAAGTCAACCTATTGGGTAAGCTGGCCGGGTGAGCTCAAGGTGAGATAGTAAGGGGAGCTATCGGGTGAGCTCCTAGGTGAGTTTCTAGGCAAGCTCAAGTTGAGCTGCTCGATGAGTTCTTGGGTGAGTTGCACGAGCTCTAAGACAATCTCCTAGGTGAGCCGCTTAGTAAGCTCCCAGTGACCTTACATATGAGCTACCAGATGATCTCAAGGTGAGTTGGCAAGGTGAACTCAAGGTGAGTTAGTAAGGTGAACTTAAGGTGAATTGGCAAGCTGAGTGTTAGGTGAGCTCCCACTTAATGAGCTCCCTGGTGAGCTTCTTACCGAGCTCCCGGGTGATCTACTTGACGAGCTGCTTTAAAAACTCGAGTGAGATACTGACGAGCTCAAGGTGAGTTGATAAGGTGAGCTCCTAAGTGAGCTTAAGGTAAGATGTTAGGTGATATGATAGGCAAGCTCCCATGCAAGTTTTTAGGTGAACTGGGCAAGCTCAAGGAAAGTTGGCAAGGCAAGCACCCAAGTAAGTTTTCGGGCAAGCTCATTCCGAGTTACTCAACGAACTCCGAGGTGAGCTACTTGATGAGCTCCTAGGGAACTTCTAGGTGAGATACTCTGTAAGCTCCCAGTGAGCTCAAAGGGAGCTTGTCGAGAAATAGTTGAGGTGAGCTTACATGTGAGCTACCGGATGAGCTCAAGGTGAGTTGGCAAGGTGAGATCAAGTTGAGCTGGATAGGTGAGCTTAAGGTGAGTTGGCAAGGCATGCTATTAGGTGAGCTCCCGGGTGAGTTACAGGTGAGTTACTCGGACGATCTCTCAAGAGATATCAACTTGATTTAATCGGTGAGATCCTAAAAGAGCTCTCGGGTGAGGTACTTAGCGAGATGTTAGGAGAGCTTCTAGGTGAGCTACTAGGTGAGGTTCTAAGTGAGACACTTGGTGAGGTCACAGGTGAGGTCCTTGGTAAGCTGCTTGGTGAACTCACAAGTGTGCTCAAGTCAACCTACTAGGAAAGCTGCTCGGTGAGCTCCCGGAAAGCTACTTGGTGAGCTGCTCGATGAACTCGATGTGAGCTACCGAGATGAGCTCATGGTGAGTTAGCAAGGTGAGCTCCTTAGCGAGCTCAATGTGAGTTAGTAAGGTGAGCTCCCATGTAATTTTTGGGCATGTTGTAAGATGAGTTTCTTGGTGATCTCTAAGGTGAGTTCAAGGAAACTTACAAAGGTGAGTCTGTCAGGTGATCTCGAGGTGAGTTTAAGGACAAGCTCAAGTCAAGCTACTTGCCAAGATCCGAACCGAGCTCCTAGGGGAGCTACTCAATGAGCTCCAGTGTGAGCTCAAAGGTGAGATTATCCGTAATCTTTGAGGTGATCTTACATGTGAGCTACCAAATGAGCTCAAGGTGAGTTGGCAAGATAAGCTCTAGGTAAGTCAGCAAGGTGATCTCAAGGTGAGTTGGTAAGGTGAGTCTGTCAGTGAGCTCCTAGGTTAGTTCCTATGAGAGTTACTCGACAAGATCCCACATGATCTCAACTTGAGGTGATCGGAGAACTCCCGGAAGAGCTCCCAGGTGAGCTACTTGGTGAGTTGTTTAGCGAGCTCCCAAGTGAGTTACTAGGTGAGCTCCCAAGGGAGCTACTTGGTAGACTCCCAGGTGAGGTCCCCGGTGAGCTGTTTGGTGGCTCATAAGTGAGCTCAAGTAAACCTACTTGCCGAGCTTCTTGGTGAGCTCCCAAGTGACTGTTAGGTGAGCTCCACATGATCTACCTTGGTAAGCTACTTGATGAATTCGAGGCGAGCTACTAGATAATCTCAAAGGTGGGTTGGCAAGGTGAGCCCTTGAGTGAGCTGAATACGAGTTGATGGGTGAGCTCCCATGTGAGTTTTTAGGTAAGCTACTTGATGAGCTCTTGGGTGACCTCAAGTCAAACTACTCGGTGACCTCCTCGATAAGCTCAAGGTGAGGTGGCAAGGTGAGCTATCGGGTGAGCTACTAGGAAAACTACTTTCTAAGCTCCCGGTGAGCTCTAGGTGAGCTACTTGGTGAGCTCAAAGGTAAGCTTATCGGTAATCTCTACGAGGTGAGATTACATGTGAGCTACTAGATGAGCTCAAGCTAAGTTGGCAAAGTGAGCTTAAGGTGAGTTGGCAAGGTAAACTCAAGGTGAGTTGGTAAGGCAAGTTGTTAAGGGAGCTCCTAGTTGAGTTCCCAGGTGAGTTACTCGACGAGTTCATAGGTGAGTTAAAATTGAGCTAATTGGTGAGATCCCAGAACATCTTCTAGGAGATCTACTTGGTGAGCTATTTGGTGATCTCCCAGGCAATCTCCTAGGTGATCTCCTAAGCGAGCTACTTGGTGACCTACTGGGTGAGCTCTAAGGCATGTTGTTAGGCAAGCTCCCAGGTGACCTGTTAGTCAAGCTACCAGGTGAGCTACTTGGGAAGCTGCTTAATGAACTCTGATGTGAGCTACCAGATGAGCTCAAGGAAAGTTGGCAAGGTGAGTTGGCAAGGCAAACTCAAGGTGAGTTGGTAAGGCAAACTATTAAGGGAGCTCCTAGTCGAGTTCCCAAGTGAGTTACTTGACGAGCTCCCAGGTGAATTCAAATCAAGCTGATCAGCGAGATCCCGAATAAATCCAAGGAAATATACTTGGTGAGCTATTTGGTGAGCTCCCAAGTAAGTAGCTTGCAGCTGAATAAAGCAACCATTAAAAATTGATACCCACTTCCAAGGATCGATGATCTATTTGATCGATGCGAGGAGCATCACTATTCAAAAAATATATCTACGGTTAGGGTACCATCAGCTGAGAATAAAAGAGGAAGATATTCATAAAACAACTTTTAGAACGAGGTATGGGCACTATGAGTTCACGGTGTTGCCTTTTGGGCTGACTAATGCACCTGCCGCCTTCATGAATCTAATGAATAACATTTTTCAAGAATACTTAGACAAGTTTGTGCTTGTATTCTTAGACGACATTCTTATATACTCTAAAAATGTCGAAGAGCACCAAGAACATCTCAGGATAGTGCTGGAAATCTTAAGAAAGAGGAAGTTGTATGGCAAACTGTCCAAATGTTCCTTTTATGATGCAGAGGTGCATTATTTGGGACACGTTATAAGCAAAGATGGGATAGCTGTTGACCCTTCAAAGATCACAGCTATAACTGAGTGGCCTGCACCTAAGAACGTGCACGAAGTAAGGAGCTTCATGGGCTTGGCTGGATATTATAGAAAGTTCGTTAAGGACTTTTCAAAAATTGCTGCCCCAATCACTTCGTTGCAGAAGAAAGAAAAGAAATTTGTCTGGACAGACAAATGTGAATCTGCCTTTAAAAAGTTAAAGGAGCAGTTAACTACAGCACCTATTTTGACTGTACCTGATCCAAATGGAGATTTTATGGTTGTAACGGACGCCTCAGGAGAAGGCCTTGGGGGTATTTTGTTACAGAATAACCATGTTATCGCTTATGAAAGCAGAAAGCTTAAGTTACATGAACAGAACTATGCTCCACACGATCTTGAGCTCGCTGCCATAGTACATGCGCTTCAAATATGGAGGCATTACCTCCTTGGCAAGCCCTTTGAATTAAAAACAGACCATCTGGGGCTGAAGTATATTTTTACTCAGCCAAATCTGAATGCAAGGCAACGAAGATGGTTAGAATTTCTGTCTCAGTATGATTTTGATATAAGCTACATTAAGGGCAAGGAAAATAGAGTAGCAGATGCTCTGAGTCGAAGGAAGCATATCTCTGCTCTTATAACGTTAAGAACTCAGTTTAAGGATGAGGTAAAAGATGCCTTGGAATCAGATCCCTATTTTCAGCAAGTCAAATCAGCACTTGCTGCAGACCCGCAGGACAACAGGTATAAGGGATTTCGTTTTGATAACGAAGAAGTTATGAGGTTCGAAAAGCTTGGGGTATATGTACGTGGCAAATAACTTAAGAGGGAAATTGCTCACCGAATTCCATAATTCACCTTTTCGACACCTCTGGCATCACAAAAATGCTTGCTGATCTTAAGGCAATATTTTGGAAGGGAATGAAAAAGGATGTGGTAGAGTTTGTAACACACTGCTTGGAATGTCAGCGTGTTAAAGCGAGGAACATATGCACCCTTCTGGATTATTGTATCCCCACAGCATTCCGCAGTATAAATGGCAAGTGATAATGATGGATTTCGTTCAAGGATTGCCTATGTCAAGAAATAAACATGACATTATCCTGGTTGTAGTCGACAAATTGACCAAAGTGGCACACTTCATTGCTGGTAATTTGAAGGACGATGCACCAGTTTTAGCAAGAAGATTTGTGCATGAAATCTTCAGGTTGCATGGAATACCGGAATTAATCATATCGGACAGAGATCCGAGGATGACATCAAGGTTTTGGCAAACGCTTAATGCAGCCTTGGGAACTAAATTAAACTTCAGTTCTGCATATCATCCAGAAACGGATGGACAGACTGAGAGAGTTAATCAAGTTTTAGAGGACATGCTAAGGATGTATTGCATGGACCAGCAGTATAAATGGGAGGAATACCTTCCGCTGGTAGAATTTGCTTACAATAACACCTATCATGCCTCTTTAAAAATGGCGCCCTTTGAAGCATTGTATGGAAGAAAATGCAGAACCCCTGTCAGCTGGGACAGCGTTGAGGACAGAGAGGTAATTGGGCCAGAAATCCTTATGGAAATGGAACAGCAAATCAAAATGATTCGGGAACATCTAAAGGAGGCTGCCAATAGGCAGAAGAGTTATGCAGACTTGAAGCGGGTTGTGAGCATTATAAACTTGGAGAGAAGGTCTTTCTGGGTGAAGCCAAAAAAAAGAGCTCCATAACCTTTGGCAAAGCTGCCAAGTTGTCGCCATGTTACGTGGGACCTTTTGAAATTATTGAAATAATCAACCCTGTAGCTTATCGTCTAGCATTACCTCCTGCTTTGTCTCAAATGCATGATGTTTTCATATTTCTTTGCTTAAGAAATATGTGACAGGATTTATCACATGTGCTAAATTGGAATTCCTTGCAGGTCCAAGACCCAGGAATAATCGTGGTTAAGCCCATTCGAGTGTTGGGAACTCACCAGTTGTACTTGAGAAATCGCGAAGTGAACCAATGTAAGGTCCAGTGGGACCAGTTCAGCGAAGAAAGTGCAACTTGGGAGAATCTCGAAGAAATGAGATCTACTTTTCCACATCTGTTTAACTGAATATGAAATTCAGAGAACTGAAAATTTTACCAAATTTAGACAATTATTAGTCTATTGTACAGTTGTCTTAAAACGTTGTTTTTAAGAGAGAATCTATTTTTGGTACGAACTTATGAATGAAAGGACAATAACTGAATTTTGTCCTATGAACTCCTTGATTTGTAAATCTGATCATCGGGACGATGATTCTTTAAGGAGGGAAGAATGTAACACTCTGATTTTGTATGTTAACTTGGTGAATGTTTTACATACTGTTATAGCTCTTGAAATGAAAGAAAACATGTTAAGATATGTTTTGATCTTAAGAGAATGTGTTGCTAATTTGGATTCTTGCATACTGTGGCTTATTGCATGGACAGCAAATATTGTACTTGTATGTTTGCTGATGTGACGACAGATTGTCGTATAATTGCTTGCTCTTGTGCTGATTGACAGCATACCCTGAATCAATTCCATTGATTCAAGTATGCTGAGGTCCTCTTGTGTTTTCTATGTTAATTCACACTTGAACTGGACTAGGATTATTATAAGCGTGCAGCGTCTGATTACAGGTGTGAATAGCTAGCACGAAAATGCCAACGACAGGGGTTCGATTCTTGAACCCTGTACTGTCGAATTCGGGACCTCGTGGGGCGAGAAACGCCTGCTGACACGGTGGCCTTGGCATGTAATCGGAAGGACGGGCGTCTGCTCTGCACATGGATGTTAGCGAGAATTTGGAAGGAAGTTGTTAGTGTTAGTG
>CM031237.1:24004792-24055880 GCA_018340775.1 Taxus wallichiana var. yunnanensis | reverse complement strand
AGGTGAGCTAAAAGTGAGCTGGTAAGGTTAGTTATCGGTGATCTCCCAGAGAGTTTTCGAGTAAGATCAATTTGAGATTCTAGATGAGCTCCTGAGTGAGTTACTTGCTAAGCTCCAACCTGATCTTCTATGTGAGATGCTCGGTGAGCTCTCGGGTAAGCTCAAATGCGAGCTTAAGGTGAGTTGGCAAGGTGAGCTCAAGGCAAGTTGGGAAGGTGAGTTCAAAGTGAGTTGGCAAGGTAAGATATCAAGTGACCTCCTAGGTGAGTTACTCGATGAGCTCCTAGGTGAGCTCAACTCGAGCTAATCGGTGAGGTCCTAAAAGAGATCAAGGTAAGAAAAGCTGGTGAGATGTTCAGTGAGCTCCTAAGAAAGCTACTAGGTGAGCTCCCAAGTGAGATACTTGGCAAGATCCTAGGTGAGGTCCTCGGTGAGATGATCAGTGAGCTCACAGGTGAGCTCAAGTCAACCTACTTGGTGAGCTACTCAGTGAGCTCCTGGATGAGTTGTTAGGTGAGATCCTAGGTGATCTACTTGGATATTTTCTCAACGAACTCCAAGGTGAGCTACCATATTAGCTCAAGGTGAGTTGGTAATGTGAGTTGGCAAGGCATGCTATCATGTGATCTCCCTTGTGAGTTTTTGGGAAAGCTACTTGATGAACTCACGGGCGAGCTCAAGTCAAGTTACTTGGAAAGCTCCTGGGAAAGCTCAAGGTAAACCCAAGGCAAGCTCCCGGTGATTTTTCAGAAGGCTCAAGTCAAGCTTCTCAACGAGGTCCTAGGTGGGATACTTACCAAGCTCCTAGGTGAGCTACTATGTGAGCTCCCAGTGAGCTCAAAGGTGAGCTTGTTGGTAATCTCTAAGGTGATCTTACATGAGAGCTACCAGATGAGCTCAAGGTGAGATCAAGTCACGTTTGACAAGTGAGCTCAAGGTGAGTTGGCAAGGTGACCTATCAGGTGAGCACCCAAGTGAGTTCCTAGGTGAGTTACTTAATGAGCTCCTAGGCAAGCTCAACTCAATCTGATTGGTGAGCTCCTAGAAGAGCTCCCATGTGATCTAATTGGTAAGTTATTTTCTATGAGCTTCCAGGTGAGCTGCTAGGGAGGTTCCAAGTGAGCTACTTGGTGAGCTCCTAGGTGAGGTCCCTAGCGAGTTGTTCGGTAAACTCACAAGCAAGCTCATAAGTGAGCTTAAGTCAACCTACTAAGAGAGCTACTCGGTGAGCTCTCGGAAAGCTACTTGGTGAGGTGCTTGATGAACTCCAAGGTGAGCTACCAGATGAGCTCAAGGTGAGTTGGCAAGGTGAGATCCTTAGCAAGCTCAAGGTGAGATGGTAAGGCAAGCTCCCATGTGAGTTTCTAGGTGAGCTGTAAGGTGATTTTCCGGTGAGCTATTCAACGAGCTCTTTGGTGAGCTTAAGGTGAGCTAGCAAGGTGAGCTATAAGGAAATCTCCAAGGTGAGTTTCTAGATAATCTCAAGTTAAGCTACTTTCCGAGCTCCTAGCCAAGCTCCTAGGTGAGATGCTTGATGAGCTCCCGGTGAGTTCAAAGGTGAGCGTGTCGGTAATCTCGAGGTGAACTTACATACAAGCTACTAGATGACCTTAAGGTGAGTTAGCAAGGCAAGCTCAAGGTGAGTAAGAAAGTTGAGCTCAAGGTGAGTTGGTAGGTGAGTGTCAAGTGAGCTCCTAGGTGAGTTCCCGAAGATCTCCCAAGTGAGCTACTTGACGAGTTATTCGGTGAGCTCCCAAGCAAACTACTTGCCAAACTCCTAGGTAAGGTCCCCATTGAGCTGCTTGGTGAGCTCAGAAGTGAGCTCAAGTCAACCTACTCGGTGAGCTTATCAGTGAGCTCCCAAGTGAGCTGTTAGGTGAGCTCCCAGCGAGCTATTAGGTGAGATCCTAGGTGAGCTACTTGGTGAGCTACTCGATGAACTCTATGGTGAGATACTAGAGAGGCTCAAGGTGGGTTAGCAAGGTGACCTCCTAAGTGAGCTTAAGGTGAGCTAGGAAGGTGAGCTCAAGGTGAACTGTAAGGTGAGCTATCAGTGATCTCATGGGTGAGCTACTTTCTCGAGCTCCAAGCCAAGCTCCTAGGTGAGTTACGAGTTAGTACCCGAGTGAGCTCAAAGGTGAGCTTGTCAAGAATCTCCGAGGTGAGATTACATGTGAGATACTAAATTAGCTCAAGGTTAATTGGCAAGGAAATATTAAGGTGAGTTGGTAAGGTGAAATCAAGGTGATTTGGTAAGGTGAGCTCCTAGTCAAGTTCCCATATGAGTTACTCGATGAGCTCTCGGGTGAGCTCAACTTGAGAAGATCGGTTATCTCCTAGAATAGCTCCCAAGTAAGCTACCTAGCGACTGTTTAGTGAGCTCCCGGTGTGAGCTTCTAGGTGACCTCCCAAGCGAGCTACTTAGTGAGCTCCCATGTGAGGTCCCCAATGAAGTTCTCGGTGAGCTCATAAGTGAGCTCAAGTCAACCTACTTAGTGAGCTACTCAGTGAGCTATTAGGTGATCTCCTAGGTGATCTTTTAGTCAAGCTCCCATGTGAGCTACTTGGCGAGCTACTCGATGAACTTAAATGTGAGCTACCAAATGAGCTCAAGGTGAGTTGGCAAGGTGATCTCCTCAGTGAGCTCAAGGTGAACCCAGCAAGGCGAGTTGATAGGGAACTCCCATGCGAGTTGGAAAGGTGAAATGTCGTGAACTCCCGTAAGTTTCTGGTAAGCTCAAGTTGAGTTGCTCGATGAGTTCCTAGGTGAGCTACTTACCAAGCTCCCATTTGAGGTCCTAGGTGAGCTGCTCAAGAAGCCCCAGGTGAGCTCAAAGATGATCTTTTCAAGTAATCTCCGAGGTGAGGTTACATACGAGCTACCGAGATGACCTCGAGGTGAGTTGGCAAGGTGAGCTCAAGGTGAGTTGGTAAGGCGAACTCAAGGTGAATTGGAAAGGTGAGCTATCGATGTGCTCCCGAGTTGATGAGCTCTAGATGAGCTGCTTGCTGAGCTCCTAGCCAATCTCTTAGGTGATCTCCCGAGTGAGCTCAAAGGTGAGATTTTTGGCAATTTCTGAGGTGAGCTTACATGTGAGCTACCAGATGAGCTCAAGGTGAGCTGGTAAGGTGAGCTCAAGGTGAGTTGACAAGGTGAGCTATTAGGCAAGCTCTCGGGTGAGTTCCCATGTGATTTACTTGAAGAGATCTTGGGAAAGCTCAACTTGAGCTGATCTGTGAGCTCCTAGAAGAGCTCCCAGTGATCTTGTTAGCAATTTGTTGGTGTAATTTCTAGTTTTGCACGCTTTGCCTTAATTTCCATGTTCCATTTTTGCTCCAAAAACATTCATTTGTACTATCTGTGGCCTGCAATTCATGTTTTCCACTTAAATGCATTGAAATTACCCTTATATTACCATAAATTGAAGAATTTTCCAAGTTCCCCTCTTTTTGCCCTAATTTCTTCATTTTTTTGGGCCGAGTCATTTTCCCTTTGTCAAAATCATGAAAAGATTCAAAATAGATCAAATCCAAGTTATTTGTTGATAAAATTCTAATCCCTATGCCTAAACCATTGTGAAATCATGATTCATTGGATTAAAAATGGAAAAATCTAGGCATCCCCTACATTTTTACATTTTGACAGCATCTGGTGTAATCACGCCCATCAAAATTATCCTTTCATGTTATCGCTAATGTGGCGGTTGCTATTAGGCCGAGCGGCCGGGAAAATATTACAACTTGTCATTTTTTTAGTTTTATAAAAAGGAAAATTTTACTCTGCAGCCCCACATTTACTATAGTAGTATGCCTACATGGCATGATTTTATTAGTCGATGTCTTGGTGGGTGGTGGGGTTCACTTATAATTTTTCTTCAATTTTGGAAAAATACTCAATGTTAAGTTTTGACTTGAGGGCCCGTGCGAATAGGAAGTGGACACATGTCCAAAGGAGGTCAAACGGAAAAGTGGGGACTTAGAAAAATTTGAAGTCTTTGGCTTCAAAATTCTAGAGGAAAATTTCTTCCCGAAGGCCCGCATGAAAATGGTATGATTACACATGGCTCGGAGGATAGGTGGAGGGGTTTTATGAAAAGTTTGAAGTTTTTAACTTTAAAATGTTGAAGTCAAAATTCTTCCCGAGGACCCGCATCGAATGGGATGAGGACACGTGTCTAGGGGAGCCAAGGAGAAGTGGGGTTCGGGATGTTTTTGGGATTTTTGCCTTTAGAGGCAAAATCTCAAAGTCAAATTTCTGAACGAAGGTCCGCAACAAATCACAGTGTGACACGTATGCAAAAGGTTGAAATGGATGGGTGGAAGTTTGAAGGAATTTGAAGTTTTTTAACTTCAAAGGGTAAAATAATTTTTTGGGGCCGAAGTCCCACCACCAATGAACAATGGACACGTGTCCAACATTTGACAGAGATTTGGAGTGCGAAGAAAAGATGGAAAATTTTCCCAACTTTGGCAAAAATTTCAAGGTGAAAAATGAACCCATGGAAATTTTAAAGGTGTCTCCCCACTACTAATCGGGGGTGACACATGGCACTTTCTAAAATTCAAAAATGGGAGCATGGGCTAGTAGGAATTTTTGTGCTCGTGGAGGGTTGAAGGCAAAATTAGAAGGGTCGCCTCCGTAGTGAATGGGAGACTGCCACGTGGCAGAGGAGATAGTGGGTGTTCGGGCCCATGGAGTTTTTAGAGAAAATTTTCATTTTCTCAAAAAATTAGAAAAATTCATCATTTTGGCCCATTGTTTTTAGTAGGACCCATAGGAGGACATGTGGCATGTCCAAGAGGACTCGCAGGGAAAATGTTCAAAATTTTCCCGAAGTTGAAAAGGTTCGAAATGCATTTTTAAGGTTGGATGCCTGGTAAAATGGTATTTAGACATGTGTCCACCCTATCCAAAAGTTAAAGAAGATATTTTTGAGCCTACATGTCGAAACTCATCAAGACACATGGAGGGCGGAAATTTAAAGTTGATTTTAAATCGACGGAAACTGTGCATTTTGGTTTTTGGCCGCCATTGGAGCTCTAAAGAACTTGGAATCATCATTTTTGCACCAAATCACATGAAATTTTATATGAAATCACATCCCCTCGACCTTCTGGATGTAATGACATCATTCATTTGAGATATTTCGGTGCCCTATAGTGATTTTCATGAAATATTTTTCTCAGCCCATGTAAAAATGTGAAAAGTAAAAAATTAAAAGTTGTAGAGATGAAATGATGAAGGTAAAGGGTGGAAAATGATTGCAAATGCATGTTGGCATGGTGGAATGACAAAAATGTGACCTTGGGATGGATAAGGATCTGAATCCATGTAATATTTTAAAATATTTGTGCATCTCTAGCATTTTGTGGTCGTTTTATAGTTTTATATCATTTTTCATCAAATGGATAAGGTTTTGTAACAAATTTGATCCCTTGAGCATATTCTTTGCTTGGGATGTAAGGATCCAAGTGGGCATAGGGTATATTATGTAATTTGGAGGCATTTTGTAGAGTCTGTTGAGAATTTTGGAGAAAGAGAGAAGAATTTTCACGAGGAAAACTAGAAGAAGTCCATTTTCTTTTGGAGAAACTGCCTGAGAGCCATTTTTATTCTTGTTTGCATCAAATTTTCATCATGTTGAGTTGGTTTCAGCTGTAAATCCATCAACAATATTTGAGATTTTCTAAATAACATTCCCTTTCTGATATATTTGATCAAATTCTTGGATTAACTAGTTTTATCTCTTGCAAAGCTTGCATACACTTGTATTTCGTATGTTTTCAATTTGTGTTTCATGCTCATGTTACAATCTTGTGTTTGGTATCTTTATTGGTTATACATGGTCTCATTTATTATAGAGGGTTTGAAGGCATCTATAATCTTCCATTCAGAAGAGCATTCATTTGAGTGAAGATAAACAGATTTAAATTCATCTTACCTTCCTTGTAAATTGAGGGTGTTTGTAAACCTTTAGGTGTACCTTAGGTCATGATCTAACAAGGATTTCTAAATGATTCATTGATATTTTTCTTTAGGACTTTGTGGAAGGTTATCAAAGTTTGTAGGAATAGTGCAGATTTGGGCATCCATGTGTGCACACATCCTGGTTGAAGGAGCATTTCAAATTCATTAAAACATCTCTGTTGTTTAGGTAAGTTGTAATTCATTTGCAAAGCTTCTTAAAGAAGGTGATGATTTCTATCTACTCTTGTCCCAACATCTCTCATCAGAATTTTATTTTAGATAAACTCATCCTACCTATAATACCCATACATTTGCATTGTGTGTCCACAAAAGAATTCAATCCTTTCACTAAAATGCATAAAGTTGATCAGGGGTTTTATCATGTCTTTAGCAGCTCTAGCTTTGTTTTAAAAATGTTTCCATCATTTAGTAGTGACAACTCCTTTTAGTTTGGATTATGGATACTTGATCATGTTTTCACAAAGCCTCTTCCATATCATATGCACAACATAAGGATATCTTCATCTCCTTACCATATAAGGGCTGCAATTTAGGTTCTCTTGCCTTGGTTGATAGGCACGACCTAAAATAAAGAGGGTTAGATCAAAATCCTATTGAAGGTGCTATCCACTCCCTCAATTATTGAATGCAAACAAGCAGATAGGTGTGCTTCCCCAGCTACAAATGACATACAAAACATCTATATATCCTTGATTTTCTTGTACAAATTTATGATGTTGTTCAAGTTGTGAAGGAGAGTAAAATTGGATACCAACACTCGAGTGGTGCCATTTCCAGGAAGTTTTTTGAATTTCTTGGTGGTTTGGAAGTGTTTGAAAGGTTTGAGAATTTTTATGATCAAGTATTTGAGTTATTACATTCTTGAGATATCATTTCATACTTCAAATCTACATGTTTTGTGTAAAAATGATTTCAAACTCAGCCTACTCTTCTCATTTACTAGCAGTTTATATGATTTGGATGCATTGTTTTTGGTTGAATCAAGAAGAAGAAGATCTGATTTGTAAATCCTTGCAAAGTTTTCAGTCATAGCATACATTTGATAGAATATTTCAGTGCTTTCTTACACAACTAAGGTGAAAATCCTTAGTGGTGACTCCATGCTATTTAGAACTTGAAATACTAGTTGTCTTACACATTTCTGTCATTAGAAACTTGTTGTTTAAATCTATTAAGATGGAGGGAAGGAGATCCCTTTTCATCAAGGAATCTTCTAAGAATATGCTCACTGAATCAAGAAGCTCAGAAATAGAAGGAAGACAAATGTGGAAAGTGGTTGGTGATTTGGTTTCAAGGAAAGAGATCCCCATAGTTTAATTTGAAGGAGAGCAGCCTGTTATTGAAGATTATAATTCCTCTTCACGTATATCTGATTCAGGAAATATTCTTGCTGATTTTCATTCTCCATCAAGTGAGGGACCTTCTTGTGTATTTAAAAACTTGCTTCTAAATATGCTCATGTGGTTTCTAATATTTCTAAATTTTATGAAGAGAGAGATCCTTTAGGGGTTATCATTGTAAAGATCACTCATCTATTCCAATCGGACCCATTACTACTCCCAACCAGCTTGTTTCACCTCCAAGATCACCCCCACCAAACAATATGGCTCATCCTAGACCTCCATATTTTGTTAACACCTTTGGTCCTATAAATTTTGGAGGAATGGATGGTTATCCAAATGTTGTCCCACAGGATGTGAGAAATAGGTTACCAAAATTCCAAGGTAACAATGCCATTATCGGTGATCAAAGCATCTCAAATTGTTTGATAATATGATGGAATATTTTGAGATAGAATTTGAGGATGTGTATATCTAGTTGTTTATCCATACACTTGAGGAAGATGCTAGGGATTGGTATAAGGCGTTACTGATAACTCTATTGATTCATGGACCGAGATGAAAAATGCATTTAGATTACAGATGGTGACAGGACTAATCCTAGATTTCTTTTGTCGAATTTGAAAATATCAAGAAGAACCCGAATGAGATGGTCCATGAATTCAATAAAAGATTCAATAAAACATTGAGAAGGCTTCCTGTCATTTTAATTCCTTGTGATGAATCTTGCTTGATTAAATATGCAGATGTATTTGATAAAAAGGCAGCCTATTACTTGAGAGACAAAAATCCTACAAACTTGAGGCAAGCTTTCACCATGGCACTCTAAATTGAAAATAATATTAAAGCTATTGGTAAACCACTTAAGAGGGATGGTGTGAAGCTGATAAACCCTAAAATCCTCAAGCTAGCAAGGGTTTTGATTTAGAAGATGTTTTCAATACTTTGGTAGGTGTTGTCAAAGAAAATTATTATAAATTAGCCTGGGTGGAGAAAGGAATGGGAAAAGTTCACAAGGACAGAAAAGAACTCAAAACCATGATAGATTTGGCAATCATCCTAGGGTGATCAAATACAATATGATAGAGGTAACAGGCCTATTGGATCTATAAATAGACAACCCTAAGCATGTGAAAATAGAGTGGTTCTTGACCCTCTGACATTTGCAAGAGTTGTTGTTGTTCAAGAAATTTCTTATATGGATTGGTGTGATAGATGTTTTCTTCCTCATCCTCCATGTGAAATAGACCAGCAAGATATTGATGATGATAATGAGAATGAAATGGATGATGAAATTTGTATGATGGAAGCTCTTCAAGCTCACAAAAAGTAGCAACATCAACAGATGTGATAAGTGCAAGGACTATTGTAACCTTTTGGGATTGCATAAAGAGGGTACCATTTATTTATCTTCCTCAAACTCATGATGTAGATGTAGTTCAGGCATTTTAAATTCCTAATAATGACTTTGAATATCTAAGGGATTTAATGATCAAGAAGTATGATGGTGGTATTCCTTCGGAGGAAGATAGACAATTATTAATGAATGTTGTGGTTGGTCAAGAGAAAGAGTACAATACTAGAAGTAAATTTGTTAGAGGATCTGGTCCTCAAGACAAGCCAAATACACCCTTCCTCACAAGCATTCCCAAAGACAATCCTAGAAAAGAAACAATTGCCAAGAACCCTATCGTCCCATGCAAAAATATCAGTCCTCTTCATGCCCAGGATGCCAATAATACTTATCCATCTGATGAACCTTCTTGTCTCCCTTCTAATGTTGTCTTACTAAAGAATGTTACATATGATATAGCCTAGGTTTTGAGCCAAATTAAATGAGTGTTCTAATTATTGAATTTCTTAGAATTCCAAATTAAATGAGTGTTCTAATTATTGAATAAAGAAAATATTGCCCAAGTAGAAATGTAAATGTTGTTGAGAATCCTCTTCAAAGCATTACTAGCCTTGAAACATCACCACCAATGGAATATTTTGGAGAGGTACCTAAAGTATATTTGGGAACATCCTTGGTTGATTCCCAATTGAATGTTGATCCATTCTTCAAAACTTTTCTCATAAAAAATAGGTTGCTTCACAATTGCATTTTTGATTCGATGCATCATGTAATGTCGTGCCTCTAGAAGTCATGAATGAGTTGGATATCAAGCTAAAAATATCATATGGGAAGTGTACAGCCATGGATTTAAGGGAAGTATCAGTTTTGGATGTGTGAAGGGTTTAGTAGTGCAACTTCTAGTCTATCCGGTAAGAATTTAAAACTTGATGTTGTAATTGTTGATTACCCTACCAAATGGGGTATGATTTTGTCAAGAAAGTGGGTTGTAAGTGTTAGGGGTAGTGTTCAAATGGACATGTCTTTCAACACCATTCCCATTGAGGGCAGCCTTGTCAAACTCTATGGTGAAAATAAGATGTTACACTTGATTGAAGATCCCAACAATGCTTCTTATGAAGTGTTGTTTGCTGATGTAGATGTTGAAAAATTCATTGGTTTTGCTGATGGAAAAGAGAATAATATGAAAAAATCAGAGTGCCTTGGTATGTTATGTTCTCCATGGACATTACTATTTGATGGAGCTTGCTCCAAATTTGGCAATGGTGCTGGTATCGTCTTGGTTTCTCCTAGTTTGGAAAAATTTTCTTTCTCCTTCAAGCTCAATTTTGAATGCACTAACAACATTACTGAGTATGAGGCATTATTATTAGGATTAAGGATTGCATGGAAATATGGAGTGAAGGATATTGTTACCAAGGGGGATTAAGAGCTGGTTGTTAAGCAAGTAAGAAATTTATATGCCACAAAATATTAGCGTATGAAACAATATAAGCATGTTGTTTGGGACTTGATAGAAATGTTTGATTCCTTTAACATTGTTTACCATGATAGAAGTCTTAATTTTTCTGATAATAAGCTGGCTATCCTTGGTTCTAGATTTTACAATTGCACCATTTCACCTTTTTGTGAATATGACATTGAAGTGCTAACAAGGCCAGCTATCCCGGATAATGTGAAACATTGGTAGGTTTTTGATAATGATGCCCAAGTATTGAGATTCTTACAATGCCAAGGTGAGTTTGTTGGTCAGAATATTGATTGGGAACTAATGGTATGCATGAATGAAGGTAAAGAAACTTTGTTTGACAAGGATATTATACAATTGAAGACAAACACCATTCCCAAAGGTCTTGTTGCACTTGAATCCAATTTTAACAATGTTGATTGCATCATAAATAGAAAGATGTCTACTTCAAGGGATGTGGAAGAGCACAACTTGGGAACCAAGGATAAACCAAGGAAGATTTGGTTGGGCAGCCATCTTAGCAAAGAGGAAAAACAGTCCTATGCCCAAATTTTAAAGAAGTATCAAGACTGCCTTGCCTAGTCTTATTCAGAGCTGAAGGCATATAGAGAAGATTTATTTCAGCATGAGATTCCTCTTAAGGCCAAAACTAATCCATTTACACAAAAACAAAGGCCTATTAACCCACTACTTTCCATGAAAATGCAAGAAGAATTGAAAAAATTGAGAGATGGTGGCATCATTCAACTTACTAGATACTCATCTTGGGTGGAAAAACTTGTGCAAGTTAGAAAGAAGAACGAATATCTCAGACTTTGTGTGGATTTTAGGAATCTAAAAAAATCATCTATGAAGGACAATCACCCCTTTCCAAACATGGAGAATATGCTGCAGCTTATAACAGAGGTCGAGATGTTTTCTACTTTAGATGGTTTCTCCTGGATACAATCAAGTAGTTGTCAAAGAATCGAGAAAGACTTAAGACAACCTTCACTACTCCTTGGTGGTGACTTATGTTTTTGTAAGGATGCCTTTTAGATTGATGAATGCTAGTGCTAATTTTTAAAGGGAAATGGATGTTACCTTTGTTGGCTATATCAATGGATTTATTGCGTTTACCAAGATGATGTGACTATTTTTTCAAGGCAAATGCAGACCATTTGTAACACCTAGAGAAGATGCTAATCAGATGTAGAGAGTATGGATTTTCACTTAATCCAAAGAAGTGTCATTTTGGCATGTAAAAGGCCAAGATGTTGGGGCATATTATGTCCAAAGAAGGTGTTATGATAGACCACGAGAGAGTGGAAGTAATCAACAAAGTGCCCATTATAAGAACCAAGAAAGGTATCCAATCTTTCTTTGGCCAAATAAATTTCATTATAAGGTTTTTTTCCAATTTTGCTAAGCTAACTCTTCCAATCACGAGTATGCTAAGAAAGGATCAAGTTATAAAGTAGGAGGAGGCTGTCATTCAATATTTTAAAGGAATAAAGGATGTACTTAGGCATGCACTGTTTTAGCAGCCCCAAACTACAAGAGACCTTTCCAAATCTTTTCTTGTACCTATGAATTCACTCTTGCTTTAGTTTTTTTACGAAAGGATGAGAATGGAGCTGAGAGGAATATTGCCTTCTATATAAAGGCTTTACAAGAAGCTGAATTGAAGTATATAATCATGGAAAAATAGGCATTTGCATTGGTAAAAGCAACAAAGATGTTTAGGCCCTACATACGAGTTCAAAAGTTGTTGCTTATGTTCCCCACACCATGGTTAAATACATATTATCGACATGGAGATATCAAGCAAGAGATATAGATGGGTCAACAAATTACATGAATATGATATAGATATCCAAACAACAAAGTTGGTAAGAGGTTTTGTCTTGCCAAAGCTCATGGTAAGAGAGTAATTTGTAAGATGTATAAGTAAATCAGTTGGAGGAATAAAGGGATGATTTTCTTGAAAATTGATGAGGTCTGAGTGGTACAAAGATGTGATCTTCTACCTTTGACACCTATGTTGTCCTTGTCAATTGAATAAAAATAATAAAAGAGCCCTCATGCTGGCTTCTCGAAATATATCATAATAGACCTTGGGCTGGCTTGGAAGAACCCTAAAGGTGTCCTCTTGAAATGCATAACTAAAGATGAAGCTCCGAAGGTGATTGCTGATTTCCATGGGGAGTTTGTGGAAGACATTTTTATGGGAGAGTGACAAATGACACAATATTTTTAAGAGATGGTTATTGGTCACCTACTCTTTTTAAAGATGTAACCCATTGGTTAGAAGGTGTGATAGTTGCCAACGTTTTTCAAGAAGATTGAAAGCATAAGTCTCCCTTCCTTTGTAGCTTGTATTAATTGAATCTCCTTTCAAACAATGGGTAATGGATTTCATTGGTGAGATTTCAGATCCTTCTAGTGTTGGTCATAAATGGATCCTTGTAGCAATGGATTATTTTACAAAATGGGTTGAGGCAATTCCATCTAGAAAAGCAAAACACCCAATGGTAATGGATTTCTTATTGAATCATATCATATGTAGATTTGGAGTTCTAGTTAAGATTGTAACTGGTAATGCCATGTGTTTTAGAGCCAAGCCTTTGATGGCAATGTGCAATGAATATGGGATAAATCGACTTATTCTTTAAACTACAATCCACAAGGGAATGGAAAAGATGAGTCAAGCAATAAGAACTTGCTCAAGATCATCAGAAGGACCTTGGAAATAAACAAGAAGAAGTGGGAAGAACAATTGAAATTTGTAGTTTGGGCTGATAGAATAACTCCTAAAAGAGCAACTGGTAAAAGTTCATTTGAATTAGTAGATGGAACTCAGGCTTTGCTACCATTACACCTACAATTATCCACTTTTCAATTTTCCCAGCAATTGGAAGATCATAAACATGGCCCATATGAATCAAGGATCAATCAGATCATTAAGTTGGATGAAGAGAAAAGAGCTTCTCACCAAAGGCATGTCAGATTTAGAGAAATTGAAGAAGTTGTTTGATAAGAAGGTCACCCCTAGAGCTTTCAGTGTTGGAGATCTAGTTTCACTGTGGGATAGTAGGCATGAAGAAAAGGGAAAGCATGGAAAGTTTGATTCTCTATAGATGGGCCCTTATGCCATTGATATCAGGATTGGAGAGCATACATTCTTTCTCAAAGATTTGGATGGAGATTTGCTAGAGCTTCCTATTAATGGTAGACATTTAAAACACTTCTTGGATTAAACCCCCAAGTGAGGTATGCACAAGTTGTAAATTTTGTATAGTCCTTTTTCTTGCTTTGATTTTTTTGTTGTTGGCTTGTGGTTTTCCCTTTTGTCCTTGGCAACCATTTCTGATTTGGTTTCTAGGTCTGTTTTTGGTGAAAATTCTTGTTTTCGGGCTGCATCTCTGGTTTTACTCCTTACCCAATGGACTTTTGGCACTTGTTCTGTGTTATGATCTTGTGGCACTCACTGGGAGTGCCCATCCCCAAGTAGGAGCTAGTGTTGGTGCAATTTTTGGGTTTACATGCTTTGCCTTAATTTCCATGTTCCATTTTTGCTCCAAAAATGTTCATTTGTTCTATCTGGTGGCCTACAATTCATGTTTTCCATTTGAATGCATTGAAAGTGCCCTCATATTTCCCTAAATTGAAGTAATTTCCAAGTTCCCCTCTTTTGTGCTCTAATTTCTTCATTTTTTCGGACCAATTCATTTTCCCTTTGTCAAAATCATGAAAAGATTCGAAATAGATTGAATCCAAGTTATTTGTTGCTAAAATCCTAATCCCCATGCCTAAACCATTATGAAATCATGATTCATTGGATTCAAAACAGAAAAATCTACCTTGCTTATGAATTTTTCGATTTCTAGGGCATCCCCTACATTTTTATATTTTGACGGGCATACGGGTGTCATCTTCCCATCAAAATTATCCTTGCATGTTATCGCTAACATGGCAGGTTGCTATTGGTGAGAGCGGTCGGAAAATATTACAACTTGTCATTTTTTGACTTTTAGCAAAAGGAAAATTTTACTCCGCGGCCCCACATTTGCTATAGTAGTATGCCTACATGGCATGATTTGATTGGTCAGATGGACTAGCGGGTGGCGGGGGTCACTTAGAATTTTCTTCAATTTTGGAAAAATTCTCAATGTCAATTTTTGACCCGAGGGCCCGCGCCCAATGGGAAGTGGACACGT
This sequence comes from Taxus wallichiana var. yunnanensis, assembly GCA_018340775.1. Classification (NCBI taxonomy): domain Eukaryota; kingdom Viridiplantae; phylum Streptophyta; class Pinopsida; order Cupressales; family Taxaceae; genus Taxus; species Taxus wallichiana. The sequence goes on along the minus strand of CM031237.1, from coordinate 24,041,530 downwards.
GTCTAGCGAGGTCAAACGAGAAAAGTAGGGACTTGGAAAAATTTGAAGTTTTTGGCTTCAAAATGCTAGAGGAAATTTTTTTCCTGAAGGCCTAAAGTGAATGGTATGATGACATGTGGCTCGGAGGACAGTGGAGGGGGTTTTATGAAAAGTTTGAAGTTTTTAACTTCAAAATGTTGAATTCAAAATTCTGCCTGAGGACCCATGTCGAATGGGATGAGGACACGTGTCTAGGGGAGCCAAGGAGAAGCGGGGTTCGGGATGTTTTGGGATTTTTGCCTTCGGAGGAAAAATCTCAAAGTCAAATTTTGAACGAAGGTCTGCAACGAATCACGGTGTGACACATATGTAAAAGGTTGAAATGGATTAGCGAAGTTTGAAGGAATTTGAAGTTTTTAAATTTAAAGGGTAAATAAAAATTTTGGGGCCGAATTCCTGCCACCATTGAAGAATGGACACGTGTTCAACATTTGATGGAGATTTGGAGCGCGGAGAAAAGATGGAAAATTTTCCCAACTTTGGTGAAAAATATCAAGGTGAAAAATGAACCCATGGAAAATTTGAAGGTGTATCCCCACTACTAATCAGTGGGTGACATGTGGCACTTTCCAAAATTCAAAAAGGGGAGCATAGGCCCGCAGGAGGTTTTGTGCTCGCGGAGGGTTGAAGGCAAAATTAGAAGGGTCAGATCCATAGCGAATGAGAGACTGCCATGTGGTAGAGGAGATAATAGGTGTTCATGCCCATGGGGTTTTTGAAGTAAATTATCCTTTTCTCAAAAAAGGAGAAAAATTCATCATTTTGGCCCGTGGTTTTTAGTAGGTCCCATAGGAGGACACGTGGCATGTCCAGGGGGGCTCGCGGGAAAATCTTCAAAAATTTCCAAAGTCAAAAGGTTCGAAATGCATTTTTAAGGTTGGATGCCTAGTCCAATGGTATTTGGACATATGTCCACCTTATCTAGAAGTCAAAGAAGATATTTTTGAGCCTACATGTCGAATCTCATCAAGACATGTGGAGGGCGGAAATTTAAAGTTGATTTTAAATCGATGGCAACTATGCATTTTGGTTTTTGGCCACCATTGGAGCTCCAAAGAACTTGGAATCATCATTTTTGCACCAAATCACATGAAATTTTATATGAAATCACATCCCCTCAACCTTCTAGATGCAATGGCATCATTCATTTGAGCTATTTCAGTTCCCTATAGTGATTTTCATGAAATATTTTTCTCGGCTCATGTAAAAATGTGAAAAGTAAAAATTAAAAGTTACAAAGATGAAATGATGAAGGTAAAGGGTGTAAAATGATTACAAATGCATGCTGGCATAGTGGAATGATAAAAACATGACCTTGGGATACATAAGGATCCAAATCCATGCAATATTTTAAAATATTTGTGCATCTCTAACATTTTGTGAGCTATTTTATAGTTTTATATCATTTTTCATCAAATGGATAAGGTTTTATAGAAAATTTGATCAAAACCCTCTTGAAGGTGCTATCCACTCCCTCAATTCTTGAATGTAAACAAGCATATAGGTGTGCTTTCTTGGCTACAAATGACATACAAAAAATCTATCTATCCATGAGTGTCTTCTACAAATTTATGATGTTGTTCAAGTTTTGAAGTAGCTACTCGGTGAGTTCCTAGGCGAGTTGTTAGGCAAGCTCCCAAGTGAGCTACTTGGGGAGCTACTTGAGGAACTCTAACGTGAGCTACCTGACAAGTTCAAGGTGAGTTGTAAAGGTGATCTCAAAGCGAGCTCAAGGTGAGCTAGCAAGGCAAGCTGATAGGTGAGCTCTCACGCAAGTTTCGGTGAGTGTTAGCCGAGCTCCCATGTGAGTTTTTGGGTGAGCTATTAGATGATATCCCATGCAAGCTCAAGTTGAAATGCTCGGTGAGCTCCTATGCGAGCTTAAGGTGAGATGGAAAGGTGAGTACATCGGTGAGCACTGGGTGAGTTTTCAGCAACCTACTCGACAAAATTTGAGGGAAGCTTCCTTTCAAGCTCAAGGTGAGTTGGTAAGGTGAGCTCCTTACTGAGCTCAAGGTGAGTTGGAAAGACAAGCTGATAGGTAAGCTCCCATGTGAGTTGGCAAGGTGAGCTGTAAGGTGAGCTCCCATGTGAGTTTTTGGGTGAGCTTCTGAAGAGCTCCTAGGTGAACTGAAGTTGAGCTACTCGAAAAGCTCTGGGTGATCTCAAGGCATCTTTGGTAAGGTGAGCTATCGGTGAGTTCCTAGGTGAGTTTCTACAAAATATAAAGTCAAGTTACTCATGAGCTCCTAGGCGAGCTACTTACCAAGCTCCCAATCAAGCTCCTAGGTGAGCTACTCGATGAGATCCCCACGAGCTCAAAGGTGAGATTGTCAGCAATCTCTTAGGTGAGATTACATGTGAGCTACCAGATGAGCTCCAGGTGAGTTGGCAAGGTGAGCTCAAGGTGAGTTGGCAAGGTGAGCTCAAGGTGAGTTGGCAAGGTGAACTATCAAGCGAGCTCCCAAGTGAGTTCCTAGGTGAGTTACTCAATGAGCTCCAAGGTGAGATCAACTTGAGTTGATCGGTAAGCTCCCTGAAGAGCTCCCAGGAAATCTACTTGTGAGCTATTTGGCAAGCTCCCGGTGAGCTGAGCTCCAAAGTGAACTACTCAATGAGCTCCCATGTGAGGTCCCTGGTGAGCTCACATGCGAGCTCAAGTGTAACACTCTAATTTTGTATGTTAACTTGGTAAATGTTTTACATACTGTTATAGCTCTTGGAATGAAAGAAAACATGTTAAGATACGTCTTGATCTTAAGAGAATGTGTTGCTAATTTGGATTCTTGCATACTGTGATTTATTGCATGGGACAACAAATATTGTACTTGTGTATTTGCTGATGTGACGACAGATTGTCGTATAATTACTTGCTCTTGTGCTGATTGACAGCATACCCTGAATCAACTCCATTGATTCAAGTATGCTGAGGTCCTCTTGTGTTTTCTATGTTAATTCACACTTGAACTGGACTAGGATTATTATGAGCATGCAGCGCCTGATTACAGGTGTGAATAGCTAGCACGAAAATGCCAACGCAGGGGTTCGATTCTTGAACCCCGTACTGTCGAATTTGGGACCTCGTGGGGCGAGAAATGCCTGACACGGGTGGCCTTGGCGCATGTAATCTGAAGGACGGAATGTCCTGCTCTGCGTTAACGTGAATGTTAGTAAGGGGCTGGAAGGAAGTTGTTAGTGTTAGTGGTTAGTGTGAATTAAACCTAAACTAACCCTAAGACCTAACATACATCCTACACTACTATCCTAAGTGGATTTTTAAATTACAAAAAAAAAAAGAGGAAAAAATAAATCTAAATTCTAAAACCTAAGGTTTAACTAAGACCTAGGTCGAATGAGTTATGTAACCTAAACTAATCCTAAACTAAGGGGTACGCAGACCCTTGGGAAGAAAGGGATAAGGATGGGAAGGAGGCATTCATTGGAATTAAATGAACTGTCCCTTCGTGGACGGCGCCAGTTTTGGCGGGGCAGGTAAGGAATTTAGAGGCATCTATTTTGAAATAGAGCCAAGTTCAGTTTGCTTGGAAAACTTGAAACTTAGAACTCGCCAACCCAAGTGGCGGTGGCGCGGAAAGTGAGGAAAAAGGCAAAGCCTTTAATGCATTAATGGTTTTTGATCCTCGCGACCAGTTCGCCTTGGAAATAGCATGAGGAAAAATTGATTTTCATTTTTGTTGGTTCGAGCCTTTTGTGAAGTTGCTCTGCATTTGGTTTCTTGGTCTGGTTTGGTCGAATCAGCTCTTGGCATTTGACATTTTTGTGGAGATTTGGAGGCTGTTGTTAAGCCTGAAGAAGGAAGGAAGTGTTGGAGAGTTTGTGTTGTCGCTGTGGAAGGAAAAACACGGCAAACAACGTTTTCTTCGAGCTCTGGAAAAGAGGTTTCAGGCATGTTAAGCCCTTCTCTTTAAAATCTTTGCTTTGATTAAATGTTTCATTAAAACAACCCTGCTCTTGGGTTGGGATTGCTTGATTGTTGTTGAGTTGATTTGGAAATGGATTTTGTTGGTTCTTGCTCCTTTTCTTTGGAAAATGATAAAAAGATTTGCTTTTGGTTGCTCGGCCTTGATCTGTCCTTGCTCGAGTCATGTTGGAAATGATTTACAGTATTGGTTGTTGACTGTATAAATGGTTTGAAATGGATATTCCCTTGACTGTTCATGTTGCTCGAAATTGGAATAGGCTGTGCAATCGCTCCTTATAGTGAAATTGTTTCTTTAAGTATAATCTTTTCTTGCTGTCATATTAAGAACTGTCCTTGCATGTAAACAAAAGAGTGAAGTGGAGATACCGCCGTGTATATTTCTATGAATTGGGTTTGTCGACCCTTGCTGTCTTTTCTTTCGGAAAGGTTAAGAAAATTGTTTCTCCGTTGATGTGTTAAACTGTTTTGTTCTTCTCGAATGGATTTACCTCCATGAGGTGCTGGTTATGGGTATTTTATGGAAATTTTAATTGGTTATTCTTGTGGAATGGAAGGTAAACTGTACAGGTTACTTGAGTTGTTTTTGGCATTGAAACTATACGTCCTTTTGCTGATGGACTAAAATAAAAGAAGCATTAGTGTTTGAAATTGTTTCTTATTGAAAGTTTCAAGGATATAGATCCTTTCCCTTCTCCAGTTTTGGGATTTTGGATGGAAGTGGCATTCGGGTTTACTGTGAGTAATTGAACTCGAACCATAGGAAGTTTAAGCAATAATGTCATTGCTGTACCTTTTCTTGAGTAGAAACTAAGCGAATACGTATTGGGTATTCGCGAAATAGGGAAAAAGGATAACTGTTTTTCCTTCTTAAAGTTATCTCTGGATTTCATTTCTTCTGATTGAAAGAATAAGGTGGTTTCACTGTGTTATATAAATGCTGGTTGGTCTTCTTATGCGAACTGCTGACACAGTTTCCACTTGATTGAATTCTATGCAAAGAATGATTATATTTTTATATAAAAAAAAATTTGGGATCTAATTTGTTTTCTGAGTTTGCTCTGGCTGTACTGAGCTCGTGCAATTAACACCTGGTTCGGGTTTGCTCTTATAGAAGTATGGACAGTTGAATATGAGTTGTTTGGGGTATTGGAATGAACGGTACAGGCCTTGAGAGTTTGTTTTCAATAAGAACGACTGTTCTGTTATACTTATAATGAGCTGTCTTGTTTGAGATGAACACGGATTAGGTGTTTGATTTCGTCTTGAACAAATGGTGTTTCATAGTGGAATTTAAAGAGAATGAATTCTTTTCCTGCTTGCTGTTTTATCCTGATGAAATTCATCGTCATGAGAATAATGGATTGCTGTAGGTAACAGTGATGAATAAATGTTATTCTGAACGGGGAACGTTACTAGAATTAGATCATTATGTGAATAATTGACTGCATGATTGAAATACTGTTTCTGTTTAAGTATGCAGCGAAAGAAATACGATTTTCTTTATTATGGCAATTATATGGTATGTAACCTTATATTGTTTGATCTCGGATGTACCTAATGTTGTACTAATATGTTTTGGATCCTTAAAGGAGTCTGATTCCAATGAAGTATGGATATGAATGGTGAATTCTTTCCTGTCTTCATTTAAAGCTGATTATTTATGAAATTATTCATGCTCCCGGAAAGTGAATTCCGAGTGGATTTTGTAAGTTTCACTCTGAACTGTTATTTTGATTTGTCTTTCGTATGGATTTCACTGTTAGGACAGTCATGTGGAAAGAAATAGAGATATGAATGAATGTTGTAGAAAAATGATCTTTCTTCTTTCATTCAGTTAGAAATCTGGAATTCGTGAATGATGAATTTTTATAGTGCTTAGATGGGAGCTACTATATGCATTGCTGTTCGCTTTCTTGTTTGTACTTGAATGCTTTAAATTTAACATGCTTCATGAATGGAAAGGAAAGTAATGGATTTATATTCAGTTAGTTTCATCCTTTACATTGTTATTAATGAAAGGCGTGGAAAGGATAACTGTATGCTATATAGGCAGCAAACTACTTGTATTCCTAACGTTACAAATATTGTAAATTGCTACTTGCAATGATTATGTGGAAACGGGACAGCAGTCCCTTGGCTGATTGTGATGATATATTTTTCTGATAGTTCAGTTGTTATGCTGATCTCTCCTTTGTGCCTATTTTGAGATTGATGTTTTGCTGTCGTTTCATAAAAGCAGGGTTCTTTTATTGAAACAGTTAGTTGAAGCATCTTATTTTAAGGATAAGTGCTTAATGTGCTCAGTTCATTGAACTGACCCGTGCAATTCATTTTGCAGATGGAATTTGATTAGAATGAAGACTTGGCTGTCTTCTGATGCATCTTGATTAGATGTAAATTAAATTGTAACTGTTGCTTTCATTCCTCTTTGAGGAATTGTGAACGAAGAAAATGTATTCTTCTGTCCATGAGTTGTATGGATGCTTTGTAAAAACTATACCCAATCAGCTGGATTGGCAAATGTACAAATTATGACTTACAATATTGAATACAGTTACAAGTGTGATATTTTCAATAATTATATCAGTTGATATTGTTGTTTAAATTGGAAATATGATGTTATTTCCTGAGTTGGAATTGTTTCATTATCCTTGGATGGATGTTGAATTGAAACTGATATCTATTCTTACTTAAATACAACTTTTAAGTTGAACAATGCAATTAGTTCATACTTGGGTAAAGATGAATTTTTAATTGACATTAAAAAGGATTAAGAAGAATATGATTTCATAATCAGAGGGTATTCAGGATTAGCTTAGGAGCTAAGGAATATCAATTTAAATTTGGAGTATTCGAACTTCGTTTTCGAACTCCATCATTGATCCCGTTTGATAAAATTCAGATTAAAGGATATAGGATACATATATCCATAACTAATGATCCTTAACTATATAATGTTAAGGGGAACAAATGAATTCATTTCTCGAAGATTAGACCTCGTTTGAATGACGTCTAATAAGTTAATATTCTGAAATTAGTTGCAGTTGGAAACATCTTGGCTAAGTTTAATAGGTTAAACTTATTACGTCCGTTGGTACGGGCTGCTTAATCCAATGATTAAGAAATGAACCAAGTAAGGAAATGTAGCCCTTCGATACGAAGGAGACGATACTTGGCAAACTAATGGACAGTTTAGTCCCTCTTAGTTATATACAACTGCAACGGAAACGAGGATCAAGGGATCAGCGTGGATGCTGAAAATTGCTTAAACTATTAACTCGTGGCTAAGTCACTTGGGCAGGATGTGTATTCTCGATGGGAGGATTCTGCAGGACATTGGCATACGCCAGCTACAGCAAGGTGTCTTCATGAAGACGGGGTCTTCATGACGACACAATGTTGCAGCTGACATATAGCAATGCCCTCCCGAATTAAAACATTTAGAATACATAGGCTGAATGTGTAGATCTTAGCTGGGGTGGAGATAGGGTATGATCTGGTATACGGAGTGACTCCGGAATACTAAAGATAATCAGACACACGGAGTCGTGGGGTAACGACACCGTATGTCTGCGTATCTTTAGTTACCAGGAGTGCCTTCCTATACCCGTTCATATTACTAGTTGGAATTGAAAATTTAAAAACTGAACTTAAACGATGAGGACTGGTAGGAACCAGGAAAGACCATTCTAGATAACAGGTGAAGTGAAGTGAAGGACGTATTCCGTAGATGTGTATCACATCCAGGAATATGATCATGCAAAGCATGTGAAAATATTTGGCCAAAGTAACGCCATTCTGGTTGCGTTGTCCTTATCACTTAATTTAAGATGCAGGATGTCAGATGAATATCAGTAACAGATATTCAGATAGGCTTCTTAAATGGATCACTTCGATAACCGGGGAAGGTTATGAGAACAAGTATATAAAATATACTATGCATAAACAAACATGAAGGATCGGTTGTTGCCGAGTCATGTACATGAAGGATCGGTTGTTGCCGAGTCATGAAATGAAGGATCGTTGAAACTCCGAGCCATGAAAATGGAAGATCGGCAGTTCATCGAGTCATTTACAGCAGCATATAGAATCTGTTATAAGATTGAATGGCATTGAATGTGTGTTCCATATTGTAAATATGTGAACAGGGAACATTCGTTTTAAAAAGAAATTGTATGATCCAAACTGTGTTGTTTGGGCAGAGAACAATTATTAAATCTTGAACGTGTGTTTGAATTTTATAATTCATAACAGAGAACGTTATATAAAAAAAAATAAAAATAAAAAATTTCCCTTGTTCTGGTGTTTTAAATTGGGGATGTTACATCTTGGTATCAGAGCTGAAGGTTGCAGCTCTTGGACCTAATGAGTCCACGTTATTAATAAAGTTTACATTTTCTTATTGAACAGAAAATGGTCAGGACAAGAGGGAATGCTGCGAATAACCCGTTGCAGGGTGGAGAAGCAGCAACTGCCCAAAAGCTGGATGAAATCCTTGCTGCCCTACTTGATACGAGGGATCGTTTGACTGTACTGGAACAACAGTCAATGGGCAATGAAGAGGAGGGGAATGAAGCTGAAATAAATGATCAGCTACCTCCTGTGGACAACATCAACGGAGGGAATCCGGGTGTTGATGATAATAATGTAATTGCTCCTAATCCCCCTGAAAATAAAAGGGCAAGATTAGCAGCTGAACTTACAAATGATATAAAGAGAATAAGTCCTCCAAAGTTTGATGGAACAACTCTTGGGGACGGAGCTGAGAACTGGCTCAGTGAAATGGAGAAATACTTTGCAATAAGAAACTTCTCCGAAGAGACTAAAGCGATATGGGGAGCATATCAGCTTTCTCATGAAGCATCATCCTGGTGGGACAACCGTAAGGTTGAGCTGAATATTGTCGAATCAGACATAACTTGGGATCAATTTAAGGGTTATTTTAGGCAAAGATGGCTGCCTCAACTCTATTTTGATAGGAAAATGACTGAATTTCAGAACTGGTCGCAAGGAAGGCTGTCGGTGACGGAATACTGGGAAGGGTTTACTAAACTCCTTAAGTATGTGCCACAGTACCAAGCTGACGAGAAGTTCAGAATACGGAAATTCATAATGGGATTGAATCCCATCATTGGTGGCGAAGTGGATGTCCACGGCCCAACCACCATGGATGGAGTTGTCGAAAAGGCAATCAGACAGGAACAGAAATTGAGAGCAATATCTGCTCACAGGGAAGAGATAAGGAAGAAGATTCCCAATCTTTCTTCGTCTCTTGCACCAAAAAGGGGACCTTGGAAAAGGTTTGGTGTGAAAAATAAAATTGTTGTTGATAACAACAAGAAACCTGTGATGAACAGACCTGTTAATAGTGTGCGGAACAGCTTTCCAAAAGTTAATGGCATTGGACAGAAGTCCTATGGAAGCCAGAACGATAACTTTAAGGCTGGTAATAAATTTGAACCTAGAAAAGGGCCAGCTGGAGGATGCTTCAACTGTGGAAAGGACCACTATGCGAATCACTGTCCTCTGAAGAAGGATGATCACGGACAGCAGCATAGGATACATGCTGCAGTGTCTAACAGACAAGCTGAAAAGCAAGTGACGCCCATAGAAGTTACGGGTAAGTTATTCGGTAAACCTGTAGTTGTACTTTTTGATACTGGAGCTACAGAATGTTTTATTTCTACTGAACTAGCTATGAAATTAAAAAGAAAGGCTGCAAGAATGGATAAAACATGGACAGTGCATTATGGGAATAATGCTGTCCATACAGTTGAAATGTGCCTTTTTGGGGCAATTCTTGACCTGCCTGGTTTCTCCACCGAAGTTGACTTGTATGTCACTCCTCTAGGATCATATGATATCATTATTGGAGTTAACTGGTTGGCTGAACATAAGGCAAAGGTTGACTGTTATGAAAAACAAATCAGTTGCCTTGATGACCTGCAGAAAGCAGCAATCATTCAAGGTGTAAAACGGGAAGTTGCAGTTAGGAAACTGACGGCTATGCAACTAAAGAGGGCTAAAAACAGAGGCTGCACTTTGTATGCGGTAAAAATGACAGAAAATGAAGAGGAAGATAATGATTTCATGGAAAGATATCCATTGTTGAGGGATTTCCGTGATGTGTTTCCGGAGGAATTGCCGGGTCTTCCGCCCAAACGTGAGTTTGACTTCGCTATAGAGATCAAACCAGGAACGGAACCCATATCTAAGGCACCTTATAGAATGACTACCATTGAGCTGGTAGAACTGAAGGCTCAGTTACAAGAACTTCTGACTAAGGGGCTGATCAGACCGAGCGTCTCACCTTGGGGAGCGCCGGTAATCTTCGTAAAGAAAAAGGATGGCACTTTGAGGTTGTGCATTGATTACAGAATGCTGAACAAGGCAACCATTAAAAATCGATACCCACTTCCAAGAATCGATGATCTGTTTGATCAGATGCGAGGAGCATCAGTCTATTCAAAAATAGATCTGCGGTCAGGGTACCATCAGCTGAGAATAAAAGAGGAAGATATTCATAAAACAGCTTTTAGAACGAGGTATGGGCATTATGAGTTCACGGTGTTGCCTTTTGGGCTGACTAATGCACCTGCCGCCTTCATGAATCTAATGAATAACATTTTTCAAGAATACTTAGACAAGTTTGTGCTTGTATTCTTAGACGACATTCTTATATACTCTAAAAATGTCGAAGAGCACCAAGAACATCTCAGGATAGTGCTGGAAATCTTAAGAAAGAGGAAGTTGTATGGCAAACTGTCCAAATGTTCCTTTTATGATGCAGAGGTGCATTATTTGGGACACGTTATAAGCAAAGACGGGATAGCTGTTGACCCTTCAAAGATCACAGCTATAACTGAGTGGCCTGCGCCTAAGAATGTGCACGAAGTGAGGAGCTTCATGGGCTTGGCTGGATATTATAGAAAGTTCAAGGACTTTTCAAAAATTGCTGCCCCAATCACTTCGTTGCAAAAGAAAGAAAAGAAATTTGTCTGGACAGACAAATGTGAATCTGCCTTTAAAAAGTTAAAGGAGCAGTTAACTACAGCACCTATTTTGACTGTACCTGATCCAAATGGAGATTTTATGGTTGTAACGGACGCCTCAGGAGAAGGCCTTGGAGGTATTCTGTTACAGAATAACCATGTTATCGCTTATGAAAGCAGAAAGCTTAAGTTACATGAACAGAACTATGCTCCACACGATCTTGAGCTCGCTGCCATTGTACATGCACTTCAAATATGGAGGCATTACCTCCTTGGCAAGCCCTTTGAATTAAAAATAGACCATCTGGGGCTGAAGTATATTTTTACTCAGCCAAATCTGAATGCAAGGCAACGAAGATGGTTAGAATTTCTGTCTCAGTATGATTTTGATATAAGCTACATTAAGGGCAAGGAAAATAGAGTAGCAGATGCTCTGAGTCGAAGGAAGCATATCTCTGCTCTTATAACGTTAAGAACTCAATTTAAGGATGAGGTAAAAGATGCCTTGGAATCGGATCCTTATTTCCAGCAAGTCAAATCAGCACTTGCTGCAGACCCGCAGGACAGCAGGTATAAGGGATTTCGTTTTGATAGCGAAGGAGTTCTGAGGTTCGAAAACAGGGTATATGTACCTGTGGCAAATGACTTAAGAGGGAAATTGCTAACTGAATTCCATAATTCACCTTTTTCTGGGCACCCTGGCATTACAAAAATGCTTGCTGATCTTAAGCAGCAATATTTTTGGAAGGGAATGAAAAAGGATGTGGTAGAGTTTGTAACACACTGCTTGGAATGTCAGCGTGTTAAAGCGGAACATATGCACCCTTCTGGATTATTGTATCCCCACAGCATTCCGCAGTACAAGTGGCAAGTGATAACGATGGATTTCGTTCAAGGATTGCCTATGTCAAGAAATAAACATGACATTATCCTGGTTGTAGTCGACAAATTGACCAAAGTGGCACACTTCATTGCTGGTAATTTGAAGGACGATGCACCAGTTTTAGCAAGAAGATTCGTGCATGAAATCTTCAGGTTGCATGGAATACCGGAATTAATCATATCGAACAGAGATCCGAGGATGACATCAAGGTTTTGGCAAACGCTTAATGCAGCCTTGGGAACTAAATTAAACTTCAGTTCTGCATATCATCCAGAAACGGATGGACAGACTGAGAGAGTTAATCAAGTTTTAGAGGACATGCTAAGGATGTATTGCATGGACCAGCAGTATAAATGGGAGGAATACCTTCCGCTGGTAGAATTTGCTTACAATAACACCTATCATGCCTCTTTAAAAATGGCGCCCTTTGAAGCATTGTATGGAAGAAAATGCGAACCCCACACCGGGACAAAGCGTTGGACAGAGAGAGAGGTAATTGGGCCAGAAATCCTTATGGAAATGGAACAGCAAATCAAAATGATTCGGGAACATCTAAAGGAGGCTGCCAATAGGCAGAAGAGCTATGCAGACTTGAAGCGGGTTGACAGGCATTATAAACTTGGAGAGAAGGTCTTTCTTCGGGTGAAGCCGAAAAAGAGCTCCATAACTTTTGGCAAGGCTGCCAAGTTGTCGCCACGTTACGTGGGACCTTTTGAAATTATTGAAATAATCAACCCTGTAGCTTATCGTCTAGCATTGCCTCCTGCTTTGTCTCAAATGCATGATGTTTTTCATATTTCTTTGCTTAAGAAATACGTGATGATTTATCACATGTGCTAAATTGGAATTCCTTGCGCAGTCCAAGACCCGGAATAATCGTGGTTAAGCCCATTCGAGTGTTGGGAACTCGCCAACATTGTACTTGAGAAATCATGAAGTGAACCAATGTAAGGTCCAAAGTGGGACCAGGTTCAAATGAAGAAAGTGCAACTTGGGAGAATCTCAAGAAATGAGATCTACTTTTCCACACTGTTTAATCGAATTTGAAATTCGAGAACTGAAAATTCTACCAAATTTAGACAATTATTAGTCTACTGTACAGTTGTCTTAAAACATTGTTTTTAAGAGAGAATCTGTTTTTGGTATGAACTTATGAAGGAAGGACAATAACTGAACTTTGTCCTAGGAACTCCTTGACTTGTTAATCTGATCATCGGGACGATGATTCTTTAAGGAGGGAAGAATGTAACACTCTGATTTTGTATGTTAACTTGGTAAATGTTTTACATACTGTTATAGCTCTTGGAATGAAAGAAAACATGTTAAGATACGTCTTGATCTTAAGAGAATGTGTTGCTAATTTGGATTCTTGCATACTGTGATTTATTGCATGGGACAGCAAATATTGTACTTGTGTGTTTGCTGATGTGACGACAGATTGTCGTATAATTGCTTGCTCTTGTGCTGATTGACAGCATACCCTGAATCAACTCCATTGATTCAAGTATGCTGAGGTCCTCTTGTGTTTTCTATGTTAATTCACACTTGAACTGGACTAGGATTATTATGAGCGTGCAGCGCCTGATTACAGGTGTGAATAGCTAGCACGAAAATGCCAACGACAGGGGTTCGATTCTTGAACCCTGTACTGTCGAATTCGGGACCTCGTGGGGCGAGAAACGCCTGGACACGGGTGGCCTTGGCCTGTAATCTGAAGGACGGAACGTCCTGCTCTGCGTTAACGTGAATGTTAGTAAGGGGCTGGAAGGAAGTTGTTAGTGTTAGTGGTTAGTGTGAATTAAACCTAAACTAACCCTAAGACCTAACATACATCCTACACTACTATCCTAAGTGGATTTTTAAATTACAAAAAAAAAAAAAAAGGGAAAAAAATAAATCTAAATTCTAAAACCTAAGGTTTAACTAAGACCTAGGTCGAATGAGTTATGTAACCTAAACTAATCCTAAACTAAGGGGTACGCAGACCCTTGGGAAGAAAGGGATAAGGATGGGAAGGAGGCATTCATTGGAATTAAATGAACTGTCCCTTCGTGGACGGCGCCAGTTTTGGCGGGGCAGGTAAGGAATTTAGAGGCATCTATTTTGAAATAGAGCCAAATTCATTTGCTTGGAAAATTTGAAACTTAGAACTCGCCAACCCAAGTGGCGGTGGCGCGGAAAGTGAGGAAAAAGGCAAAGCCTTTAATGCATTAATGGTTTTTGATCCTCGCGACCAGTTCGCCTTGGAAACAGCATGAGGAAAAATTGATTTTCATTTTTGTTGGTTCGAGCCTTTTGTGAAGTTGCTCTGCATTTGGTTTCTTGGTCTGGTTTGGTCGAATCAGCTCTTGGCATTTGACATTTTTGTGGAGATTTGGAGGCTGTTGTTAAGCCTGAAGAAGGAAGGAAGTGTTGGAGAGTTTGTGCTGTCGCTGTGGAAGGAAAAACACGGCAAACAACGTTTTCTTCGAGCTCTGGAAAAGAGGTTTCAGGCATGTTAAGCCCTTCTCTTTAAAATCTTTGCTTTGATTAAATGTTTCATTAAAACAACCCTGCTCTTGGGTTGGGATTGCTTGATTGTTGTTGAGTTGATTTGGAAATGGATTTTGTTGGTTCTTGCTCCTTTTCTTTGGAAAATGATAAAAAGATTTGCTTTTGGTTGCTCGGCCTTGATCTGTCCTTGCTCGAGTCATGTTGGAAATGATTTACAGTATTGGTTGTTGACTGTATAAATGGTTTGAAATGGATATTCCCTTGACTGTTCATGTTGCTCGAAATTGGAATAGGCTGTGCAATCGCTCCTTATAGTGAAATTGTTTCTTTAAGTATAATCTTTTCTTGCTGTCATATTAAGAACTGTCCTTGCATGTAAACAAAAGAGTGAAGTGGAGATACCGCCGTGTATATTTCTATGAATTGGGTTTGTCGACCCTTCTTTGTCTTTTCTTTCGGAAAGGTTAAGAAAATTGTTTCTCCGTTGATGTGTTAAACTGTTTTGTTCTTCTCGATGGATTTACCTCCATGAGGTCTGGTTATGGGTATTTTATGGAAATTTTAATTGGTTATTCTTGTGGAATGGAAGGTAAACTAAATTTACGGTTACTTGAGTTGTTTTTCCATTGAAACTATACGTCCTTTTCTTGATGGACTAAAATAAAAGAAGCATTAGTGTTTGAAATTGTTTCTTATTGAAAGTTTCAAGGATATAGTTCCTTTCCTTCTCCGGGAGTTTTGGGATTTTGGATGGAAGTGGCATTCGGGTTTCTCGTGAGTAATTGAACTCAAACCATAGGAAGTTTAAGCAATAATGTCATTCTTTGTACCTTTTCTTGAGTAGAAACTAAGCGAATACGTATTGGGTATTCGTGAAATAGGAAAAAGGATAACTGTTTTCCTTCTTAAAGTTATCTCTGGATTTCGTTTCTCCTTGTTGAAAGAATAAGGTGGTTTCACTGTGTTATATAAATGCTGGTTGGTCTTTCTTCTTATGCGAACTAAGCTTCTCGACACATTTCCACTTGATTGAATTCTATGCAAAGAATGATTATATTTCTATATACAAAAAAAAATAAATTGGGATCTAATTTGTTTTCGAGTTTTCTCTGCTTCTTGAGCTCTTGTAATTAACACCGTTCGGGTTTGCTCTTATAGAAGTATGGACAGGAATGAATATGAGTTGTTTGGGGTATTGGAATGAACGCATTATTGCCTTGAGAGTTTGTTTTCAATAAGAACGACTGAATGACAGTATACTTATAATGAGTTGTCTTGTTTGAGATGAACACGGATTAGGTGTTTGATTTCGTCTCCATTGAACAAATGGTGTTTCATAGTGGAATTTAAAGAGAATGAATTCTTTTCCTGCCTGCTGTTTTATCCTGATGAAATTCATCGTCATGAGAATAATGGATTGTTGTAAGTAACAAAGATGATGAATAAATGTTATTACGAACGGGAACGCTTACTAGAATTAGATCATTATGTGAATAATTGATTTGCATGATTGAAATACTTATTTTTGTTTTAAGTATGTAGCGAAAGAAATACAATTTTCTTTATTATGGCAATTATATGGTATGTAACCTTATATTGTTGATCTCGGATGTACTTAATGTTGTACTAATATGTTTTGGATCCTTAAAGGAGTCTGATTCCAATGAAGTATGGATATGAATGGTGAATTCTTTCTTGTCTTCGTTTAAAGCTGATTATTTATGAAATTATTCATGCTCCCGGAAAGTGAATTCCGAGTGGATTTTGTAAGTTTCACTCTGAATCAAGTTATTTTGATTTGTCTTTCGTATGGATTTCACTTTGTTAGGACAGATCATGTGGAAAGAAATAGAGATATGAATGAATGTTGTAGAAAAATGATCTTTCTTCTTTCATTCAGTTAGAAATCTGGAATTCGTGAATGATGAATTTTTATAGTGCTTAGATGGGAGCTACTATATGCATTGTTGTTCACTTTCTTGTTTGTACTTGAATGCTTTAAATTTAACATGCTTCATGAACGAAAAGGAAAGTAATGGATTTATATTCAGTTAGTTTCATCCTTTACATTGTTATTAATGAAAGGCGTGGAAAGGATAACTGTATGCTATATAGGCAGCAAACTACTTGTATTCCTAACGTTACAAATATTGTAAATTGCTACTTGCAATGATTATGTGGAAACGGGACAGCAGTCCCTTGGCTGATTGTGATGATATATTTTTCTGATAGTTCAGTTGTTATGCTGATCTCTCCTTTGTGCCTATTTTGAGATTGATGTTTTGCTGTCGTTTCATAAAAGCAGGGTTCTTTTATTGAAACAGTTAGTTGAAGCATCTTATTTTAAGGATAAGTGCTTAATGTGCTCAGTTCATTGAACTGACCCGTGCAATTCATTTTGCAGATGGAATTTGATTAGAATGAAGACGTGGTTGTCTTCTGATGCCTCTTGATTAGATGTAAATTATATTGTAACTGTTGCTTTTATTCCTCTTGAGGAATTGTGAAAGAAGAAAATGTATTCTTCTGTCCATGAGTTGTATGGATGCTTTGTAAAAACTATACCCAATCAGCTGGATTGGCAAATGTACAAATTATGACTTACAATATTGAATACGATTATAAGTGTGATATTTTCAATAATTATATCGATTGATATTGTTGTTTAAATTGGAAATATGATGTTATTTCCTGAGTTGGAATTGTTTCATTATCCTTGGATGGATGTTGAATTGAAACTGATATCTATTCTTACTTAAATACAACTTTTAAGTTGAACAATGCAATTAGTTCATACTTGGGTAAAGATGAATTTTTAATTGACATTAAAAAGGATTAAGAAGAATATGATTTCATAATCAGAGGGTATTCAGGATTAGCTTAGGAGCTAAGGAATATCAATTTAAATTTGGAGTATTCGAACTTCGTTTTCGAACTCCATCATTGATCCCGTTTGATAAAATTCAGATTAAAGGATATAGGATACATATATCCATAACTAATGATCCTTAACTATATAATGTTAAGGGGAACAAATGAATTCATTTCTCGAAGATTAGACCTCGTTTGAATGACGTCTAATAAGTTAATATTCTGAAATTAGTTGCAGTTGGAAACATCTTGGCTAAGTTTAATAGGTTAAACTTATTACGTCCGTTGGTACGGGCTGCTTAATCCAATGATTAAGAAATGAACCAAGTAAGGAAATGTAGCCCTTCGATACGAAGGAGACGATACTTGGCAAACTAATGGACAGTTTAGTCCCTCTTAGTTATATACAACTGCAACGGAAACGAGGATCAAGGGATCGGCGTGGATGCTTGAAAATTGCTTAAACTATTAACTCGTGGCTAAGTCACTTGGGCGGATGTGTATTCTCGATGGGAGGATTCTCAGACATTGGCATACGCCATACTACAAAGAAGGTGTCTTCATGAAGACGGGGTCTTCATGACGACACAATGTTGCAGCTGACATATAGCAATGCCCTCCCGAATTAAAACATTTAGAATACATAGGCTGAATGTGTAGATCTTAGCTGGGGTGGAGATAGGGTATGATCTGGTATACGGAGTGACTCCGGAATACTAAAGATAATCAGACACACGGAGTCATGGGGTAACGACACCGTATGTCTGCGTATCTTTAGTTACCAGGAGTGCCTTCCTATACCCGTTCATATTACTAGCTGGAATTGAAAATTTAAAAATTGAACTTAAACGATGAGGACTGGTAGGAACCAGGAAAGACCATTCTAGATAACAGGTGAAGTGAAGTGAAGGACGTATTCCGTAGATGTGTATCACATCCAGGAATATGATCATGCAAAGCATGTGAAAATCTTTGGCCAAAGTATCGCAATTGCTGGTTGCGTTGTCCTTATCACTTAATTTAAGATGCAGGATGTCAGATGAATATCAGTAACAGATATTCAGATAGGCTTCTTAAATGGATCACTTCGATAACCGGGGAAGGTTATGAGAACAAGTATATAAAATATACTATGCATAAACAAACATGAAGGATCGGTTGTTGCCGAGTCATGTACATGAAGGATCGGTTGTTGCCGAGTCATGAAATGAAGGATCGTTGAAACTCCGAGCCATGAAAATGGAAGGATCGGCAGTTCATCGAGTCATTTACAGCAGCATATAGAATCTGTTATAAGATTGAATGGCATTGAATGTGTGTTCCATATTGTAAATATGTGAACAGGGAACATTCGTTTTAAAAAGAAATTGTATGATCCAAACTGTGTTGTTTGGGCAGAGAACAATTATTAAATCTTGAACGTGTGTTTGAATTTTATAATTCATAACAGAGAACGTTATATAAAAAAAAAAAAAAAAAAATTTCCCTTGTTCTGGTGTTTTAAATTGAGGATGTTAAGGTGAGCTACGGATGAGCTCAAGGTGAGTTGGCAAGGTGAGCTCCTCGGTGAGATGAACGTGAGCTGATAGGTGAGCTCTATACAAGTTAGCAAGGCAGTTATCGGGCGAGCTCCCATGCAAATTTTTTGTGAACTCCTACGTGAGCTAGCAAGTGAGCTCCCAGTGAGTTTTGTGAGAGCTATTAGGTGAGCTCTGGGCGAGCTCAAGGTGAGCTAGTAAGGTGAGCTATCGAGACAAGCTCATAGGTAAGATTTTAGGCAAGCTCAATTCAATATGCTTGAAAAACTCCTAGGTGATCTCAAAGGTGATCTTGTCAGCAATCTCTTAGGTGAGCTTACATGCGACCTACTAGATGATCTCAAGGTGAGATCAAGGTGATTTGATAAGGTGTGCTCAAGGTGAGTTGGAAAGGTGAGTACATTAGGTGAGCTCCCATGTGAGTTCCTAGGTGAGTTACTTGACCTATTCCCGAGGTGATCTCAACTCTAGCTTATCTACAAGCTCAAAGAATAGCTCTAAGCGAGCTACTCATTGAGCTATTTTTTGAGCTCCTAGGTGAGCTACTTGGTGATCTCCTAAGTGAGCTGACTTGGCGAGCTCCTAGGTGAGGACCCCAAATGAGCTACCCGGTAAGCTCACAAGTGAGCTCAAGTCAACCTACTCGGTAAGCTTCTCGATGAGCTCCCAGGTGAGCTATTAGGTGAGCTACTCGGCGAAATATGAGGTGAGCTACCGAGACTAGCTCAAAGTGAGCTCAAGGGTGATCTCCTCAACAAGATGGCAAAGGTGAGTTCATAGGTGAACTCCCATGTGAGTTGGTAAGAAAGCTATCGAGTGAGCTCCCATGTGAGTTTTGGGTGAGCTGCTTGATGAACTTTGAGGTTAGCTACCATACGATCTCAAGGTGAGATGGCAAGGTTAGCTCCTCATCGAGCTAGCAAGGGTGAGATGATAGGTGAGCTCCCATGCAAGGTGGTAAGGAGAGCTAGCAAGATGAACTCCCGGTGAGTTTACGGGGCAAGCCTGCTGAGCTTTGACAAGCTCTGGGTGAGATGCTTGCGAGATCTCGAGATGAGATCCTAGGTGAGCTTACATGTAAGCTACTTGAGATGAGCTCAAGGTGAGTTGAAAATGTGAGCTCAAGGTGAGTTGGAAAGGTGATATTAAGGTGAGTTGACAAGGCGAGCTATCGGGAAAGCTCCTAGGTGAGTTCTATGTGAGTTACTTGATGAGCTCTCCGGTGAGCTCAACTCGAGGTGATCGGTGAGCTCCCGAAGAGCTCCCAATTGAGCTACTTGGTGAGATGTTCGGTGAGCTCTCGAGTGAGCTTCTAGGTGAGCACCCAAGTAAGATACTTGGCAAGCTCCTAGGCTGAGGTCCCAGTGAGCTACTTGGTGAGATCATAAGTGAGCTCAAGTAAAGCTACTCAAATCGCCAGCTACTCCATGATCTCCCTGGTGAGCTCTCGGGTGAGCTACTTGGCAAGATGTTTGAAGAAATCGAGGTGAGCTACGAGATGAGCTCAAGACAAGTTGGAAAGGTGAGCTGATAGGTGAGCTCCCATGTGAGTTTTTAGGTGAACTACTTGACAAGCTCCTGAGATGAGGTTTGATTTCCCAGGTGAGTTAGTCAATGAGCTCCCGGTGAGCTCAACTTGAGCTTATCGGTGAACTCCCGTAAGACCTCTCGGGTGAGCTACTTAGTGAGCTATTCGGTGAGCTCCTCGGGAGAGTTGCTAAGTGGTCTCCCAAGTGAGCTACTTGCCAAGCTCCCAGGTGAGGTCCCCGGTGAGCTGCTCGGTGAGCTCACAAGTGATCTCACAAGTGAGCTCAAGTCATATTTCTCAACGAGATACTTGGTGAGCTCCCAGTGAGCTATTTGAAAAAAATCTTAGGTGAGCTACAGACGAGCTCAAGGTGAGTTGACAAGGTGAGCTCCTCGGTGAGCTTAAGGTGAGTGGGCAAGGTGAGTTGACAGACAAGTTCCCATGTGATTTTTCAATGTGATCTATCGGTGTGAGATCCTACATGATTTTTAGGTGAACTACTTATTGAGTTCTCAAGTGAGCTCAAGTCGAGGTGCTCGGTGAGCTCAAGGAGAGATGGCAAGCTGAGCTATCAAGAAAGCTCCCGGGTGAGTTTCTAGGAAGCTCAAGTCAAGTTACTTGACGAGATCGTAGGTGAGCTATTTTTCAAGCTCCCAACTAAGCTCCTAGGTGAGCTACTCGGTGAGCTCCCGAGTGAGCTCAAATGTGAGCTTATCGATAATCTCGAGGTGAGATTACATACGAGCTACGAGATGAGCTCAAGGAAAGTTAGTAAGGCAAGCTCAAGGTAAGTTAGCAATGTGAGCTCAAGGCAAGTTGGCAAGGTGAGTTGTCAAGTGAGCTACTAGGTAAGTTCCCAAGTGAGTTACTCGATGAGCTCCCGATCGAGCTCAACTCAAGCTAATCATCAAGCTCCCAAAATATATCCCTAGTGAGCTACTTTGTGAGCTGCTAGGTGAGCTCCCAAGTGAGCTACTTGGCGAGTTCCCAAGCGAGCTACTTGGTGAGCTCTAAGGTGAGGTCCCTGAAAGCTACTCAATGAGATCACAAGTGAGCTCACAAGTGATCTCACATCAACCTACTTGATGACCTACTCGTGAGATCTCGGGTGAGCTATTACATGAGCTCCCGAAAGCTCCCAGGGTGAGCTACTTTGTAAGCTACTCAAAAAAATCAGAGGTGAGCTATCGAGATGAGATCAAGGTGAGTTGGCAAGGTGGAATCCTTAGTGAGCTTAATGCAAGATGATAGGTGAGATCCTATATGATTTGGTTGGTGAGCTACTTGATGAGCTCAAGTCGAGCTGCTGTCGGTGAGCTCTGGGTGAGCTTAAGACGGCGACAAGGTGAGCTCCTGTGAGTTTCCATGTAAGCTCAAGTCAAGCTACTCAATGAGCACCTAGGTGAGCTACTTAAAAGCTCCCGTGATGAAATCCTAGGTGAGCTACTTGGTGAGCCTTTAGGAAAGGTCAAAGGCGGAGCTTATCGGTAATGTATGAGGTGAGCTTATATGTAAGCTACTAGTTGACCTCAAGGTGAGTTGGCAAGGCAAGCTATCAGGTGAGCTTCCAGGTGAGTTCCTAGGTGAGTTACTTGACAAGCTCTTAGGTGATCTCAACTTGAGCTGATCAGTGAGCTCCAAAAAGAGCTCCTAGGTGAGCTACTTGGTGACCTATTTGGTGAGCTCCTAGGTGAGTTGCTAGGTGAGCTCCCAAATGATCTACTTGGCAATCTCCCAGGTGAGGTCCCTGGTGAGCTCACAAGTGAGTTGTTAGGTGAGCTCCTATGCAAGCTATTAGGTGAGCTCCTCAGTGAGCTAGAAAGGTGAGATGATAGGTGAGCTCTAATGTGAGTTAGCAAGTGAGCTAGCAAGGTCAGCTCCCATGTGAGTTTCTAGGTAAGCTCAAGTTAAACTACTCGACAAGCTCCCGGGTGAGATGCTTGGTTAGATCTTAGGTGAGCTCTAGCTGAGCTTACATGTGAGCTATTAGATGAGCTCAAGGTGAGTTGGCGAAGGCAAGCTCAAGGTGAGTTGAAAAGGTGAGCTCAAGGTGAGTTGGAAATGCGAGCTCAAGGTGAGTTGACAAGGTGAGCTATGGTGAGATCCAGGTGAATTCTTAGGTGAGTTACTCGAGCTGATCGGTGAGATCCCGGTGAAGAGCTCCCATCCGAGCTACTCTACAAGATGTTCGGTGAGCTCCCAGGTGAATGCTAGGTGAGTACCTAAGTAAGCTACTTGGTGAGCTCCTAAGCAAGGTCCCATGAAGTTGCTTGCAGTGAGCTCACAAGTGAGCTCAAGTCAAACTACTCGGTGAGCTGCTCAATGAGATCCCAAGTGAGTTGTTAGGTGAGATCCCAGTGAGATAGTAAGATAACTTGATGAACTCAAGGCAAGCTACCGGATGAGCTTAAGGAAAGTTGTCAAGGTGAGCTCCTCAATGAGCTCAAGGTGAGCTAGTAATGTGAGCTGATAGGCAATCTCCCATACGATTTTTAGGTGAGCAAGTTTGATGAGATCTTAGATGAGCTATGAGTTCCCAGGTCGGTTACTCAACTAGCTCCTTGAAAAACTTAACTCGAGCTTATCGATGAACTCCTAGAAGACCTCCCAGGTGAGCTACTTGCACGAGGCTGCGGTGAGCTCAAAGGTGAGTTGATAGGTGAGCTACCAAGAAAGCTACTGCTGAGCTCCCGGGAGAGGTCCTCGTAAGCTACTCGGTGAGCTCAAAATTTATCTCACAAGTGAGCTCAAGTCATCTTACTCGACAAAATCCAAGGTGAGCTACCAAATGAGCTCAAGGTGAGTTGGCAAGGTGAGATGGTAAAGCAAGCTGATAGGCAAGCTCCCGTGTGAGTTGTCGGGTGAGCTATTAGGTGAGATCTTATGTGAGTAATCAAGTGAGCTACTTGAAAGTCAAGGTGCTCGATGAGATTAAGTCGAGTTGATCGACAAGCTCTGGGTGAGTTATTTTCGAGATCCCAACGAGCTCCTAGGTGAGCTACTCGGTGAGCTCCATGCGAGCTCAAAGGTGAGTTTCTCAGTAATCTCTAAGGTGAGCTTACATGAAAGCTAGCATATGAGCTCAAGGTGAGTTGAAAAGGCAAGCTCAAGGCAGTTGGTAAGGCAATCTTGAGGTAAGTTTGCAAGGTAAGATGTCACGTGATCTCGCAAGCAAGTTCCCAAGTGAGTTACTCGATGAGCTCCTAGGTGAACTCAATTTGAGCTGATCATCAAGCTTTTTTTTGAGAAGAGCTCCCTAGTGAGCTAATTTTTGATTTGTTTGGTGAGCTCCCATACAAGCTACTAGTTGAGCTTCCAAGTGAGCTACTTTGTGAGCTCCTACGCGAGGTCCCGGTGAGCTGCTCGGCAAGCTCACAAGCAAGCTCAAGTTAACCAACTCGACGAACTTCTCGGTGAGCTCCCGGTGAGCTATTAGGAGAGCTCCTAAGTAAGCTACTTGGGGTGTTATTCGATGAAGTCCGAGGTGAGCTACCGAGACAAGGTCCTAGGAGAGTAGTTTCCAAGCTCCCAGCCAAGCTCTTAGGTGAGCTGCTCGGCTTAGCTCTAGGTGAGCTCAACTCGTGGGATTTTGTAAATCTCCGAGGTGAGCTTACATGCGAGCTACTAGATGAGCTCAAGGTGAGTTGTAAGGTAAGCTCAAGGAGTTGGTAAGGTGAGTTTTCGGAGTAAGCTCTGGCAAGTTCCCAGTGAGTTACTCGGCGAGCTCCCGGTGAGCTCAACTCGAGCTGATTGGTGAGCTCTAGAAGAGCTCTTAGGTGAGCTACTCGGAAAGCTATTAGTTGAGCTCCCAAGTGAGATGTTAGGTGAGATCCCGATGAGATACTTGGTGAGCTACTCGAATGAACTCGAAGGTGAGCTACGGAGCGAGCTCCAGGTGAGTTGGTAAGGTGAGCTGCTCAGTGAGCTTAAGGGGAGCTGGCAAGGTGAGTTGATAGGTGAGCTCCCATGTGATTTTTAGGGTGAGTTGCTTGACGAGCTCCTAGGTGAGCTCAAGTCAAGTTGCTTCAGTGAGCTCTTGGGTGAGCTTAAGGTGAATTATCAAATTGAGATATCGGTGAGTTCCTGGTGAGTTTCTAGGTAAGCTCAAGTGGAGCTACTTGATGAGCTCCCAGGTGAGCTAGTTGTCAAGCTCTCAACCAAGCTCCTAGGTGAGCTACTCAATTAGCTCCCAGTGAGCTTAAAGGTAAGCTTGTTTGTAATATCCGAGGTGAGATTACATGCGAGCTACCAGATGAGCTCAAAGTGAGTTGGAAAGGCAAGCTCAAATCGAGTTGGCAAGGTAAGATCAAGGAGAGTAGGTAAGGTGAGCTCCTAGTTGAGTTCCTAGGTGAGTTACGTAACAAGCTCCTAGGTGAGCTCAACTTGAGGTTGGTCAGTGAGCTCCTGACAAGAGCTTCCATGTGAGCTACTTGGTGAACTATTTGGTGAGATCCCGGATGAGCTGCTTAGGTGAGCTCCCAGTGAACTACTTGGTGACCTCTAGGTGAGGTCCCCAAGAGGCTGCTAAGAAAGCTCACAACCAAGAGCTCAAGTCAACCTAATCGGAGAGATGCTCAAAGGTGAGTTCTTACGTGAGCTCCCGGGTGAGCTATTAGTCTAATTCAAGGTGAGCTACTTAATGTGTTGGAAATGTAAGGCACGTGAGCTCCCATGCACATTTTTGGGTGAACTACTTGACGAGATCGTGGGTAAGCTTAAGTCAACCTACTTGGTGAGCTAATCTGTGAGCTCCTAGGTGAGCTATTAGGAAAGCTCCTAAGTGAGCTACTTGGTGAGCTACTCGACGAACTCTAAGGTGAGCTAACGATGAGCTCAACATGAGTTGATAAGGTGAGTTCCTTAGTGAGCTTAAGGAGCCGACAAGGAAAGTTGATAAGCGAGCTCCCATGTGAGTTTTGACACGAGATGCTGACGAGATCCCTGGTGAGATTCTTGATGAGCTCCCAAATGAGCTCAAGTTGAGCTAAATGGTGAGCTCCTATGTGAGCTCAAGGCAAGGCTATAAGGTGAGCTGCATCGGTGAGCTCCTAGGTAAGTTTTTGGGTAAGGTCAAGTCGAGCTAGTCAAAAATCTCCCAGTGAGATCAAGGTGAGCCAATTGGCGAGTGAGTTCAAGGTGAGTTAGCAAGGTGAGCTATTAGGTGAGCTCCTGGTGAGTTCCTGTGTCAATTACTCAACGAGCTCCTCGGTGAGCTCAACTCGAGCTGATTGGTGAGCTCTCATAAAGAGCTCCATGCGAGCTACTAGGTAAGTTACCAAGTGAGCTACTTGGCGAGATCCCGCGAGGTCCCTTGAAGCTGCTCGATGAGTTCACAAGTGAGCCTGGGAAGCTTTGGTGAGCTCTTAAGTGAGCTCCAGCAAGTTTGTTAAGTGAGCTCTCTAGGGAGATGTTAGGCAAGCTCCTAGGTGAGCTAATTAGAGAGATGCTTTAAAAACTCCAAGGTGAGATACCTTCTAAGTTTAAGGTGAGTTGGTAAGGTGATCTCCTCAGTGTGCTCAAGGTGAGTTAGTAAGGTGAGCTAATAGGAAAGCTCCCATGTGAGTTGGCAAGGAGAGTTGGCAGGTGATCTCCCATGTGAGTTTTTGGGTGAGCTACTTGATGATCTCTGAGTGATCTCAAGTAGAGCTACTCGGTGAGCTCCTAGGAAATCTCAAGGTGAGCTGACAAGGTGAGCTATCAGTGAGCTCCTAGGTGAGTTTCGGTAGCTCTGCTTGAGCCGCTCAATGAATTCCTAGGTGAGCTGATTTGAGCTCTAGTTGAGCTCTTAGGTGAGCTACTCGGTAAGCTCCTAGGTGAGCTCAAAGGTGAACTTATCGAGTAATCTCTAAGGTTAGCTTACATACGAGCTACTTATGAGCTCAAGATGAGTTGGCAAGTGTGAGCTCAAGGCAAGTTGGTAAGGAAAGCTTAAGGTGAATTGGAAAGGTGAGTGTCGAGTGAGCTCCCAAGTGAGTTCCTAAGTGAGTTACTCGATGAGCTCTTGGGTGAGCTCAACTTGATCGACTCGATAAGCTCCGAGAAGATCTCCTAGGTGAGCTACTTGGTGAACTATTTGGTGAGCTCAATGTGAACTGGCAGGTGAGCTATTTGGTGAGATCTGAGGTGAGGTCCCCTGGTGAGCTTCTCGGTGAGCTCACATGTGAGCTCATATCAACCTACTCAAGTAAGTTTTTAGTGAGTTCCTGGGAGTAAGATCCCAAGTGACCTATTAGAAATCTCCTAGGCAAGATAAATGGTGAGCTACTCAATGATATCCCGAGGTGAGATACGAGATGAGCTCAAGGAAAGTTGGCAAGGTGAGCTCCTCAAGCTCAAGGTGAGTTGGAAAGGTGAGTGATAGGTGAGTTCCTGTGAGTTGTCGGGTGAGCTATAAAGAGAGATCCTATGCAAGTTTTCGAGTGAGCTACTTGATGAGCTCTTAGGTGAGCTCAAGTCGAGCTACTCAATAAGCTCTTGGGTGAGCTGGTAAGGCAAGCTGTTAGGCAAGATCCCGGTGAAATTTTCAAGGGAAGCTCATGTCAAGTTTCTCGGCGAGCTCTTGGGTGAGCTGTCTTGTGAGCTCTCAGCTGAGCTCCTAGGTGAGCTGCTCGGTGAGCTCCCAAGTGAGCTCAAAGGTGAGCTTGTCGATGTCTATGAGGTGAGCTTAAAAACAAACTACTAAATGAGCTAAAGGTGAGTTCACAAGGTGAGCTCAAGGAAATTTCAAGGCAAGCTCAAGGCAAGTTGGCAAGGAAAGCTGTCAGGTGAGCTCCCAGGAAAATTCCTAGGTGAGTTACTCGGCGAGCTCTCGGGTGAGCTCATCTCGAGCTGATCATCGAGATCCCGTGAAGAGATCCTTGTGAGCTACTTTATGAGTTGTTTAACATGTAGACATAAAATTTGGGTCTTACGACACCCTATGCCCTGCATCTCATCTCATGAACCTAACCCTACCTCACCACCTAAACCTTACACACTTACTTATTTATTAATTACCTTATAATTAATAAATCCACATCTCCAACCCTATCACCTCACCTCGCCACCTCACCATGACCTAGCCTAACCCTAAACTAACCTAATTAAGACCTATAACTTGGTGCAAACCCACACCCATGACTCATCACCCTCACCCACACCAAAATGAACCTAATAATGACTTGACCAAGCCCACAACCGACCCTTCTCGGAGAAAAGGAGGAGAAAGTTGGCTATTTTACTAAAAATAGCAAACTTTGACCTAAGCGACATCGGTCCCTATGTGACCGGCATCGGTTAGGTAACTACCATCTCGGCTTCTCTATAAATGACCTCCCCCAACCAAAAACAAAGGGATCTGAAATTCATTTGCAAGAGAGAGATAAGTGAGAAAGAGAGAAAAAAGGTTACAGAGAGGAGTATTGAGCCCAAGAATGTAACTGAGCAACTAGATCACTGTCACACTCATCCAAACATTGGGAGAGTCAGAGGATAGCTTCATCTGCTCACTTCTAATTGCTGGATCATCCCAACTGAGCCTTTCCTTCACCACTACATTCCTTGACCGGATCCGCATCAAAAACTAGTAAGTAGTCTCTTTTGTTACCTTGTATGCTTCTAGACACTACTTTGTGAACTTTTGATTCATAAGTGATCATAAGCTTACTCCTGGATCTACCACCCGGCAGCACCCTACACCTAACCTTCATTCATCCATCTCTATATTTCCCCAAAGACAGCTTTCTCACTCTCTGAGTCTTCTCTATCGCCCTACTACTCCCCTCAACCATCTATCAACCTTCTGAACCCCATAACCACCTTACAACCAACCTCCATTTAAAAGCCCTAAATCACTACCCTACCGATATCATTCATCCCCCTCTAGGTATCGGTTTTATAACCTAGATCGGGTTATCCAGTGACCGGCATCGATCACTTTGATGACATACCAAAAACCAACCTTTCACCTATTTACCTCAAAAAATATCATATCCAGGTATCGGCTTGTCTATCCTCAGTAACTTGATCTTAACATATCGAATAACTAGTGACCAAACAAGCACAACATGATATTTTATTATTGGTAGTTTAGTCTCTATTGATTTTAGTAACGAGGTACCTAAATTAGGATTTCACAATTGCTTCTTTATTATCATTTGCATTAATTGGTATAAAAATGGAACCACCACCTTCAAAGGAAGTCTAATAGTTCCCGGCCCAAGGTAGTTCCCTCACTTAGTAATTAATGAAAATCTAGTGGTCTTACGCATTCTTATTTATAGGTAGTCCTTCCCAGAAAAAAATGAGCTCTTCACAATCACCCGATCTCTCTATAGTACGTGAACACCTTCCCAACACTCAATAGGTATTCCTCTTAGCCCTAACCCTTATCTATTTCTCAAGAGAATGAAAAGATAGAAGTAACTCTATTATGGAACAAAATTCTATGCAAACATATATGCGAGCTCCCAGGTGAGCTACTAGGTGAGCTCCCAAGTTAGCTACTTGGAGAGATCCCGTGTGAGGTCCCTAGCGAGCTGCTCGGTGAGCTCACAACTCAGCCAAGTTAACCTACTTGATGAGCTTCTCAAGTCGAGCTCCTAGGTGAGCTTCCCAGATGAGCTACTTTCAGGAGATGCTTGAAAACTTAGAGGTGAGCTACTACGGATGATCTCAAGGTGAGTTGGAAAGGTTAGCTCCTTAGAGAGCTCAAAGGTGAGCTAATAGGAAAGCTCCTATGTGAGTTTTCAATTGAGCTACTTGACAAGCTCCCTTTAGTGAGTCAAGTCAAGCTGCTTGCCAAGCTCCTCTCGGGTGAGCTCAAGGTGAGCCGGGAAGGTGAGCTTATTAGGGTGAGCTCCTGTGATTTTCCGTGAAGCTCAAGCTTCGAGCCTCTCGATGAGCTCCTAGGAAAACTAATTGTTGAGCTTCCATTTGAGCTCCCAGGTGAGCTCCTAGGTGATTTCAAAGGTGAGCTTGTCAAGAATCTCCTCCGAGGTGAGCTTACATGCAAGGTACCGATGAGCTCGAAGGTGAGTTAGCAAGGTGAGCTCAAGGTGTAAGTTTACAGTTAGCTCAAGGAAACTCCGTAAGGTGAGCTATTAGGTGAGCTCAGGTGCAAGTTCCTAGGTGAGTTACTCAATGAGATCCTAGGTGATCTCAAGTTGAGATGATCATCGAGCTCCTAAGAGCTCCTGGTGAGCCACTTTGAGAGCTATTCAATGACCTCTTAGGTGAGTTACAGGTGAGCTCCCAAGTGAGCTACTTGTCCAAATCCTGGAGGAAAGGTTCCTAATAAGCTTCTTGGTGAGCCTACAAGCGAGTTCAAGTCAACCCACTCCGATGAGCTACTCGCTGAGCTCCCGCAAGATCCAAGTGATCTCCCAAGTGAGTTACTTGGTGAGCTACTTGATGAACACAGAGGTGAGCTACATGAAAAGCTCCCATATGAGTTTTTAGGAAAGCCTGTTGAGTTACTCGAGGACCTCCTAGGTGAGCTAGCAAGGTGAACAACAGGTGAGCTCCCATGTGAGTTGGTAAGGAAAGTTGTCAAGTGAGTTCCTACGTGAGTTTTGGGTGAGCTACTTGTAAAGCTCAATTCAAGCTACTCAGTGAGCTCCCGGATGAGGTTAAGGAAAGCTAGCAAGGTGACATGTTACGTGAGCTCCCTGGTGAGTTTCCATGTAAGCTCAAGCCTGGCTACTCACTGCGAGGACCTAGGGAGCCACTTATTGAGATGTCAGCTAAGCTCCTAAGTGAGCTACTTGGTGGGATCTTAGGTGAGCTCAAAGGTGAGATTGTCAGCAATGTCTAAGGTGAGCTTATATGTGAGCTACTAGATGAGCTTAAGGCGAGTTGGCAAGGCAAGTTGTCAGGCAGGCTCTCGGGTGAGTTCCTAGGTGAGTTATTTGATAAACTCTCTGGTGAGCTCAACTCAAGCTGATGGAAGAGCTTGTAAAAAGGTCCTGGTGAGCTACTTGAACGAGCTATTCAGGCTGACCTCCTAGGTGAGTTTCTAGGTGAGCTCCTGCGAGCTACTTGGTGAGCTCCCGTGTGAGGTCTCCATGAGCTCATAAGTGAGCTCCTAGGCGCAGCTACTCCACGAACTTCAAGGTGATATACTAGATGAGCTCAAGGTGAGTCAGCAAGGTGAGCTCCTCAATGAGCTGCTGAGCTTGCAAGGCAAGCTCCCATGTGATTTTTTAGGTGAGCTACTAGATGAACTCCAAGATGAGATGTGAGTTCCTAGCTGAGTTACTCGACTAGCTCCTAGGTGAGATCAACTTGAGATGATTGGAGAGCTCCCAAAAGAGGTCCTAGTTCGAGCTTACTGACAAGTTATTTGGTGATATTTTAGGTGATCTACTGGTGAGCTCCCAAGTGAGCTACTTTCTAAGCTCCCATACGAGGTCCCTGGATAGCTATTTAGTGAGCTCACAAGCAAGCTCAAGTCAACCTACTTCATGAGCTACTTGGTGAGATCCCAGTGAGTCTGTTAGGGAGAGCTCTGTGAGCTACTGGTTGCTAAGCTACTCGATGAACTCTAGGGTGAGCTACCAAACAAGCTCAAGGTGAGTCGGGAAGGTGATCTCTAAGCGGTGCTCTAAGGTGGAGCTTAGCGAGCGAGGTGAACTCCCATGTGAGTTTCGGTAAGCTATCAGTGAGCTCCCATGTGAGTTTTCTTTTGGGTGAGATACTTAACGAGTTCCTAGGTGAGCTCAAGTTGAGCTACTCAACAATCTCCAGTGAGCTCAAGGTGAGTCGTAAGGTGAGTCGTCAAAGATCTCTTAGGTGATTTTTCGGGAAAGCTCAAGTTAGATACTCGAGGAGATCTTAATGAGCTACTTAATGAGCTCCCATTAGAGGTCCTAGGTGAGATACTCGGAGTTAGCTCTCTCATGCAAGCTTAAAGGAAATCTTGTTAGAAATATCTAAGGTGAGCTTACATGTGAGCTACTAGATGAGCTTAAGGTGAGCTGGCAAGGTGAGCTTAAGAGTAGTTCATAAGGTGAGTCGTTAGGTGAGTTACTCGACAAGCTCCCGAGCATGAGCTCAACTGCAAGCTAATCGGTGAGCTCAAAGGATGAGCTACTTATCGAGCTTGGCTTCACGAGCTCAAGGTGAGCTTCAGGTGAGCTACCAAGTGAGTTACTTGGGTAACTCCTAGGTGAGGTCCCCCGGTGAGCTACTCCTACTGTAAGCTCAAGTCAATCTACTCGGTGAGCCGATCGATGAAATCTGAGGTGAGATACTAGATGAGCTCAAGGAGGTGAGGTCAAAGGTGAGCTCTCAAAGATGCTTAAGGTGAGCTACCAAGGTGGGAGCTGATAGGTGAGCTCCCATATGAGTTTTTGGGTGAGGTATCTACGGGTGAGCTCCCATGTGAGTTTCTAGGTGAGCAATTAGGCGAAGCTCTATGCCAAGTTTTAAGGTGAGCTGATGACAAACTCTTAGAGAGCTCAATTCGAGCTGCTCGGTGAGCTCCTAGGTGAGATTAAGGTGAGCTATCGGTGAGCTCCCTAGTGAGATTCCGGTAAGCTCAGGCGAATTCCCTAGAGATACTTGACGAGCTCCTAGGTGAGCTACTTTCCGATCTCCCACCACCTCTTAGGTGAGTTTCTCAAGAGCTCCAAAGTGAGCTAAAAGGTGAGATTATATGTAATCTCTAAGGTGAGCTTACATGCAAGCTACTAGATGAGCTCAAGGTGAGTTAGTAAGGGTGAGTTGTTAGTCACAGCGAGCTCCCGTGAGTTCCTAGGTGAGTTACTCGACGAGATCCCAAGTGAGCTCAACTTGAGATGATTGGTGAGATCTAGAAGAGCTCCCAAGTGAGATACTGTGACCTCCTGAGTGAGCTACTGGTGGAGGTCCGAGGTGAGGGTGAGTCCCCAAAGTGCGAGCTCACAAGTGAGCTCAAGTCAACTTACTCAAAGACCTTTTAGGTGAGTGTTAGGTGAGTTCCTAGGTGAAGTGTTAGTCGAGTTCCCAAGTGAACTGCTTGGTGAACTACTTGATGAACCTGAGATAGCGGAGCTGATTGGGAGCTCCCATGTGAGTTGGGTAAGGTAACTATCAAGTGAGCTCCCATGCACATTTTTGGGTGAGCTGTTTGATGAGCTCCCGAGTGAGCTCAAGTCGAGCTACCGAGTAAGATCTGGGTGTGCTCTGAGGTGAGCTTGTAAGGTGAGTCATTGCGTGAGCTCCTGTGAGTTTCCGTGAATGCTTAAGTTGAGCTACTTGATGAGCTCCTGGGTGAGTTACTTTGCTTAAGCTCCCACCGAGTTCTCCTAGGTGAGCTCCTAGGTGAGCTCAAAGGTAGGCTTGTCAGCAATCTCCAAGGTGAGATTTTATATGAGCTACCACATGATATCAAGGTGAGCTCTGAGGTGAGTTGACAAGGTGAGATGTTAGGAAATCTCCTAGGTGAGTTCCTAGGTGAGTTACTTAAAGATCTCCCAGTGACCTCAACTCGAGAGTTAATTAGTGAGCTCCCGTAAGATCTCCCAGTGAGCTTATTGGCATGCAATCTTCCGGTGAGCTTACATGTGAGCTACCAAATTAGCTCAAGGCAAGTTGGTAAGGTGAGCTTAAGGTGAGTTGGCAAGGTCAGCTGAAGGTGAGTGGGAAAGGTGAGCTTTTAGGCAAGCTCCAAGGTGAGTACCTAGGTGAGTTACTGGATCAGATTCTCGGTGAGCTCACAAGAAACCTCAAGTCAACCTACTCGAGAGCTACTTGGTGATCTCCCGTATGAGCTATCGAATGATGAGCTACATGGTGAGCTACTAAACAAACTCGAGGCGAGCTACTGATGAGCTCAATTCGAAAGTTAGCAAGGTGAACTCCTTAGTGAGCTTAAGGTTAGCTGGGAAGCCAAGCCGATAGGTGAGCTCCTATATGAGTCAGGCAAGGAAAGATTTCAAGTGAGCTCCCAGATTTTTCGAGTGAGCTACTTGATGAGCTCTTTATCAAGCTCCAAGTCAAGATTCTTGGAGAGCTCAAGGTGAGTTGGTAAGGTGAGATGTCATGTGAGCTTTTAGGTAAGTATTCCGGGGCAAGCTTAACTCACCTTTCTCGATGAGATCTTGGGAAGAGCTACTTACCAAGCTCCTAGCTGAGATCCTAGGTGAGTCGCCGCTGAGCTCCTATGTGAGCTCAAAGGTGAGCTTGTCAAAGAATCTTTGAGGTGAGCTTACATGTGAGCTACCGAGATGAGCTCAAGGTGTGTTGGCAAGGTGAGGTCAAGGTGAGTTGGCAAGGCAGTGTGGTCAGATAGTTCCTCAGTGAGTTACCAGTGAGTTACTTGATGAGCTCCTAGGTGAGCTCAACTCTCGCTAATCCAGTGAGCTCCCGAGAGAACCTAAGTGAGCTACTTTGAAAGCTATTTGATGAGCTCCTGTGTGAACTGCTAGGGGTTCTCCCAAGTGAGCTACTTGACGAGCTCCAAGGTGAGGTACCCGGTGAGTTGCTCAGGCAAAGCTCTACTAGTGAGCTCATAAGTGAGCTCAAGTTAACCACTTGATGAGCTACCTGGTGAACTCCTAGGCAAGTTTCTTGATGAGATACTTGACAAACTCTAAGGCGCAGCTACTAGACAAGGTCAAGGTAAGTTAAGAAGGTGAGCTAATCAGCTAGCTCAAGGTGAGTCTTAAGGTGAGCTAATAGGGTGAGCTCCCATGTGAGTTTGTAGGTGAGCTACTTGGATGAGCTCCCAGTGAGCTCAGTTTCGAGCTGCTCGGTGAGCTCTTAGGTGAGCTAAAAGTGAGATTTTAAGGTGAGCTATTAGGTGAGCTCCCAGTGAGTTTTTAGGTAAGATAAAGTTGAGCTACTCAATGAGCGCCTGGGTGAGCTGCTTGCCAAGCTCCTGCGAGCTCGTCAGGTGAGATGCTCAAAGAGCTCCTAGGTGAGCCTCAAGGTGAGTTTGGCAAGGTGAGCTCAAGGTGATTTGGGAAGGTGAGCTCAAAGTGAGTTAGCTTGCAGGTGAGTTGTCAAGTGAGCTCCAAGGCAAGTTACTCGACGAGTTCCTGGGTGAGCTCAACTCAAGCTAATCGGTGAACTCCCAGAAGAGCTCAAGGTGAGCTACTTAGCTAGAAATTTAGTGACCTCCCAGAAAAACTACTAGGTTAGATCCCAAGTGAGCTACTTGAAAGGGCCTGTGTGATGTCTTCGGTGAGTGATCAGAAGCTCCATGTAAGTTTCTAGGTGAGTCATGAAGGTGAGTTTCGGGTGAGCTACTCGGTGAGCTCTTTGGTGAGTTCAAGGCGCAAATGGCAAGGTTAGTTGTCAGTGGTCTCTCGAGGTGATTTTCAAGACAATCTAGAGTTGAAGTTGCCTCGATGAGCTCCCAAGTGAGCTCATAGGTGAGCTTGTCGAAATATTTGAGGTGAGCTTACATGCAAGCTACAAGATGACCTCAAGGTGAGTTGGCAAGGAAAGCTCAAGGTGAGTTCATACCAGAGATGTTAAGTGAGCTCTGTGAGTTCCTAGAGTGAGTTACTTGATGAGATCCCATGTGAACTCAACTCGAGCTGATCGGGGATCTCCCAAAAAGAGCCCCCTGTGAGCTATTTGGTGAGTTGTTTGGTGAGCTCCCAGTGAGCTGCTAGGTGAGGCTGCCCAGGTGAGCTCCCAGTGAGCTATTTGGGTGCAAGCTCCTAGTGAGCCTGCAAGTCAACCTTCTCGGTGAGCTTCTCGGTGAGCTCCCAACTCGAGATATTATATGAGCTCCTAAGTGAGATATTAGGTGAGCTCCTAGGCAAGCTACTTGGTGAGCTACACAAAAACTCTAAGGTGAGCTACTGCATGCTTGAGGTGGGTTGGCAAGGTGAGCTCCTGAGAAAGCTTAAGGTGAGATCCTGTATGTAAGTTAATAGGTGAGCTCTCATGTGAGTTTCCGGTGAGCTACTTGATGAGCTCCTAGATGACCTCAATTCGAGCTGCTCGAGTGAGCTCCTAGGTGAGATCAAGGTAAGCTAGCAAGGTGAGCTATCTCAGTGAGCTTCTAGGCCCGTGAGCTTACTTTTGAGCTCCCAACCGAGCTCTGGGATGAGCTTCTGGTGAGCTCCCGTGTGAGGTCAAAGGTGAGGCTTGTCGAAATCTCATAGGTGATATTGCATGCAAGCTACCTCGATGAGCCTGAAGGTGAGTTGGAAGGGTGAGCTCAATGTAAGTTTTCAAGGCAAGCTTTAATTCAAGTTGATAAGGTGAGTCAAATGAGCTCCCGTAAGTTCTGAGAAAGTTACTCACGAGCTCTCGTGTGAGCTCAAGTCAACCTAATCATCAAGCTCCCCCGTAAGATCTCCCCGGTGAGCTACTTTGCGAGCTATTTTGGTGAGCTCCCGGGTGAGTTCCTAGTGAGCTCCCAAGTGAGATACTTGGTGAGATCCTAGGTAAGGTCCCTAAAAGCTTCTTCGATGAGCTCACAAGTGAGCTCATGTCAACCTACTTGATGAGCTACTCATCGAGCTGCTAGAGAGCTCCACAGGTGATCTCCCAAGTGAGCCAGTTGGCAAGCTACTTGATGAACTTAGAGGAGAGCTACATGAAAAGCTCCCGAGATGAGTTTTTCAAAGCAAGCTCGAGTTGAGCCTTGCTCAAGGATCTCCTAGGTGAGTTGGTAAGGTGAACCTGACAGGTGAGCTCCCCATGTGAGTTGGTAAGGCGAGCTTTCGAGTGAGCTCCCACATGAGTTTTGGGGTGAGCTTCTTCGTGAAGCTCAACTCAAGCTTACTTAGCTTGAGCTCCCGGGTGAGCTCAAGACAAGCTGGTAAGCCGACCTATCAAGTGAGGTCCCTGGTGAGTTTCATGTAAGCTTAAGTCAAGTTACTCAACGAGGACCTAGGTAAGCTACTTACTAAGCCACTTTCAATGAGCTCCTAGGTGAGCTACTCAGTGGGATCTTAGGTGAGCTCAAAGGTGAGCTTGTCAAGAATGTCCAGAGGTGAGCTTATATGTGAGCTACTCGGATGAGCTTAAGGTAAGTTGGCAAGGCAAGTCCGAGGCAAAGTAGCCTCGGTGAGTTCCAAGGTGAGTTATTTGATAATCTCTCCGAGAGATTAACTTGAGCTGATTGACAAGCTCCTAGAAGATTTTCTAGGTGAACTACTTGGGCAAGCTTATTCTGGTGACCTCCCGTGAGTTTCAGTAAGCTCCTGGCAAGGAGCTACATGATGATCTCCTAGGAAGTGAGGTCCCGGCATGAGTCAGTTAGGTGAGCTCCCGAGGTGAGCTACTTGGAAAGCTTCTCCACAAACTCGAGGTGATCTAATAGATGAGCCTGGGCAAGGTTAGCAGTTAAAGGTGAGCTCCTCATTGAACTCAAGGTGATCTCGCAGGCAAGATCTCATGTGAGTTTCGTGCAAGTTCTGCAGACTTAACTCAAGATGAACTATGTGGAGTTCCCAGTGAGTTACTTGACTAGCTCCTAGTTGAGATCAACTTGAGATGATTGGAAAGATCCTAAAAGAGGTCCTAGG